>CAWUFW010001605.1:2080000-2617500 GCA_963921515.1 Calotriton arnoldi | reverse complement strand
ATTGTGTCAAGCGATGAATGGTAGAAGAGCAGTGAGTGCCGGCCGGGGCAATGAGTGGGTGCAAGGGCAACTTGGAGAAACAAGTGGGAGAGAAAGGGAAGTGTTATTTGATATACAGCAAAGAGCAAAGTCATGAAAAGCTTTCCAAACCACGCCTAATAGTCAGACTTTTATATTGTATCTTATCGGAAGCCCTCAGCCAACCTAGCTGAGCACGATGGCAGGAAATAGGATTTCTTCTCTGAAGAGCAAAAATGATTCAGAGTGCAGGACTGTGTCATGCCAGGAGAATATCCCTCTGTTTCTGAGGAAGATTCAGCCATCCAGCTGAACAGTGAAACAGTCTGGAGAAGACCACAGCATGACTCAGTTGAATTAAACATGAGGAACCTAAAAGAAAACAGATTTGTGAGCTATTGAACAGATGGTAGCGTGATGTCTTCTCTGTTGCCTGCACTTGTAGATCAAAATGTAACATGGAATCAAATATGAGACCCAGAATTCTGACAGAGTGAATTAGAGCTGGAGGGACACCCAACGCAGAGGGCCAAGTAAAGCCCACAGATGCAGGTTGTTCACCACATATCAAGAGGATATCCGTCTCGCCGGCATTGAGACAAAGACAGTTAGTGGTCATCCAAGCCTTTACATCTGTAAGACAGGCAGTGATCAAACAATTGTATCCACCATAATTTGGGTATCCTCTGAAACCGGAGACCATTTTACGCAAGTATTTGTGCAAGCGATGTTAACTGAGGACAAGGCAGACACTTGAGGGATGCCACAAGTCAGGTTGTAAAGGCGAGATGAAAATTGATCTTGGAGGATCCGCTGGTTGTGACCCCCTCCCTGCCTATCTGCCCCTTCTCCCAAGGAATGATGAATCCAGACTGTGTCCATCTCATCACGCCCATCCACCGTTGAGGCATTCTCTGCATGACTCAGAATTCCAATATATGCTGTAAAGGAAGATACTGCACATACTGGGATTGTTTGCCCCAACTCTAATCATGGCTTTAGGCTGCTTCCTAAACCCTTTTCCACCAAATATTGGCAAAGCAGGTAGGTCTGCGTTTAACGTTCTAACACAATTAACGTTGGTGTTTTAGAGCAAGACATATAGAATGGAGCCCAGGGGAGTGGTCAGAGAAGGCTCTAGTTGTAAAGTAGTCTCCCATGTATAATGCAAGCATTTGGTTGGCGATGGAAGAATGCTTCCAAACTGTCAATAGTATTAGAGGAGGATGAAGGCACCACTGGGCTAAGCCAAGACTTGATTGACAAAATCTTGCTGGTCGAAGAAAGCCAAGGTTTGAAGGCGGCGGACTAAAAGCTCACTCCTTATATATTGTTAGCAATAGGTCTGTTTGATGACAGTGCAGGGAAAACTCAGACCTAAAAAGGGAGATCTCACAAATCTACTCTATACCATGATGAAAACCTCAGCGTTAAAAAATTTAGTACATAAACTTGAAAACTCTAATTTTAAAACAGATAGAATACAAGAGCCGCAAGCATTATTTTCAAGTTTGGTGCACTCTGGAAAAGATGTTTACATTTCCAATCTCAGGTGATTTATCCACTTGTGAGAAAACCCCAAAAGTATGGATATATTTTTAGAATTGAATAGGCACAACACTCAGGGGAAAAAGGCTTACATTATGGGAAACCTGACCGAAGATGTTTGGGCCAGATGTATGAAATCGTGTGTTCGCGATTTCCTAATAGCAAATTGCTAAAATTCACTATTAATAAATCGCAAACTGCGATGCGCAACAGTGTGTTTGACACTGTTAGTGATGCGCAGTGAGTCGCAAATGAACCTGCCTCATCAATATTCATGAGGCAAGTCGTAAAGTGCGACCCTTTTGTGAATGGCTACAATTACAGGGATGGTGGCCTGCTGGGGTCAGCAGACCACCATGTCTGTGATTGCTTTTTAAATAAAGCTAGGTTTTTTTTTTTTTGGTAATGCTGCCCGTTTTCCCTAAAGGTAAACAGGATGCATTTCAAAAACAAAAATGACAAGCTACCTTTTCATTTTTTAAGAGTAGGCAGTGATCTTTGGGATTACTGACTGCGCTTAAAAAATGTTGGCACCCACAGTCACATAGGGGAAGGGGTCCCTTTGGGACCCCTTCCTGCTTGCGAATGGGTTACCACCAACTTGAAGTTGGTGGTTACTGCGAATATTTTGCGACCACATTCCCGGTCGCAAGACATTCATGCATACCAGTGCGACTCGCTAATAGGAAGGGACACCCTTAACACGCCCTTCCTAATAGCGACTCATAAAATCTATTTTACGAGTCAGTAATAGGTTACTGACTCGCAAAATTGGGTTGGGACATGCCATAAAGCATTTTACCGGTCACAAAGGGCCCGATGGGCTGTTTGTGAACGGTAAACTGCTTCGTACATCTGGCCCTGAATCCCTTACATACACATAATTTAAACTGAATTTCCTCCTCATGATAATTACTTTTCTCTCTTTGTGTGGCTTTCCGTTGAAGGGGGTATCAGGTGAATGATGTCACAACAGATCTCAAACCCACAGCTGACATCAAACAAACATTCTAGAATGCCTTTTGTTGGTGACTGTTAGTTATGCAGGACAGGGCAAAGAGAGCCTTATTTTGCTCAACACTGGATGACTAAGTGCACATTATGGAGTTTACATCCCTAAAGAATATGTTCGAGGCATATGAGATGTAGATCATATGCTTTAGCATAGATCGCCATCTGGTGTTGGGTCCGGATGTTTTCATTTTGTTCGAAGAAGTCTTTGCAGTCACGAGGTAGGTGACTCCTCCTTTCGGTGATAGTGCGCATGGGCATCGACTCCATCCCCAGATCGTTTTTTTCCACCATCGGGTTCGGATGTGTATTGCTGCGCTCCGGTATCGTTTTCGAACCCCTTCGACGCGCAATCCTCTACGGAATTGTCTTTCGATCGCGGTTTCCCATTCGACGCGTATCGTGTACACTGTAAAAACCTTCGATCGGGAACTTCGAGGCGGGCCGTCGGGCCTACCCTTGCCGACCACACCAACAGTCCATGGAACGGACTCCGTTCAAGCCATGTCCCTGGTGTCGTGCTAAGTTTCCACACACCGACTTGCACGAGGTCTGTAACCTGTGCTTATCCCCGGAACACGAAGAAAAATCCTGCGAAGCATGTCGATCATTCCGATCGAAGAAAACCATCCGTGATCGTCGGGCTCGACGCCACGAGATGCAACGCGGCAGCGGCTCCATACCGGACATCTTCCGCGAAGACCTAGAACACCACCGTCCTGCAGCAGAAGCCGAAGAAGAAGAACTGGTCTCCGTGTCAGAAGCCGACTCCGACATGGAGGAAGACGTGAGCGTCACTCCGGGTCAACGTACCGTGAGTACAGATCCCCATGTGCCCACTCAAACAAAAGATAAGGCTCCGGTATCACCGCCGCCCTCGGGCTCGGGTCGACACCGGAAAAAAGTTTCAGACGCCCCGCCCTCCAGCCCGGCTATGAAACATAAACATAAGCCTACTGGCTCGGGTTCAAGCCGGCCCCATTCCGGTGCTGAACCAACACCTTCGGCACCGAAACATAAGGAGAAACACGTGCCACTTCCCACGCCGCCGGCACCGAAGACACCTCGACACCGAAAACCTCTGAGCCGAAACCCTCCAAAACAAAAGACTCGGAACCAAAATCGTCCAAGCCTAAAGCCTCGGAGCCGAAACGCTCCACACCTAAAAGCTCGGAGTCAACACCCTCTGCGCCAAAAAGTTCGGAGTCGAAACATGCCACTCCGAAAACTCCACAGCCTAAACCGGCTAAAACTAAGCATTCGGATTCCAAACACTCGGCACCCAAAGACATTGAGCCCAAATCTTCAATGCCAAAATCCACTCCTAGAGGGAAAGATCCTCCTTCCAAAGAACTTCCATCCGAAGACCCACCTCTGGATCCAAAACAAAAAAGACTTAGTATTCATCCGGAAACTGGACACCTTATGGCTACTCTTCCTAAAAAACGGAAGTTAGACCTCTCCGGAGATGCCCCTATACCTCTAAAGGAAAAAAGAGATATTGGTACTAACCCTTCTCCCCCTTACATACCTCCCTCTCCTCCTCCTATACACATTACACCATCAAATTCACCACCTCCAATGTCACCTGACTCACAGGATGATGATTTTGGGGATGGGGATGGAGATGGGAATGGGGATGACGATCATACCCCACAAGATCCAGACATACCACATGACACTGATCCCTGGGATGATTATAATAAGGATCCAGATCAACCTAATGACCCTGACCTGTATCCCTCCAGACCTTCCCCACCTGATGACAACATTGGCTTTGCACAACTTATCAACAGGGCTGCCCAATATCACTGGGTGGAGCTACATTCAGACCCTCTGGAAGAGGATTTCCTTGTAGAAACATTCACACACACTCACAAAGGTCTACTAACACTTTACCCATGTTAAAGGGCATGTTAAAACATACCGACGAGGTGTTCAAAGACCCAGTTAGAGCCAGGATACTAACACCTAGGGTGGATAAAAAATACAAGCCCGCTCAAAATACAAGCCCGCTCCTACAGACCCTGTATACATAAAAGGTCAGTTACCTTTAGACTCTCTTGTTGTATCTAACGCCCGCAAGAGAGCTAACTCTCAAACTACAGGCAACGCCCCTCCTCCTGATAAGGAGTCTAAACTTCTTGATGCCTCTGGCAAGAGAGTAGCTTCGCAGGCCGCTAATTATTGGCATATTGCCAATGCTCAGGCTCTCTTATCATGCTACGACAGGGCCCACTTTGATGAATTGGAAAAACTCATGCAACATGCCAGAAGAGTATAAAACTAAAGCTAACGACCTCATTCAGGAAGGGAAGCTCATCACCAACACTTCCATAAAATGCGCCCTAGATGCAGCGGACACAGCTTCTCGTGCTATCAACACTAGCATACTGTTGCGGAGACACGCTTGGCTTCAAATCTCTGGATTCAAGCAAGAGGTACAATCCTCCATACTTAATCAACCCTTTGATAAAGAGCATCTTTTCAGGCCAACAGTAGATACTTCATTAGAGAAAATGAAGAAAGACACCGAAACTGCAAAATCCATGGGAGCCCTACAATTACCTTCTAGCAGGGGTTCTTTTCGTTGCTCCTTTTACAGGGGTGGCTCAAAAACACTGTCGTCAGAAAATCCCTCCTCCTCTTACAAAGGGAACAACCAATCTAACTCCTCCAGAGGCTATTTTCGAGGAGGTTACAGAGGAAATAATAACAAGGGAAGAGGCAGAGGTAACTCCACCCGCACTTCCCCTGCCAATAAACAGTGACTTCCCTCCACTACCCCCCGATCATTCCACTCCTGTCGGGGACGTCTCTCACAGTTCCTACCTGTCTGGGAGTCAATCACGTCAGACAAGTGGGTAATACAAATTATCCAACATGGTTATTGCCTGGAACTTTCCAGCACTCCACCAACAATCCTTCCGAGACAGCGTGCAATGTCACAAGAACATCTCACCCTGTTAAAACAAAAGGTTCTCTCTCTGTTAGACAAACATGCAATAGAACCGGTCCCATTACGTCATCAAGGGACGGGAGTGTACTCCCTATACTTTTTGATTCCAAAAAAAGACGGCTCCCTCAGGCCCATACTGGACCTCAGACAGCTAAACCTCTACATTCAATCGGGCCACTTTCACATGATCACCCTTCAACAGGTGCTCCCATTGCTTCAGCAAGGCGACTTTCTTTCCACTCTAGATTTAAAAGACGCCTACTTCCATATTCCCATTCACCCAGCTCACAGGAAATATCTCAGGTTTATGGTGGACAGACAACATTACCAATTCAAAGTCCTCCCATTCGGCGTAACGACAGCACCAAGAGTCTTCACCAAGTGTCTAGTAGTAGTCGCAGCTCATTTAAGAAGACTGTTACAGCAAACAAATGATGGACGGAATGCTGACAATGCAAACATTCTCCCTCAGTCAAAAGATCTGGGTTAAATCCATCGTTCTTTTGCCCACTACGCCACCCCAGTTTGGACCCAGCCATATGCAAATCAGTCTTGACCCTGTGCCCCATGGGAACAGTCCAGACCGAACTGCCAGGCCAGGTCCTCCCTGGACCGGAAACAAGCATCCTGGGACTGGTTTCAGGGTATGTCACCCTTCTTCAGCCAGGCTAGCTTGAATCCAGTGGCGCAGTGAGCAAGGGACCCACGTCTGGGCATACCCATCCCACTTAGGGCGAAAAGTGTTACAGCAAACAAATGATGGACGGAATGCTGACAATGCAAACATTCTCCCCCAGTCAAAAGATCTGGGTTAAATCCATCGTTCTTTTGCCCACTACGCCACCCCAGTTTGGACCCAGCCATATGCAAATCAGTCTTGACCCTGTGCCCCATGGGAACAGTCCAGACCGAACTGCCAGGCCAGGTCCTCCCTGGACCGGAAACAAGCATCCTGGGACCGGTTTCAGGGTATGTCACCCTTCTTCAGCCAGGCTAGCTTGAATCCAGTGGCGCAGTGAGCAAAAAGACAACACATTCACGTCTTCCCTTACTTGGACGACTGGCTAATAAAAGCCAAGTCGCAACACAGCTGCATACACCACACTCACAAAACAGTTCAGCTGCTTCACGACTTGGGATGCACTGTCAATCTCAGCAAGTCTCATCTTCAACCCTCCAACACGCAAGCGTACCTAGGAGCCACAATAGACACTTGCAAAGCTCTAGCGTACCCCAACCCAGTCAGAATACGCAACATGCAAACCCTAATATCACAATTTCAACCGCAACACTCACTACCAGCCCGAGTGTTTATGCAGTTGATCGGAATGATGGCGTCTTGCATTCTAATTGTTCCTTACGCAAGACTCCAAATGCGTCCCCTACAAGAATGCTTAGCACGTCAGTGGAACCAGGCTCAAGGTCAGTTAACCGATCTGGTGTTGGTGGACGGCCGCACTCATCGCTCTCTGCAGTGGTGGAATACACAAAACCTTTCCAAAGGGCGGCCATTCATCGACACGGTTCCACAGATAGTGCTCACAGCACACGCATCCCTCACTGGTTGGGGAGCTCATCTTTAAAAACATACCATTCAGGGCATGTGGACACTACAACAAAAACAACTCCACATAAACCATCTGGAGCTGCCAGCAATTTTTCTAGCATTAAAAGCTTTTCAGATACATCTAGTAGGCAAAGCTGTCCTAGTTCGTACAGACAACATGACAGCAATGTACTACATACTAAAACAGGGGGGGGGACACTCTACAGCTTTCACACCTAGCTCAAAGCATATGGAGATGGGCCATACCTCAAAAAATATATCTCCTTGCAGAACATCTCCCAGGAGTAAACAATCAAATTGCAGATCTGCTCAGTCGTCAAAGACAACAGATCCACGAATGGGAACTACACCCTCAAGTTCTTCTCCCATTTTTTCAAATGTGGGGCTACCCAGACATAGATCTGTTTGCCACACACCTCAAAGCAAAATGCCCAAACTTTGCGTCCAGGTATCCACACCCATTGTCCAAAGGCAATACACTATGGATCAATTGGTCAGGGATATTTGCTTACGCTTTTCCACTTCTCCCGCTAATTCCATTACTGGTTCGGAAGCTCAAGCAACATTCCCTCACAATGATCCTAGTTGCTCCCACATGGGCTCGACAACCCTGGTTCACAACCCTGTTGGAACTATCAGTAGTTCCTCATTAAAAACTACACCTCTCCCCCAAGCTTCTCACTCAGAACAATGGAGAGATAAGGCATCCAGATCCCAGTCAACTCAACCTTGCGATCTGGCACCTGAAATCATAGAGTTTGGCTAACTTAATCTCCCGCCAGACTGCATGAATGTCATTAAAGAGGCTAGACACCCTACCACAAGAGCATGCTATGCAGCAAAATGGAAACGATTTGTAATCTATTGTAATAACAATCAAATCAATCCGCTTGATGCTTCAATTCAAAACATCATTTGCTATCTGTTAGGAGGGCGTGGCTTGCCGAGGGCAATGGTGGACGCGTGAGCGCTGAGCTCCGCATCGGCTGCCCGAATATCCTGAACAACGGGCTGCTCGTGAGACGACCTGCCGGCTCTGGCTGCTGCCGCGACCATAGGAGCAGAGGAACTGAGCGGTGGCACCGCGCACGACTTCCCCTGGTCTCCGGAGCCCTCCCTGGGGGCTCTGAGCGGAGGGAGGCAGAGCGGTCACATCATCGGTGGCGACCCCGCCGATACGATACACCCCGGCTCCGGGTGGGAGATAGGCCGCGGAAACGGCGTGTGAGCGGCGGCGACGGACCGCTCAAGAAGCGGAGCTGGCGAGTCGAGGGACTGCTGGTGAGGAGCGGGGGACACGACTAGTGTCCGGGAGAGGTGGATGTGCCCCCCCCCCTCTGAGTAGTGACCGGCTAGGAGGTGACGCCGGCGGACCTACGGCTGGGGCCTGCTGTTTCTCCCCCCCCCCCCCAGGCCCCCTCCTGTGTGGAAGGAGCAGGGGAGCTGCGGCCTGAGTTTCAGGGTTGGGCATAACGGCGGTATAACTGCTGGGGGAGCCTGCAACGAGGGGCTGAGAAGTTCCGGCCACCATCTTGACTCGAGAGGAGAATACGCACGGCAGAGACGGGCTGTGCTCGCCTGTGTTGGACAGTGGTTCCCTGACCGACTGGCCATCTGCGGGGAGGGTTGCTGGCTGGTCCCGCGGGCCTTGTGGATGCCCCGACCTGACGGTGGACATTGTAGTGGGTGGAGGCGGCGAGTATCATCTTGGTGCTGGAGCCCCTGGCTGGGGGCGGCGATGCACCACTTTGCTCTGCCGGCTGATTTCTTGGGTGGGCCCCAACGGAGGGAGCCTGTTCCTGCCTTGGCTGTCTGAGGAGTGGCATCTCTCTCGGACCCCCTGCGTGACTAGCGACAGGTGGGGAAGCACTCTGGTGGGCCGGTGCTAACGCATACCGAGGCCTTGGGATCCCGGTGCCCCGCCCACAGCTATAACATGGGTAAGCCTAAGGCCCGAGGGGCTGGTGCGGTGCAGGATCCAGATGATACTGATGTGGAGCGCTCACAGTCAGGATCGGGGGGCCAGATTCAGCAGCAGTTGGCGCAAATCCTGGAGGCCATCACGGATACCAAGACCACTCTCCACCAGGACATCAGCAAGGTGGCGGTGGGGCTAGGGCTCTTGCGTGAAGAACACAAAAAACTTTCGGAGAAAGTCAAGCAACAGGAGGTGACACTGGGGGAAATTGTGCCAACTCAGAAGACGATGGGCCAAGAACTGGGGGCGATTTCACTGAGGGTCACTGCCCTAGAGAGGAGGGTCGAGGATGCGGAGGGCCGCAACCGGCGCAACAACGTCCGAGTGGTGGGTCTGCCGGAAGGCGTGGAAGGGGACGATATGGTGGCCTATCTCGAACACTGGCTCCAAACAGTAGTGGCTCCTGAGGGACTTACTCCCTACTACACCCTGGAACGTGCGCATAGGGTACCTGCGAGGCCCCTGGCAGCGGGGAGACCCCCGAGACCGGTGGTGGCCCGCCTGATGCATTTCCGGGACAGAGACATACTCCTGCAGAAAGCCAGGACCGACGGTCCCTACCAGGTGGATAATAGCAAGGTCACCTTGTTTCCGGACTACACGCTGGAGGTCCAGCGCAAGCGTACATCCTTCCTGGCAGTGAAGAAGGTACTGAGAGAAGAAGGGCTTCAGTACTCTCTACTTTTTCCGGCCCGGTTGCGTATAGTGCTCGATGGCACCACGCATTACTTCGTACTCCCCCTCTGATGCCTGGGATTGGCTCAAAAATTACAAAGGGGGCCTACTGAGGGACGGACACGGTACAGATCAGCGGTCGCAGGCGGAAACCTCCCGAACCCGTGGGCCCCGCAGAAACAGGAGGACCCGAGGGACGCCCAGTGCGGTGCAAGCAAGAAAGGGGAGGGCTGAGGCCCTAAAGGCGGTGGTGTCCCTGTCGAAGACTCGAGGGCCGCCGACCACAGACGATGATGCTGGGTCAGACAAGGACTCTGCGGACAATGACTCTGACACAACTAATGGCAGTACTCTCCAGATGCCGGTGATCACACCCCAGAGTGTGGAGGATATAGTGTGAGACGGGGGTGGCATGCTGGCTTTGTGTTCATCTCAGTTTTGTGTTACTAATGGGTTGGATACACGGTCGCCGAGCGAGTATTGATACTAGGCAGCCGTGATTAGTGAGCTATGAGCCTAACTTTTGGCAGCTGCGTCTCTCACCACCTCTGAAGTAGTTGGAGGTTATTGTTTGTTTAGATTAAGGATTTGGATGGGAGCTCGTTCTATAGTTACTGTCCTGGGGTGGGGGAGTTGGGATGTTGGGGCTATTTACTGGGGTGCCTGGCGTGGCACTGTTGAGGATCTATTGGGATGTGACATGCAGTTTTTACTGGGAGCTCAATGTCTGACCTGAAATGTATTTCATGGAATGTCCGGGGGCTCCACTCCATGAACCGTCGTTATAAAATACATGCTTATTTAGTGCGCAGAGGGATCCAGGTTGCCTTTCTCCAGGAAACACATCTTACTGGCACGGAGGCGTCAGCCTTGCAGCGGAGATGGAGGGGACAAGTTTTTCACACCGCATATTCTGCTTTTGCGCGGGGGGTCCTGATTTGGATTAGAGCGGGGGTGCCGTTCCAGCTGGTGCAGCAGGTCACGGACCCGAAGGGACGATATGTGATGGTATTGGGTAGATTGAATGGCAGAGACATAGCGTTGGACAGTGTATATGCTCCCAATACTGATCAGCCGGCTTTCTTTACTCAACTATCTGGGAAACTTGCGCCTTTCCTGACTGGCGCAGTAATTATAGGGGGGGATTTCAACTCGATCACAGATGTACAATTAGATAGATCCCATCCACCTCTCACAACCGCCACTACACATAAGATAGCACGGGCACGGAAGAATTGGCAAGAGCATTGGGGACTGGTGGACACGTGGCGGGTGCATCACGTGGCCGACAGGGCTTATTCCTTTTACTCTGCATTACATGATCTCCATGTTCGAATCGATGCCTTCCTTTGTTCCCCAGAGCTCTACTCGATGATTGCACATAGCGAATATCTCGCCAGGACCCTTTCAGATCACAACCCATTGCTAGTTCGAATGAAGTGGGCCCAGGAGCGCCCTGCCATTCCTAACTGGCGTTTGAATCCGGAACTTCTGGAAGATTCAGTGTTCCGTGCGGAGGTGGAAACCGGGGTGACTAACTATTTCCTGGAGAACACGGGTACGGTTTCCACGTTGGGGGTCGAATGGGATGCCTTTAAAGTGGTGGTGAGGGGCTTGTGCATTGCTAGCGTAGTAGGAGTCCGGAGGACACTGCTTCATGACATTGAGACCGCGGAAGGACGCCTACGGAATTTAGAGATTGCTAGACCTACTCAGCCTGATAGCCACAGGGAACTCTTAGCTGCAGAGAGGCGATAGCGGTGGAAGTTGATAGATTGCGCTGCTATGATTATAAGAACTACATCGCGCGTGCACATTCTGAGCGGGATAAGTCTGGTACCCTGTTGGCCTGGTTGGCTAATCCTGAGAGGAGAGGATCGCTAATCTTGGAGTTGCAGGGTCCCTCCGGTGACCTGTGCCGCACACAACAAGGGATCAATGACTTGTTTTATGCGTATTACCGGGAGCTTTATCGCAGCAAGGTGGTCCTGAATGAGGGGGCACTTCGGGACTTTCTCAGTGAGGCGGCTCTTCCGGAGTTGGATGGGGCGGTGGTGGACAGGTTGGGCCAAGATATTACATTAGGTGAAGTGCGGGGTGCAATTAAGCATATGGCGCGGAAGAAGACCCCTGGAGCCGATGGGCTCCCAGTGGAGTTTTACCTAACGTATATTGATCTGCTGGCGCCAAAATTGGTCACCCTTTTTAATGATGCGAAACGAGTGGGGCACTTGCCGATTTCCACCAGTGAGGCGGTAATTATCCCCCTGCTGAAACCAGGGAAGTCTCCCATGGATAGGACGGCCTACCGGCCGTTATCCATGCTACCAACTGACTATAAGATACTGGGCCGGGTATTGGCGTCCAGGCTTCTCCCTCTCATGACCGGCCTGATACATGAAGACCAAGCGGGCTTTATTCCGAAGCGGAGCACCGCAGTTAACGTGCGGCGGCTTCTTCGTGTCCTTGAGGCTTCCACGTACCAACAGGCGTCGGCAGCGGTTTTCTCGGTGGATATCGAAAAAGCTTTCGATAGTTTGGAATGGCCGTATTTATTTCAGGTCCTGCGCGCATTCGGGCTGGGGGAGGACTTTGTAAACTGGACAGCAATGCTATATAGAGACTCTACGGCACGTGTTAAGACGGGGGGCCTGATTTCTGATTCTTGTGTGGTGAGCAGAGGGACACGCCAGGGATGCCCATTATCCCCGCTCTTATTCGCACTGGCTATCGAGCCACTGGCGGCCCATGCTCGAACTGGGTGCAGATACACGGGCCTTGATGTATACGGGGATACTCAGTATATAGCGTTATACGCGGATGACCTGTTGATGTTTCTAGAAGATACAGGAACAGCCCTTACTGGAGCGCGTCGACTGTTAGGCGACCTGGAGCGGGTGGCAGGCCTTAAAGTTAACTGGGGAAAGTCATGTTTGTTCCCAACCGGTCCACGAGCGGCGGGCCCACAGAGTACCAGTGGAGTACATTGGGAATATGACTGCCTGACTTATTTGGGGACCCGGGTCTATCACACACAGACGGACGTGTTGGAGGGCAACGTACATCGAGCGATACGGGGGCTACGGGGCAGTATGGAGTTCTGGAGCACGCTTCCGCTCTCGCTGGCGGGCCGTGTGGCCCTCCTCAAGATGGTGGCGTTACCTAGGCTCCTTTATTACTTCCGAACCCTGCCGATATGGATCCCAGCGAAGACCTTTAAACAACTCCAAACGCTGGTAACGGGTTATCTGTGGCTTAGCGGTAGGCGCCGGGTGGCCTTGACGACACTTGCGCGGCCGAGAGGGGAGGGGGGACTGGCGGTACCGGATTTCGAGTCTTATTATTTGGCAGCCCAACTGCAGTGGCTCACGCAGGCAGTGGCTAAGATTTTCCGAGACATTGGAGAGGAGGAGGCTGGGAGAGTGCCTAGACGGGTGTTATCATCCATCATTCTGCAACGACCGCTTCGACTTGACGAGCTCTCTACCGAAGTTAAAACCTTTCGCTTATGCTGGATGCGGAATCAGAGGAGAGCTAAAATAGCTCGCCCATACGCACCGGAGATCCCTATTTTGATGTGCCTGGTGCTTCCTCACGGGGGTAATTGGTCGGCACTTGTCCTTTGGAATGACTTGGGCCTAAACACGTTAGGTGATCTGTATGACGATGGGGCCCTCCTTCCGTTCGAGACCTTGCGGGACCGTTTTGACCTGCCCCGGGGAGACTACTTGCTCCATTCCGCATTGATCGCGGCTGTTCAGAGGCAATGGGGAGGGGGCCTGTCTGAGCCTCCGACCTCTATGGTCTGCCAGTATGTGGTACTAGCATCGGGCACCATTAAGGCGGTCACGTGCTTAACCAGACGAATGACGCAGGAGCGGCTTGCCCCTCTGGACGGGTTGAAGCGGAAATGGGAGGAGGACCTGGGGAGTGAGATTCCCGAGAAAGCGTGGTCTGAGATACTCGAACGACCTTGGAAATGTTCCCGGAATGCCCGATTCCAGTTAATCCAGTTCTTTATCTTACATAGAGCATACTTAACGCCAGAGAAAATTAGGCAATACTTTAAAGTGTCGGCGGCGCCTTGCCCAAGATGCGGTGGAGAGGG
Source organism: Calotriton arnoldi (assembly GCA_963921515.1). NCBI lineage: Eukaryota > Metazoa > Chordata > Amphibia > Caudata > Salamandridae > Calotriton > Calotriton arnoldi. Next base: position 2,603,636 of record CAWUFW010001605.1, on the reverse strand, counting down.
GGCTGACCTTCTCCATATGCTGTGGGACTGCGTTCAGGTACGGGATTACTGGCGGGACGTGGTGGAGCTATTACATAACATTACAGAAAGGGACATTGACCTGGGGCCGGGGGTTTGCCTGCTCCACTGGTTTCCCCACACTTCCAAAACCAAGATCACAAGCAAATTTATAGACCTGGTGCTCGCAAAACGGGAGATAACAGCACATTGGAAGGCTAAAAGGGGTCCGAGCTTTAATAGATGGAGGGCAGCCTTTGTTAAGTGGGCGGACTGTGAGCGTGTTGTGCGGATACAGGCGGCCACTCGCGCAAATAATGATAAAGCGCTGGACGCTGCAAGGGCGTGGGAGGCGTTAGTATTATTGTTGAAGGTGCCTGATGTTGACTCTGACGCGGAGTCTGTGGCTGGCGGCCAGTAGGAGGTTAGAGTCGGCCCATTGGAGCCATGCCAGGACATGGAGGCCCTGAGGGATGGGTAATTGGAGCCACCCGGTAATAGGCTGACACTGGATATTACAGCTGGGCTTAGTAACCTGCACTACACCATGAGTTCCACATATTGTATTGGATGATCTTAACTGTTTCACATGTCACGCCAGGGGGCGGGGGGAGGGATTGATGAGGGAGGGGAACTGAGGGTGGGGGGAGGGGGGGCCCTTTTTCTAGAGTGCATGTTCTTCCTTATCGGTGGTATTTATTATTATTTGGCCTTATGATTGTCCTGGACTGCTTGCATGTCGCATTGCTTTCTTATAAGTTAGTGCCGAAGATGTTGCTGCGATTGCGCGGCTCCAGCTGCCTATCGTAAGTAGCACTCTGGATCTACTTCGTAGTTGTGCATTGACTTCCCTGCTATTCTGCTATTCAAGTGATAGAGGTGACTACATCTAATTGCAGGGCTTTGACTGTCTTTTTTAATATGCTATCGGCTGAACAGTGCACTTGGTATATGTATGTTGGTTTTGTTTATAAAATAAATAAACATATGTTATAAAAAAAAAATCATTTGCTATCTGTTACACCTACAGCGGGCTAACTTAGCATATACATCAATAAGACTGCATCTTGCTGCAATAGCGGCTTACCTACAAAAACAGACAACACTTGTCCTTGTTTTGTGTACCCTATCAAAGCCTTTATGAAAGGACTCAAGAGAATCATTCCTCATAGACTTCCACGTTCCCCTGTGTGGAATCTTAATATACACCTTACAAGACTCATGGGCCCACCATTTGAGCCATTGCACAAATGTGAACTACAATTTCTAACGTGGAAAGGTAGCCTTCCTCATAGCCATCACATCTCTTAGGAGAATTGGTGAGCTCCAGGCACTAACCATACAAGAACCATTTTTACAAATTCACCAAAATAAGGTGGTTCTTAGGACTAACCCCAAATTTTTACCCAAAGTCGTTTCTGCCTTTCATCTCAACCAGTCTGTTGAGTTACCCGTGTTTTTTCCCCAACCAGACTCAGTGGCAGAACGTGCTCTTCACACATTAGACGTTAAAAGAGCATTACTTTATTACATTGAAAGAATTAAATCTTTTAGGAAAACAAAACAACTCTTTGTTGCTTTTTCACCACCGCATAAAGGCAATCCTATATCAAAAGCAGGTATTGCACGGTGGATAGTTAAGTGCATACAAATATGCTACATTAAAGCTAAACGCACATTAACAATTCCCCCTAGAGCACACTCTACACGCAAACTAGGGGCTTCCATGGCATTCTTAGGGAACATACCCTTAGATGATATTTGCAAAGCTGCAACATGGTCTACACCACACACATTCACAAAACACTAATGTGTAGATGTGTTAGCAAGACAACAAGCTAGTGTGGGCCAGGCTGTTTTAAGAACACTATTTCAGACCACTGCAACAGATACAGGTTAGCCACCGCTTGGGAGTAACTGCTGTACAGTCTATGCTAAAGCATATGATCTACAGCTCATATGCCTAGAACGGAAAATGCTACTTACCCAGTATGCATCTGTTCTTGGCATATAGAGCTGTAGAGCCATATGCGCCCACCCGCCTCCCCGGGTGCCTTTATCTGTTTCAGTAATATCTTACTTGGATACACTATACATGGACATCTTTTTCTGCTCTTACTAACTCCATCATCACCCTTACGGCAAAACAATCTGGGGATGGAGTCGATGCCCATGCGCACTATCACCGAAAGGAGGAGTCACCTACCTCGTGACTGCAAAGACTTCTTCGAACAAAAAACAAAGTACAAACATCCGGACCCAACACCAGATGGCGATCTATGCTAAAGCATATGGCTCTACAGCTCTATATGCCAAGAACAGATGCATACTGGGTAAGTAGCATTTTCCTTCCTGTTTGAACGCTTTTTAATGGTGTTGGTAACCAGAACACATTTCTACATTCTATAAGATGTTCTTGTCAAAGCACAGGTGCACCATACAGCAGAATTTAATCAATAATAGAAGTCTGTATCCAGACACGATGTTCTTCAGTTTTTTCTTTCTTTTTATTCCAATTTCATTTAGCTTCGATAAAAACACAGAGTCCAGCTCAAATGACTCAACAAACAGTACAGCCAAATGACTCAACAAACAGTACAGCCGACGCGTTTCGTCCTAATACAGGACTTCTTCAGGGCACAAGATGATGGTAGGATCCAACATTGCCATAGCGTTAAAGATCATAAATTTCCTGCTAACAAAATGTTTCCCGTCCGATTTGTTTCTTAAAAATGTCACACGAAGGTCTAGAGGTAAAAAAGATATTACACCACTTGATGAGAGGTGGACTTGTACAGGAAATGACACCGCTAGACCTATAATGTATCAGCGCAACGAGGACGTTACATAGCGAAGCAATGTTTAAGAGATAAATCAGTTGGGCAGGGAAAACCGGTTTTTCGGCTTACTTCTACGTATTCCAGCGTCTCTGTTGACCACTACAGCTTTACTTTGGCTGTTGTTTTCCCTGCCCAACTGATTTATCTCTTAAACATTGCTTCGCTATGTAACGTCCTCGTTGCGCTGATACATTATAGGTCTAGCGGTGTCATTTCCTGAACAAGTCCACCTCTCATCAAGTGGTGTAATATCTTTTTTACCTCTAGACCTTCGTGTGACATTTTTAAGAAACAAATCGGACGGGAAACATTTTGTTAGCAGGAAATTTATGATCTTTAACGCTATGGCAATGTTGGATCCTACCATCATCTTGTGCCCTGAAGAAGTCCTGTATTAGGACGAAACGCGTCGGCTGTACTGTTTGTTGAGTCATTTGGCTGTACTGTTTGTTGAGTCATTTGAGCTGGACTCTGTGTTTTTATCGAAGCTAAATGAAATTGGAATAAAAAGAAAGAAAAACTGAAGAACATCGTGTCTGGATACAGACTTCTATTATTGATTAAATTCTGCTGTATGGTGAACCTGTGCTTTTGAATTGTATTGTTAGGTTCCTTTAGGAATAAGCACTGTGACGGTGGGTGTTATTCAATGTGCACATGGATCCCATTTTGTATTGAAGGGATAAGATTAATTGAGTAAATTAGGTTAGGTGCTGGTTACTAGAAGGTACCACTGTCAGTTCTAGTTTGTCTTTGTAAGATGTTCTTGTCACTCTTATCGGAGTGGAAGACAAATTAGGGTCCAAATGGGTTTAAGTCCTGAGACATGCAATAGATAAGCAAACTTAAATTTTTTATCTGTTACATTTAACACAAATATATGTCAGCGCTTAGAGGGCCACAGTTTCATTATGAAGAGACTACAATTTAAACTAGAGTGAGTTATGCGGTTCACAGTTGTTTTAGACCCATTAGGAATTAACGCCATCACAGGGATGGCGGCCTGCTGAGCTCAGCAGACCACCATGTCTGCGATCGCTTTTTAATAAAGTAAAGGTTTTTTTTTAATTTAGCCGTTTTCCTTGAAGAAAAACGCAATGCGTTTAAAAAGAAAACATGAAACTTTGAAGTTTAAATTTTTAAGAGTAAGCAGTGGTTCGTGGGACCAGTGCCATCTCTTAAACAATATTTTTCATTATATTCTCAAAGGGAAAGTGGTCTCTTGGGGACCCCTTTCCATCTGCAAATTAGTTACCACATCCTTCTAGGTGTCGGTGAAAAAATGTCATTCTGTCTCAAAACATTCATACATACCACAGCACATTTGGAAGCCCTAAACCCCGCCTCTTCCAAATACCAAATCCCTAAAACAAATTGCGATTTGGTAAAAAGTTACCAAATCGCATTTTGGGATCTATACATTAGAAATTGTTCTTTTGTGGTCGCAAATGGGTCCATTCTGCGATTCGTCCTGTTTGCGACCACAAAAAGGTTTTGTACATCTTGCCCTAAATCAACATTTGCAAGTCTGTTCACTGCAGTAGGGTTGCAAAATTTGTCTACAAGCTTGAGTCGGATGCCCAACAATCTCACACTAATGTCTATCAGTAAATCATGTCTCTGTTATATGCATTTTAAAATGCCTCTTAATATCATTCTCATTCCAACACTTTAACATCAGTTTTTATTAAATCAATAGTCAAAGTGATATCCAACAGCAGAACCAATGGTGTCCTAGACAAAAATGGTCAGCCAACAGTACTATTTAAATCTGACATCAAATTTTGTTCTCCATTTTGACTTCCTTGTATAGGTTAAAGATAGAAACATTCAACATCCCCAAACCATGAAGGAGTTTGATTTTGTGTTCCCTTATATAAAGAAGGTGAGTCAGTCTTGCTCGGTAACTATCGGATTATCGAAGCTTTAGTTGAAGTGAAATTTTTGTACTTGTTTGCGCTTAAATGACTTACATGAATGGTCAGATATGAATCGTCTGATCTCACCTCTTCAGATTGGACTTTGTCCCTAATGTGGGAATATGGAAAACTCTGTAGCCTCCAGGATGCTGGTTCACATATAAAACATATGTCAAGCACACACTACTTTATGCTTTCCTTGTGGACTTTAAGGCAGCCTTTGACAGCATATGATGTAGAAGTCACCTTTGGTCTTAATTAAATAACTTGAGGATACTGCACGTCCTATTCACAGCCATTATGTCTTTGTACAAAAACATATAGGTACAGATCAAACTGGTGATGGTCAATGCCACGTCTTCAAAAATATTTACCAACTCTGGCCCGAATTAAGGGTGCACCCTCCAACCACTTCTATTCAGTCTATACACTACGTGCTTAGTTTCTTATTTAAATATTGCAACTATCTTACACGGCACATAGGAATCCAACTCAATGTTTACAGTAGGCAGAATTTGACGTTACACTTTAAGGCCTTCGAATGGCAGTGAATTCCTTAATCAGATTTAACAGAGATAGCAACCCAGAAGTTAATGTTAATAAACAAAGGTCATGGTTTTTAGTAAACAGGTTTTTAAGTGATATACCTAGTATCTAGGCGATACCCCTATTGAACGATCGCTAGGCATTTGGTTAGACAGTCATGGTAGTATTAAATGTCATCACATACATCTTAATCATAGGGCGTCTGCACTAAAATGTTGCCCTTCTCAGGATTCGGGTTCAGTTACCCAACCAATCTGCTCAAAGTATTTTCAACATTATTCAGTCGCAATTTCTTCCTACCCTCGCTCATGCCTTTGAAGACTTCCCGAGTATATTTGGAAAAAGGCTGGAGGTAGCTCAATGTTCTTTATTTATGTTTAAATTTGCCTTATCTGTCTCTTTAGAGCAATGTAGGCGCTGGCTGGCATTTTTTGGCTTGATTAAGCAACCCTGGGCAGATATGGCAAGTTTTGCCAAATCCTGCATCAGGGCAAAAATGGTCAGAGATGACTCCAATAGGGCTCTGGGGCTGCGCCCCCCTGAAATTCCTACACATTCCTGTACAAATATTAAATAAACCAATTCATTTAGAGATATGATCGTATCTCTAAACAAATCGATGTGTTTAAGTCTGGGCTGTCTGTCCTAGGCTGCCTGCCCCGCCTCACTCTGAAGCAGGAGACGGAAGCTTTCGGGCATCGGAAACTTCATCCCTGCATGAGTCCAGACGCCTGTCATTCACAGGCATAAATCCCACCCTTTCCCATTCATCACACGTAGGAGTGGATGCAAGCCTGTGTGTTTTCAAGCCTTGTTCTCGGTAATGGTAAGTGTTAGAATGCTAATTTTCTGTTATGTATATTGTGCTGAGACCCCTCTCCAGGCTAACTTCCCCCACTGTGACACCCCGGGCTCTGGCTGCACATCACTGGCAGGGCCGGACTGGCCGTTGCGGGCACCGGGCTTTTCCCCGGTAGGCCGCCAGGGAGGGGGCCCTGGGGGGCCGTTTTTGTTACCGGCGGCCGGCAATATCGGCCCCCTGTAACAAAAACGGCCGAAATCGGCCGTATCAAACAGCTCGACCGCACACCCCTTCTCACCCCCAGGGGGGCCGGCCGAGCTGTTTGCCAGGGCCGGTTTCGTTTCCCAGTCCGGCCCTGATCACTGGCCCCGTTAGAAGAGGAGCTGCTGCATTTGTTCTCCCGTGAAATTGATCCAAAAGACAAGCAGGCCAGGGTTCTTGTTCCCTTGTGAAGTTGATCCAAATATCTGAGTCAAGCACAAAGCGAGAGATATGTGCTTACAGTCAGTGGCGGCTCCTCCGCTAAGGCCGAGGAGCGTCGCCCCACTGCATTGCAGCAGTGAAGGAAAGGAAAAATTAAAAGATAATAACTTGATGTTATTATCATTATATTTGTTCCTTCCTGCTGTGGCAGCATGGGGGCGGGGCTGCTCTGCTCACAGAGCAGGGCAGGGGAGGAGTGGTGGGCACACTGAAGTGCGCATGGCGCTTTAGCCGGCTGTCTCGGGCAGGCCAAACAGTCATGCTCACTTAGCATGTTCTCCGCCCAGGCTGCATTACAGTTTGGGTGGAGAATATGCCCAGTCCCCGTCTCAGCGCAAAAGGACGGCACTCAGACCAATCGTAAAGCTGCATTGCAGCATTGTGATTGGCTTAGGGTAGCCAATCACAACGCTGCATTGCAGAGTTGTGATTGGCTCAGGGGAGCCTGGATGCTTCCTGGTCGGCCGACAGAGGAGAGACGATGTGGGAGACGAGCGGCAAGGAGGTAAGTGCATTTATTTTTTTTACACCCTGTACCCCCTCGTCCCCCGCCCCGCCCCCCACGATTCGTGCCGGCCACCACTGCTTACAGTAGACAATTATCTGCTGTATGACATTAAAACTGGCCCTATTTTCATGCCCTTAACAACATTAATGCCAAAAACATGGATTGACTTACGAACAATGAGTGTTAAAAACGTCGTTCCTCTCTTATTTCACTTTTTACTTAATCTTGCCTTCCTCATGAGGTAGCTATTTAATCATGATGTGTTTCTGTATTGTTTTCCGTGCATACTTTAAGCCATGCCAGGTGTTTATGAGGGGCTTTGATTGAGAGCTCTGGTGTTGACCCTGATGCCAAAGCAAAGTGCCCATCAGTGGGTTGGCCTCTTTGCAGAGCACACTGTGCAAGGCTCATGTATTCCAGTTGGAATTGCAATTCTGTGGAAATGTGTGTGAAGGGGGTGCACAGATGGCAAAATATTTGCAGGGCAAAAGGAAATAAATTGCTTAAATGTGAGTGAGTGCAGTGTATGTTTGGAAGTGGTGAAGTGAGGGAGATGCGAGGAAGTGCATTCGGGGTAGAGTGAAAGAAGGTGCTGAAGAGGAAAGAGAGGTGGTTAAAATGTGCAGATGGACAAGATGTGCAGAGAAAAAGGGCATACATATCGAACATAAAGCGCACATAACTGAAGGCCAAAACTCCTTCCGCAGGCCTCAATACTATTGAAATTTCAGAACTGAAACATTTTCCAGGTTAATTATTTATAGCAAATCCTTGTTTTTACTCATTTATCTTAAACAGCTAACAGCCATTGACAAAGCCAATCGTACTAACAGGTTTTAGGTGTAGGTCAGTTGTTGTGTTATGTATCTGGATGCAACTACATCTCAGAAAGAAACCAAAATACAGGTAGGGTAGCTCACTATGGGAATCACAGAAATTTATTTTACATGTTCCCTTTTAGAGAGCCCCCATAATTTGCATCTCACTTAAAGACCTGTCTTCACATATTTCTATACGACTGATTGCAGTCAGCTGCTGTGGCTCCTTCCTGAAGACTGGTTAGTGCATTTGCTTGCAAGGTTGATGCTGCATGTAGTGCAAGACACTGGGCAAGCACACACTTTAAAAGGCTGAAGTTGTCGCTGAACAATTTGCACATTACAGTAGCTGTTAAACATATTAATGCAGTAAGATATAGGGCAGTTTTTAATGCGTTTAATATTTCAAGACTTTATGTTCCCACTGCTTTATAAGCCTTGCTTTATAACTAAATTAATTTGCTTTAAAATGCACCATTTGCCTATCTTTTTCAATGTTTTCTCTGGAGGAGGACCCAGCCTGGACACTACTTTTGTCCATTAAGCCTTCTTGCGTTGCTCACTACATAAAATTCATACCAAACTTTTACACCCCACCACTTTCAAATGTCACCAGCCACCACTGGACAGCAGTCACTTGATTGGTAGCCTGGTCAGGTAATTTGAACTACCTTGTTTTAACCATAAGGCATTACTTGTACTTGGAATCATATTTACAAGATGTGGAACTTTCAACATCTGTCCTCTTCTGCTAAATATACTGAGAGTAATACAAACCTTAAACCACAGGCCTATTTAACAATTTCCCTAAAAGAAACATGCATAGCAAGAATTTCTCAGGCGTAGGTTAATGTTAATGTTAGATAAACGAGGCACACAGGATGAAGTGAAGAAGAACGTTTATTCAACCTAGATCCTCAGGCACCAGCTGACGTTTGAAGCGCACTCAACATTCTACAGTGAGCTTCACTTCAAGATTCTACAAGGAGGTATGTACCAATGGGAGGAAAAGGGGGGGGGAACGGGAGAAGGGAAAGGAGAAAAGGCAAGGTGAAAGAGGGGACCAAAGGAACGAAGTTCCAATTCTAATTACAACAGTTAACATATGTGCTAGAGTTAAGACATGGAAGGCAGACATCCATATAAAGGAATTTCAACTAATTGTTGGTTTTACGGCAGCTGGAAGAAACGCTTATCACGCATTCTGTGCTTATGTTCTTGTCTTCTTAACGAAAGACACATTATTAAAATCATTCTTCCTTGCTGCCAAAGCACGCACTCTCAGCTGAGCTGTTGATGTCTGTTTGAACAATTCCTCTCCTCAATTAATATCTAAGGTTGTCAAATATGTTAATCATGTAATTCAGGAAATAAAGGCATTACAGATTTCTTCTAGTGAATCAGTTACCTAAAATGTTTGATTAAAATTATTTAACTTAACATTTTGAAATGTGTATTTTAAATGTGGCATTGTTATGAATTTTTTATTGAAAGGTATGTCGTAAGTTTGTTATGGTTTTGTATCAATCATACAATAAATATTCAGATTCTGACCTAAACCAGCTAGTGCGCACTCTCATTGAATCTGCCCATATTTAAATTATACAAACCATCACTAAAGAAGCATCCTCTAAAGAAACTGATTAAAATGAACACCGACCTCTGCAATGTGTGCTCTGCAGTGGCCAGAAGAGCTTTAATCAAAATGTAATAGACAAGGACCACCTCCAAACTATCTTCCTAACAGAAACACGGTTACCCAAAAACTGTAACTTTATAATAGACATTCTGGTGCAAGATAATTATAAAATCACCGGCTTTTATCATGTTTACAAAAAGGTAAGGGTGTAGTTATCTCACATGCATTCCTTAAGATAACACCTATAGAATGTGAAAAGATTAAAGGTCCTGGAACTTTGTTTATTGATATTGGTTAGAAGGAGCCAGTAGTTTATATTCTATTTTAAGCATTAGACTACTTTGATTGGTTTGAGGATTTTGCAATGCGCGTGCACGTGCTTTGTGATAAGGCCACTATAACGGGTCATTAACATCTGGGGAGAATGCAACTCCAATAAATTCACCTAGAGAGACATGGATTTCTGCCAACACTTTTGTGGCAACACCCATGCAGCAGGTCACCAATTAGATTTCATCTTTTGTCTGAATAACGGTATTCTATTTAGTTTATCAGAAGATTTACCATGATCAGACCACTTCCTCATGAAATTTAACATATTGATAACTCCAGCCAGCCTGTGTAAAAGCAAGAATAAATCTCTTCTAGGAATTACACTAACTCTTTCTATGAATCTGATAGGCCACACTAGAGGCCTTGCTTACTACCCTGGAAATCCATAACTACAGAAACATTGATTGAATGCACGGAGAAGAAAGCTACAACAGCAAATTTAATGACTTAAAACTCTAATATTTAAAGACAAATGCATTCAACTCCATTTTGGAGATGGCCCTTAAATAAATCACCTATTTGTCAGAATATGCTGTGAAACATAAATATATTAATTGCAATGGTTCACTGTTTAGTTGATCGATAATAAAACAGCTTCACAAATTAGAGAATATCTGGCAGGAATGAAAAATTTCCTAGCTAACGTAACGGAAAGTTTCAATTCTATTAAGGACTCAGAGGCGAGGATTATGCCTTCTTTCTTCACTTTATTAACATAGCAGCGTTAAGGTTAACAAAGACTACGTTTCCCATGAACCATCGGGAAAAAGGTAGTCAGAAAAATAAACACATGGTAACAACCAATCCATATTCAGGAAACCACTGTCCAATCAGGGGCCTGTCAGCCCAAACATAGTCCATCTTTAGTGTCCTCTCTTCCTCTTTCGGAGCGCGAAGACAGCACCTTCCGTCTCTTCAGGCGTCTTGCTTGTGCGTATCAGAGCCTGAGGACAACAGAAACATATTACCGGAAGAACCAACTGCGAAAGCCTACAAGGAAAAATGTACATCGCAGTGTAAACTGAGACCAATTAATACAGCACTTAAATTAAAAGAGTCAAGTGAACTACTTACTGTAGTACGGGGAGGGGTCTCTTCCAGGAGTCTCGGGCGGGATAATCCTCGCCTCCGAGTCCTTAATAGAATTGAAACTTTCTGTTATGTTAGCTAGGAAATTTTTCATTCTATGTCAGGACTGGAGGCGAGGATTATGCTTGTTCAAAGCTTGCCCACAACCACATGAGCCATATTGAGAATCGGTTTGAAGTAAAACCGTTTAAATGTGGAGTCCGAAGACCAATCCGCTGCGTTGAGGATATCCTCTAAGCGCGCCCCTAGACTGAAGGCTTTAGAAGCCATGGCGCCTCCTGCGGAATGCGCCCCAAACTGGCGAAGGTTTATGCCCGCTTCTTGCATCACCCAGCGAACCCATCTGGCGATGGTGGGTGAGGAAACCGCTTTAAGGGTTTCCGGAGGGAAATGAGGAGTTGCCGCTCTCCTGGAGGGCGAAACTCTTCCGTCATTTCTTCATATGCCTTGAGGCAGTGAACCACACAGAGTTTCGGGGAATCTGGAAACTGCGGATATGAGATCAACCTGGTATGGCACTTTGTGCGCCTTTGTAACGTGAAAGTTACACCATCCAGGGTAAACACTCTGCCAGAAATATCCAGAGCTCGCACGTCTGACACCCGTCTGCAAGAAATCAGACACAGGAGCATGGCCAGTTTCGCCGAAAGCTCCTTTCTAGAGAGGAATCTATTCGATTGCCAAGAGAGAAATAGGTTAAGTACCTGATTGACATCCCAGAGCGCAGAATAACGCGGCTCTGGAGGCAAGGAGAGGCGAATGCCCCGAAGCAGCCTACACACCAAGGGGTGTTCACCCTCTGGTGCCCCGTCCACAGGGATATGACCAGAAGAAACAGCTGATCTGAAGGTGTTAATAGACCTGTAAGCCAAACCATCAGAAGCCAGGTGAGCTAGGAAGTTCACGACATGGACCACATCTGCGACCAAGGGATCGAAACCCCTTCGCAGACACCAAAGGGACCATCTGCCCCACGCGGACCTGTACCTTTTGACTGTACTGTCCGCCCATGCTTTATAGATAAAAGACTCAGCTTCTTGCGAAAGTCCAGGGGCTTCCCATCTACCCCGGAAATCCGCCACGCCATGAGCCACAGAGATTTTGTGGACACCAGAGGATGTGGATTCCCGTCCGGACTCATGAGAAGAGTCGGAAACTGGGGGGAGTAGGATTGGAAAATCCCAGGAAAGTTCCAGAAGAACCGGAAACCAAACTTGAGACTTCCACAGTGGGGTGATCATGACCAGATCCGCCGTTTGCCTGCGGACCTGTGCTGTCGCCCTCGTGATCATTGCAAAGGGCAGGAACGCGTAACCCTGTTCCCCGCTCCAGTCCTGGAGGAATGCATCCATGGCTACCGCCAAGGGGTCTGGTCGCCAACTGAAAAACCGCGGAATCTGGTGATCCAGCCTGGATGCAAAAAGGTCCACCGAGAAAGGGCCCCAAAGGCCGTTGAGTCTCGCGAAAACCGACTGGTCCAGTTTCCATAGACTGGAATCCTGGAAATGGCGCGACTGGAAGTCTGCTTCCAGATTGTCTCGCCCCGGGAGGTACTCCGCAGAAACGGAGATCTGACTGTCCAGGCAGTACTGCCAAAAACTCGCCGCTAGGTCCGAGAGGGCTTTCGACTTGGTACCCCCCAGGTGATTCACGTAGCGGACTGCGGAAACGTTGTCCATCTTCAGGAGCACGCATGATTGCACTGAATCTTTCGTCCAGCAACGTACTGCGAAGGACCCCGCCAGAAGCTCCAAACAATTTATGTGTAACTTCTGTTCGTCGGGAGACCACAACCCTCCTGTAGAGAGGTCCCCGCACCTGGCGCCCCAACCGAGCCTGCTGGCATCTGATTCTATGACCATGTCCGAGGTGGAACCGAAGATCGCTCTGCCGTTCCATGCCTCCATATGGTCTAACCACCACTGAATTTCGGACCTTGCGTCGATGAACAAGGCGACCTTGTGTGAATAAGGATACCCTTTGCTTAGAAAGAACGCCTTGAGGCGTTGCAGAGCCCTGTAGTGGAGTGGGCCCGGGAAGATGGCTTGGATCGACGCGGAGAGAAGGCCCACTACCCGGGCCAATTGACGGAGAGACACCCGTTGTTTGGCGAGAACGCGTCGCAACTCGTGACGGATCTTGGAGACCTTCCTGGTCGGGAGGCTGAGTGTGGAGGAGTTGGAGTCTACGACGAACCCCAAGAATGTAATGGACTGAGTAGGCTGTAACAGCGATTTTTTCTCGTTTATTACAAACCCGAGATCTTGGAGTAGAGACACTGCCATCTGAAGATGTTGCGTCAGGCGACGTGGACAAGAGTCCATCAGGAGGAGATCGTCGAGATACACGATCATCCGGACTCCCCTGGCCCGCAGGTATTCCACCACCGGTTTGAGAACCTTGGTGAAGCACCAGGGGGCCGACGAGAGCCCGAAAGGTAGGGACGTGAATTCGTAAGTGAGGTGGCGCCAGACAAACTGCAGAAACCGACGGTGAGGCGGGAAGACCGGAACTACCAAATAGGCGTCCTTGAGGTCCAAGCGGACCATCCAGTCGAGGGTACGGAATACATCCCGGAGGAGATGAATCCCCTCCATTTTGAAATGGCGGTACACCAGCCATTGATTGAACTCGCTCAGATTTATGACAGGTCTCTTGCCGCCATCGGTCTTGTCGACCAGAAAAATGTTGCTCAAAAATCCGCCGGGATGGGGCGTAGTAAGGCTGATAGCGCCCTTTCCGAGAAGAGAAGAGACCTCTTCGGTCCACCAGGAGGGCGTCCCCACCGAAAATTGGATAGGGCGAGGAGGGGCTCTTTGCACTGGTTTCCCTTGGAGCTCTATATGAAAACCCCGCACAGTTTGCAATACCCATGCGTCGCTTGTGATGGTCAAACAAACCTGGAAGGACCTTGCCAACCGCCCCCCTATGTCTTGTGGGGAAGAAGGGAGAACTCTCACCTGGGCTAGAGGCTGCAGCTCCTCCCCGGAATCCTCTTCCTTTCCCACGCCGTCCCCGCGTGGGGTAAAAGATCCCAAACCGGGACTGGTCCTGGTACTGTCCGGAGCCTCTTTGATTGGTCTGTCGTTGTTGGCGACCGGCCGAGCGGCCCCTGCCTCGGCCGGCCCCGCGAAAAACACGGGGGACGCCTTTTTTAATGGTAGATTGGGCTCTATCTAATGACGTGAAGGTATTAACGAATTTTCCAAGCTCCTTCACGAAGGGCTCGCCGAACAAACCACCTTGGGCAATTGCGCCCGCCTCTGAGTCCAACAGGTCCCCTAATTTGGGATCAATTTTAATAAGGAGGGACCGGCGGCGCTCGGTGGAAAGGGCACAATTGGCATTGCCCAAGAATATCACCGCACGCTGAGCCCATCCTGATAAGGTCTCAGGGGAAATGATGGAGCCAGACTCCTTAGCCTCCTCCGCCATGTCTAGTATTTTTGTGATAGGGCCGAGGGCGTCCAGGAGCTTATCCTGGCAGGCCCTCCAGGATCGGTCTATCCCTTTTTTGGGATCTCGGATAAACTTTTGAAGAAAAGTGGACATCCGGGAATCAATTTCAGGAGTAAGAGCTACCTTACCCTCTAAAGTAGGTCGGGGGCACTCCGCCCTAAGGCAGTTGCGAGCCTCCTTCTCGAGCGGGCGCCGAACATGTGCGGCCACATAAGAGGCTACCTTATCTGCTGGTGCCCACTCGGAAGATCGAGGATGGACAATATCGTTGGGATCCAGCATATCAGAGGCACTCGGAGCTTGAGAAGTGCTAGGGAGAGATGAAGGAACTTGATCCGCAGGCGGAACAACTGGTGGTGGAGGGGGGACCCCTGCAAGGATTGCCGGATGGCTATCAAGGAAGGCCTGCCTAAGGCGGTCAAAGGCATCTACGTCCACCCCCGCTTCACGGGGGCGCTTAGGTGGTGGAGATCCTAGGGAATCTTGTGGAGGCGCAGGCTGGGTTTGGGGGGGGGAGCAATCTGCTGAGAAAGCCTGGCAAAAGCCTGCTGAATCTGGTTGGAGAGTCTATCTTCCAATGGGGATATGGCCTGATCCACCGCCCGGTAGATCGAGGTGTCCACCGCCTCATAAAAAGCGTCCCCCCAAGGCATGTCAGCGAGGGGGTCCTCCTCCTCCTGATAATCATCGTAATAGTCCATAGTGATGATGACACGAAACCACGTGTCGTGAAACCGTGGAAAAATCCCACTGGGCCAGCAATGAAGGCCTTAAGCAAAGCTGGGTGTCAGCCTACAGTTTCAGGTGCGGAAAGACCGCAATTAACCGGGTTCTAGCCCGAGGGGACTGACTGCTGGCAAAGAACAGTATAGGAAAAAATGCCACCTTGTAGCAGAGAGAAAACTGATCTGGGAAATGTCCCCTAGAATGAGAGCCAAACGGCAGTACAGGACCTCAGCGAGGCGTTTTCAACAGACTGGGAAGTACAGACTCTGACCCTTAGTAGAATAGGCCGGGAACAGAGCGTGAAATCGCTAATGTTTTAGCAGCGTGACAGCATGATACTGTGAGAGTCACCGCTGCCGATACAACCGTCACCGGCGTTCGCCTCAGATCAGGGCTCCCATGTGAATGCGCGCGACGTTCGAAACTCCCTGAAGAGAGATCAAACGCCGCGACGCGCCTGCACAACCTCCCGCGCCTCCTGGAGGCGGGAGGTCTGAGGAGCGTCAGCCAGCAGGGCGCCGCGTAGGGACGGAAAACCGTACCCGCGGCCGCCTCCCAACAGCGTAGCCCACGCGCTGGGGAGAATCAAATAACGAACGCGGCACTAGCGCGTCAAAGCAAGAAAAGAAAAAAGCAGCATAGCGCAACGCGCAAAGAAATCCTTCACCGGACCATAGCGTCGCATAAAAGAGCCAAGGCACAATAATACAAAGCGTTTACAGCGCCACAGAGCAATCAGCATTAACAGCAATAGGCAAATCCAACAATAGCACAATAAACAATGCCAAGCGCTAAACAGTTAAGGGAAAACTGAAGAGCACTTATCTTGCTGCGTAGCAGCGAAGAAAGAGGGAGAGGACACTAAAGATGGACTATGTTTGGGCTGACAGGCCCCTGATTGGACAGTGGTTTCCTGAATATGGATTGGTTGTTACCATGTGTTTATTTTTCTGACTACCTTTTTCCCGATGGTTCATGGGAAACGTAGTCTTTGTTAACCTTAACGCTGCTATGTTAATAAAGTGAAGAAAGCAGGCATAATCCTCGCCTCCAGTCCTGACATAGAATCACATACTCAGCAAGATAAACCCACCTGCTTGAAGAAAATACAACCATTTGAACAAACTGACAAAAAAAGACATTCACAAAAAATATCTCTTGATGTAAGTGTCCGCAATAGAACTATTCAATGCACTGAAATCACTTTCCAATGCCACCTCTATTCAAAAATAAATCTCTCCAACTCAAAAGTTAATTGGTACATTTTCTATTTTTTTCCATGAGAGAGTAGGCAATATGAGAGATAACATGGAGCAGGATGAAAACGTATTAAAAATAACCATATCAGATTCATGAAGGAAATGTATTCCCCTCCTGGTTTCAGAATGCGAAAAATGGATGGTTTGCCTCTGCCTCTAGCTAATCGTCTGTCCCGCATGGCTTCTAAAAGCAGGTAGATTTGAAATAGCTTATGTTGGTTAATATAATTATTAATGACTGTAACTTTGTGGGCAGTACCTTCATCATTTAAAAATGCAATTGTAAGGCCAATTTTGAAGAAACCCTCTTTAATTCCAAATGTACAGCCACTTTTAGACCAATTTCTCTTTTACCCTATACATCCAAGTTGACGGAGAAAATAGTGACAACTCAATGTCTACCACATACTGTTAAACGATGCTCAGGCTGGCTTCAGGCCATAACTTGGCATCAAGTCTGAAGTCACCTAAGCCCTCAACATTCTTCGTATGATCATCGATGGCAGAGTCACCAGAGGGGTCCTTTTACTGAACATGTCTGTCCTCAGAGTGACCTTGTGTAATACCCTGATTTTCTGACAGGTGGGTGATTAGTGGAAAAGTGCAACCATGTCTCAGGGTTTTTGGATGACAGCTGTCAAAAGAACTATTGCCCATAATATGAATTGGGCTGGCTTTGGTCCACCCCTTTCAATCATTGGCTTTCCTTGACCAGCCTCTGTCAGCCATTTGCTCGAGGCTTTGTCAATCATGCCTTGGCTAAGCCAAGTGGAGTATTCATTTCTCAGCTATTGCCACCCTTAATTCAAGCACTTTCATTGAACTGCACAAGGGACGAACTATACACCCACAGCCCACCATGGTCGCTCCTGTTCTTCTTGGAGGGTACAGCTTAAATATGCTAATGAAATCTGTTGAACTAAGAAGTACTACTGGCAGCTTCCTTATCGTTTTAGCCCAATATATTGTTTTATTAGGGATTTACTTTCTCTGACAGCTGGGAGCAACACACACAAATTGACCTAACTATTACCAAACACTTACCCTAACAAAAAGCCAGACCTACTAACGTTGCCACTGCATGTTTAAGAAAAGCGAGTCCCACCGCCTTAGCAGATGCTCTTGCAATCATTATATCAGCATATATTCATAGTTATTGTAACTATTATTCGTACATAGTAATTTAGAGAAACTATATATGCACACTAGATACAGATAAATGTATTGAGCTTTTGTGGCTAAACTTATCCAAGCACTGTAAATAGTTTGCATAATAAAGTTGCTGGTTTATGAGGACTCCAAAAGAGGTTCTTCACAGCTACTGAGTTAGCTCACGCCGTGAATCCACAACCAAAGAACTTGCTTCCTGGATTGAGAAGGGCTTTGAGTTACTTTTACACACAATTGTTAATGCAAGCTTTCCCTGATAAGATCACAAGCAAGATGAATCATGGGGATTCATAGTTCCTATACAACCAGGGCCTGATACTCAATGATTTGGTTATGTTATGTTAACAGGTATTTATTAAGCGCACGGATACTCCCGGGAGTGTCCCGGCGCTCAAGGCAAAGACCCGCACCACTGAGCCAAAGTACTCCAATCTAAGGCTGCTGTTGGAATAACCAAGTTATTAAGAGCTGTGACTTACCCTTATAGTACTCCTAGCGTACTGATGAATTCCAGGAGTAAGCCAGGATAAGTCTTGTTTTTCTTTTCTTTATACTTGGAATTCAGAAGTAAGCAATGAGTACTACAATAGTAAATCACAGTATACTCTTTGTGAGTCAGGCAGTTAGTTTTAGTGACCGCCCACCATTTACAAACACCAAAACAAGAGACTTCCTGCTCAATGGATGAGAGGGGTTTTATCCAGTTGGGAACAGTAACTGGAAAGGTCATTAGAAGGATGCAGGGTTGGCTACTTGCAAGGGCAATTTAGATTTTATTATTTAAGTTGCGTCTGCTGTCAAAATCAGGAGTGTAGCTGTCTCTAGTGAATCTGGTGCAGTGGCACCGGGTCCCAGAGGCGAGACAGGACCTAGCTTGCCCTGCACTGGGGCCTCTGTTGTTTGTATTTTATTTTCGAGGCCTGGGTCTGTGTTTACTCTTTGGGGGATGGTGATGGTGGAAGAGAGTAGAGAATAAGGGATAAATGGAAAGGAGAGCGAACATGTATAAAATAATAGGAAAGGGTGAAAGTTAGAAAGGAATAGGGGAAGATGAAAAAAGACAGAATAGGAGAAGGAGATATGGCAATAAAAGAGGAAGGAGATAAAAATGGGCAAAAGGGGACGAGCAAAGAAAGGGGCTAGTACAAGGATTTCAGGGGGAGAATGAAGGAAGAAGACAAAGACGAGTGAGAGACAGGAGGAGAAAGAGAGTGGGGAGAAAATGGGATGTAGAGGTGGGGCATGAGTGGAGAGAGAGATTGAGTTTGGGAGGACAGAAGGAAAAGGAAGTATAATGATGGGGCATCTAACTAGTGCAGCAGGTGCAGAGACACCGTGGTCCAGATGTGTGTGGGGCCTACTGCACCCCAATCATGTATGTAACTTAATAAGGACCCAGGCGGGGGCAGAAGGCCAATTCCCTTTGCCAGTGACACCCAGGCTACGCAAATGACCAAAACGCCCTCGGAAACGGGATTAGAATGCTTAGAGATAGTGTGGGGAGTTCAACAAAAAACCTGTTTCTATTTTATTAGCAGACAGGGAAATAAAACGTGTTCTGGCATTTATATGTATTAATGAGTATAAAAGCAATATTTGGGTCCTTAAACATGTAACATTAGTAAGGATGGCGAATGTGTGAATATTTATGGGTATAGTAACTTGGCTGGACGTAACTATTTTAATTTCCTGTAGCGTATTTACGCGAAATTACTGCAAAATTACATGAGCTTATGTGGAATTATGTGATGAGGGTAAAGCAGTATTTAGGGCCATATGTATCATTATTGGAAATAGCGATTACCTAATTGCGATTCTCTGCGAATCGCAATTAGGTAATCGCTATTCCTAATGTATGAAACTCCATGAGTTTCATTTAGCGGTTCCCAGTGGCTTGCAATTGACCTACCTCATTAATATTCATGAGGTAGGTCGCAATTTGCGAACCATTTGGGAATCGCTAAAAACATAGGGATGGTGGCCTGCTGGGGACAGCAGACCACCATGACTGTGTTTGCTTTTAAATAAAGCAACTTTTTTTTTTTTAAATGCAGCCCGTTTTCCTTAAAGGAAACAGGATGCGTTTAAAAAGAAAAAAGGAAAGTTCATTTTTTAAGAGCAGGCAGTGGTCCGTGGGACCCCTTCCCATTTGCAAATGAGTTACCACCTGCTTGAAGTAGGTGGTAAAATGTGAATGTTTTGCGACCGCATTTCGGTGCAAAACATTCTACCATACCGCTGCAATTAGGTATTAGAAGGGATGCCATAAACACGCTCCTTCCTAATACTGAATCGGTATGTATGCGCAATTCCTAATCGCGATTCGGTTACATGTTACCGAATCGCAAATTGGAATTCATACATACCAAAATGCATTTTACTGGTAGCAGACAGCTCGATTCTGCAAATCGGGCGGTTTGCGACTGGTAAAATGCATGATACATATGGCCCTTAGTGCTATTTTCTTGGTGCAAAATACACCCGTGTCCAAAATGCTCAAAGAAGCTAGGTTTAATGTTCCTGTGCTCCTGCTGTGGGATATTTGTGCACAACTACTCATAATTACGTGAAGTGATGTATTTGCGCAATAGTTGATAATTTTGCATCAAAAGAGTAACGCAAAAATTCCAAAATTACTCAGAATACTCCAGTGTAATTAAAATTTCGCCCAGACCTGGTAGTAGTTTGTGTTTAAGTGAGAATGGGAGATGTAAAGTTCCAGTTCCATAGCAAATCAAGAGCAGGCTGTCACCTAGGGTGTGACCAGCAAAAGCTGCCAGAATGCCATTTAGCCACTTGTGCAAGGAAGCCAGATTGGTGACAATACGCCTCTGTCAAACGATAAAGAAATCATTGCACAGTCCCTTCCTATGAATGTGAGGATAAATTACAAAACGGTTCAATTTACGCCTGTGTGTGTTTGTATGAAGTGCAGGGTGTTGTAGTTTCTGGACTACAATGGAAATTATTTTACCACATCCTTGCTAGAGGTAAGCGCTACATCGCCTGAATCTAGCAGCATTAGATATTTCAAATGCATAGTCAATGTGCTCCAGGAAGGAGTGAGGTTTCGTTACTTCCAGGTGAATCACTTGGTGTTGCAATTGGGTGATGGTAGGTGGAACACCACGCGCCTGTGCGCTCCTTCATCTACTAACGCTTAAACGGAAGTCACCAAGCCGACAAACAAGCATATGGGGCTCAGAATTGGCCAACTTATGCACAAGCAAAGAATGGGAACATATTAATAGGCAGGGTCATAAAAACTATAACAAGCACTAAAGGAAGAGAAACATTCAGCAAACTTGCCATGTATTGGTATCTAACCAGCGGCGGCTCCTCCGCTAAGGAAGGGGAGCGTCGCCCCACTGACCGTAAAAGGAAAAATAAAATGATAAAGCAACGTTAATAACGTTACGTCGCTATAATCCTTTTATTTTTCTGTATGGAGCCCGAGCCAGGTTAGGGCGGGGCTGGGCTGTGTCACAAGGAGAGGGAGGAGGAGTGGTATAATATGCACCATAAGTGCGCATGACGGTTTGGCCGGCCGTCTTGGGCCTTCCAAACCGTGGAGCGCACTCAGCATGTTCTCCACCCGGCTGTATTGCACAGCCCGGGTGGAGAACATGCCCAGGCTCCCACTCCCTGTCTGAGCGCCGAACCAGGCAGCTTGGACCAGTCACAACACTGCTGTCATGCTGGGAGCCTGTGTGCTTCCGTGCTGCCAGAAAGAGAAGAGTACGGAGGAGAGGTGGCGACCATTCACAGGTAAATTAACTTTTATTTATTTTTATTCGAGCTCCCTTCCCCCTGCCCTACCACTACTTTTCCAAAGCAGCGGTCACTGTATCTAATACCGGCCAAACTACATGATTGGGATAAAACCGGAAGTCGGAATTACC
Source organism: Calotriton arnoldi (assembly GCA_963921515.1). Classification (NCBI taxonomy): domain Eukaryota; kingdom Metazoa; phylum Chordata; class Amphibia; order Caudata; family Salamandridae; genus Calotriton; species Calotriton arnoldi. Next base: position 2,582,146 of record CAWUFW010001605.1, on the reverse strand, counting down.
GGAGAGGATGCCCCAAGGCTGGGACTCTACCACACATAGTGTGGGGCTGTACCTTACTTGCAAATGACTGTGACCTGGCATTAAAGAAAATATTCTGGGAATGTGGGTGGCATAATCCTAGGAGCTCAGTATAAATGAGAAAGACTTTGAGAACATTACGGGAGAAACAGATATGCATGGCAGCACTTACTGAAATACTGGTGAGATGGAGAAAGACAAAATACCTGGCAAGATTGTTTTTCTATAATATGGGAAGTCTTAGCCTGGGAAAAATTAGCATTGGTCTCCTTAGGAGGAACTCTCAAAAACAGAACATCAGGACCCTGCACCAATTTCACCAGCGACATCATGGAGTTCATGGCACCCCTCATCATCAACACTAGCATCTTCATCCTTCTCAGAGACCTTAACTTTCACCTAGAAGACCGCACTGACACAAACTCTATGGCCCTTCTACAAAACCTCAGAAACATTGGCCTCACCGGGCACCGTACCGAACCCACCAACACCAGACACCTATTGTACCCGATATTCTCCTTAATCACCAACTTCATAGTCAACAAGCCAGCAACTTTGACCTGGAAGACCATACCCTCATCAGTTTCAGCATACCAATCCCTTAACACCACAGACCTACCACCAATGGATTCCCCACTGCAGCTGGAAAAGTATCTCAGAAGAGGAGTAAACTTTTGCCATCTCCGAGCCCAAACACACCAGCAACTTATCGAAAGCCATCAAGAACCTCAACAGCTGGATCATCGAATGCGCCAACATCCTGGCTTCCCTCAAGCACAACCCAATGGCAAGAGCCCGACTACCGGCTAACTGGTACACAGAAGGACTCAGGCAGAAGAAACACCACCACAAGTAACTGGAGCATATATGGATAACAAGTCGAGACACCGCAGATAAAGACATCTTCAAATTTGCCCTGAGACACTACCACCAGCAGATAAGGAACACCAAACACACATCTCTTGCAGATTGTATTGAAGCCAACACTAACAGCAGCAAGGAAATCTTTGCCATCATGAAAGATTTTGCCATGCCTCCTGCCACCTCCAGCAACATCATCCGCTCACAAGACCTTTGCAACAAGCTCTTAGAATTTTTCTGTAACAAAATGACCTCTACAAACAGCAACTTTGACCCTAACAGGACCCCATCACCGTCGCAATTCAGCTTCCCATCATGGCCGATGAATGAACCCTGACCTCCTGGTCTGCCGCCGCCACCACCATCAAAATTGTTGCTGCCATGAAGACCATCCATTCGGGGCTCCATCTGACCCTTGCCCCCACCATGCCTTCACCAAAGGACTCCTACCAATCAGTGAAGCACTAACATCTATCCTCAATGCCTGTATCCGCTCAGCCACAGTCCCAGACAGCAGGAAACATGCCAACGTCATGCCCCTGCTCAAGAAACCACCAACAACTACAGACCCATCTCCCTCTTACCATACCTGGCAAAGGTCTTAGAGAAACTAATCAACCGACGTCTCATCGCCCACCTTAGCAACCACCAGCAACTTGACGTAAAGCAGTCCGGATAGACACAACCACCATACAGAAACAGCACTCATTGCCAGCACAGACGGCATCTGCATGACCCTTAACAGAGGAGACACTGCAGCACTCATTGTCCTGGACTTCTCTGCAGAGTTTGGCATGGTCTCACACTCCATCCTCATCAGGAGCCTGCACGAGATTGGCATCCCAGGACCTCTCCACTAGATCTGCTCCTTCTTAAGGGTAGCCTGGCACCTTACTCCTTTGAAGCCCGCAAACTCATCCGCGGGAGTACCTCTAGGTTCATCACTCAGCCCCACCCTCTTCAGTGCATACACGATCCTTCTGACCAATGTCATCCGTGCACACAACATCAACATCCTCTCCTTTGCAGACAACACGTAACTCATACTCTCCCTCTCGCACAAGACTCCCAACACAAGATACACGTTCACTGCCTGTATGAAGGAAGTCGCTAACTGGATGAAAGCTAATTCTCTCAAGCTCAACACCGAGTAGTGATCTTCGGCAAGAGCACCTCATCGTGTAGCTCCATCTGGTGGCCGGCCGAACTCGGATCCACCCCACACTCAGAATCCATGCCAGGAACCTTGGAATAATCATCGACAGCAACCTGAACCACACAACTTGACCCCATCACTGCAACCCACTTCCATACCGTGAAGATGCTTAGTAAGATCTTCAAATGGCTCCCAAGCAACACTAGAAAAACTGTCACTCACGCCCTTGTCACCAGCAAGTTGGACTGTGGGAACACCCTCTATACCGGGATCATCAAGCAACTTTCCAAGCAACTCCTCTCTTCTTAAATTCAGCAAGAAGCTTGTTGGACTTGGCCCTTTTTGCAGGGGCATCCCTGAACTTTTTGCCTTCCTCGGACCTGTTTTTATTGGTTTTATGACTCTGGGCACTTTAACACTGCTGATCAGTGCTAAAGTACATATGCTCTCTGTTATAAATTGATGTATGGATTAGTGTCTCCATGTTGGCCTATTTGATTCACTGTCAGACCCTAGTACAGTACACTGTTGTGCCCAGGGCCTGTGAATCAAATGCTACTGGTGGGCTTGCAGCACTGGTTGTGCCACCCACAGGAGCAGCTTGTAAAGTGTGTCTCAGGCCTGCCATTGCAGAGCCTGTGTGCAGTCTGGTACTGCCATGTCGACTTGGTAAGTGCACCCACTTACCAGTCCCCAAACCTTCCCTTTTCTGCATGTTAGTCACCCCTAAGGTAGGCCTGCGGGCAGGGTGCATTGTATGTAAGAGGTACGACATGCCCTGGTGTGTGTGGCATGTCCTGATAGTGAATTACAGCCAATTTCGTTTTTCACTATTGCAAGGCTACCTGTCCCCATAGGCCAGAATGGGCAGTTTGATTATAACATCTTATAATCCTACCTGACCCAGGGAACATGGTAGAAAAACGAATTTAGTATGCCTGAACTCAGAATGATAAAATACATCTTTTAGTGAAGTTGGTTTTAACATTCTGTGTTTGAAAATACCACTTTTAGAAAGTAGGTATTTTCTTGCCTAACCATCCAGCCTGCCTCTGCTAGCTTGTGTATTGTATGTCTGGGTTTGTGAGTGACAGGGGCTGGGGGACTCCAGGAGACAGGGTGAGTCAGCACAGGGCTGAATAGACCTATCTGCATGTAGAGTGGTGGGAGGGGTAGCACCTGGGTCTGAATAGGGCTGTGCCTGCCTTCCACAATGCTGGCTCCACCTCCTGGGGTGCGTCTGATGTCCCTGGCCCACACTGACAAAGGAAGAGGGTGTGCACTGGCAGAATGAATCCAGAACTGGTTTGGACTAGGTACAGGACCCTCTGCCTTCAGAGGACAAAGGATTTATGGGTATAAATACTGGGGCCCTGACCCCAAGACTTTAGATCACTTCTGGAACAAACAAGACGAACCTTTGCTGAGGAGAGGAACCAGAGAAGCTGAAGGAGGAGACTATCCCTATGCTGTGTGCTGTTTGAGGGATTGGCCTGCAGTGGTTGCCTGATTGCCAAAGTAAGGAGAAAGGAACTTTGTGCTACTTTCATCATCTTGCAGAACATCCCCAAGGGCTTGAAGATTGAGCTTGCCTCCTGCTGAAGTCTCAGGGACACAAGACTTCACCAACCAGCTCCCCTGAATTCCCTTGCTGGGAATTTGAAGTGCCTGCTGTTGTGTTGGGCCTTCTGAGAGACTGCGTGTCGCTGGGAGCTGGAAGCGCGACTCACGAGGAAGAAGCGTGTCACCGCCGCTGCAGTTGTCATCGCATCGCCGAGAAAGCGTGCCGCCGCTGTCGCCATCGCATTACCGAAGCGTCTCGCATCACCGGAGAAGAGTGTTGCCGTCGCATCATCGGAGAAGCGTGTCGCAGGGCCTGTCGCGGCTCAGAAGATTCACCGAGTCGCCGCACGGCCGTCGGGCGTGCACGCATCGCCCCCTGAGTGTCGCATCGAGAGGAAGACGCCATTTTGTTTCATCGCACCGGGTCGTCATCCCATCACGGCGCTACGGGTCGCATCGCCACAGAAGCGCAGTAAGAAACCGACGCATCACCTCCCCGCGCGGTGAAGAACCGACGCATCACCTCCTCTCCGGTAAGGAACCGACGCATCACCGTCCCCTATGCAGCAGTAGGGAACCGACGCATCACCTCCCCCGGAGCAAGGAACCGACGCATCACCGTTCTTGCGTGTAAGGAACCGACGCATCAACTTCCCTGCAACTCTTTTGTTTGTATCGCGTTACGCATCCAAAGGTACATTGAACATTGAGTGTCGCATTTACCATCTTTATTGAACTGAACTATTTTCTACCATTGACAGTCATATTTTTCATAGTGTATTGTGGATTTTTGTCGTTTTGGGTCTTGTGTTAAGTCTATATAAAAATACTTATTTTTATAATACAACCTGTGTGGTGTCCATCTGTAGTGTTGTCACTGTGTTACTGTATGTGTTCACAAATGCTTTACAACCAAAGAAAAAGGAGGGACCCCTATAGGCGAATGAGGGTGGGTAAAAGAGGGGATCAAGTAAACCGTACAAGACAGCAGAAGAATACCCACCCATTCAAGAGATTGATTATTAAGGCCCACAAGGGAGTCCTGTAATTATACTTAAACAACCAAGGCTATCAGGTGCATATATTGAAGAAAACCAGCAAGTGCAATTGATAATTATTTCTTTTTATTAACAGGGAATCAAAAAATATATATTATATCATAGCAAAGTGATACATACAAATAAAATACAATAAAAAGAGTACCCCACAACAAACCGTCATACACACATACACACTCGAAAAATTCACATGAGCTCTTTACATCCAAACATTTATACACTTGGCATATATCCCGATGTTTAAGGAGGCCAAAAGGTGAGCTGATGTTTTAATAAATTGGTCCAGATGTAGAATTAAAAACCGCTTCCGGGTTTAAAGGGACCAAACTCCTTAAACATCACTTTGCTATGATATAATATATATTTTTTGATACCCTGTTAATAAAAAGAAATAATTATCAATTGCACTTGCTGGTTTTCTTCAATATATGCACCTGATAGCCTTGGTTGTTTAAGTATAATTACAGGACTCCCTTGTGGGCCTTAATAATCAATCTCTTGAATGGGTGGGTATTCTTCTGCTGTCTTGTGCTACAAATGCTTTACACACTGCCTCCGAGATAAGCCTGCCTGCTCGTGCCAAGCTACCAAGGGGGTGAGCAGGGGTTATTTTAGTAGTGTATCCCCCTTACCCTGACTAGAAGCAAGGGTCCCCATTTGGACAAAGGTACCTACCGCTGCCAACTAGAGACCCCCAGTTCTAACATTGGTGGCAGCGGTGAGGATTCTGGACTTGCATTTGTGACTCATATACAGTAATTGGTGTACACTACTAGTGAGTGCAGACCAAACGCAACCACATACATTTCTGGTAGATTGTTTTTTCCTGGGATTTCTATTTTGTGCCAAGAACTGCCAAGTTTAGTCACCATGAGCAAAACCGCATCCATCGCATCTGTGGATTTAGATTTTGAAGAAGAAAAGCTGGAAAGTTACAATGTGAAACTGCTAAAGTACTTCTGCAGGAAATTGAAAGTTGCTATGACCGGTCTCTCCAAGAAGGATGAGTTCCAAAAGGCGCGGAGGGCCTGGGTGGAAGCAAGGAGTACCCCTGAGCATGTGGAAGAGCATGAGGAGGGGGCTGAGGATGCAGGAGGGCAGCTAGGTGGGCTATTGGGTCCAGGGGGAGGAAAGCACCTTCCCCAGCAGGTAGCAGTGTTTCTTCCAAGGGCCTGTCCCCAGAAGAGCTGGAGGACAGGGAGAGAAGTAGGGTGCATGAAATGGAGCTGACCAAGCTTAAGATGGGTGGGCAGCTAGAATTGGAAATTAAGAAATTGTCCCTAGAGGAAGAGAGAATGAGATTAGAGCATGAGTTAAGAATGAGGGAGCTTGATTTGGAGTTCGAGAGGCTTGAGGCCATAAGTGTCTCAGCCCAGCAACAAGAAATCTGTGTAGCTCAGAAAGTGAGCTTGGCTGAGTTGGAGGTGGAATCCAGCTCAGATGGTGGCAGCCAAATTTTATTATTGAGTGCTGAGGGAGTAGTGCACACACCCAGAGATGTGGCGCCTGACTTGGAGGGGGTTGATTTACACCAGAAGGTTCAAGGATATGAGGTAGCTCCGGTGGTGCACAGTGTCCCTGAGATAGATTGGGGAACTGGCCCAGGGGTTCATGGTCCTAGTGGTGGGAGGGACACTCCACTGACTCTAGATGAGAGGAGCAGGCAGGGGGGGGGGTCCCCCATGGTTGAAGTCCTGGTGTGTGAATGTGGAGACCGCCCAGAAGAGTGTGGGTTGAGTGACAGAGACAGTCAGATACTGTCTTGCCAGTCTCAGGAGAGTGGTGTGGGGTACGTGTGCAAGGCACTGGATGGTGAGGTGAAGGATAGTTTGGTGGAACTGTGTGAGCCAATTGTGGGAGAGCATATTGTAAGTCCCTATTTTCCAGAGCTATGCCAACACCTGGTGGAGTGTGAGTTCTCTGACCCCAGGGAGCTCACCATGGAGGCAGACCTTTTGGTGGATTCCAGAGGGTCTGAAGAGGCATTGGGGAGTGACCCTAAGAGGAGTGGCTCAGGTGTCTTCCAACCCAGAGTGGTGGGAGAGGTTCAGTGTAGCCCAGCTAGGTCCCGTGGTAGTGGGAAGGGTGTAGGGGCTCACGTCCTGTCTCTGCGGAGAAGGAGTGAGTGTGGGACTGCGTGTCCCAAGGTGCCCGAAACCCAGTCTCAGGGCCTGGAGGGTTCCTTAAGGGAACACCAGGTTGGGGGCCTAGGCTGTACTAGTAGGCCATTTGAGGGGGATCCCCTAGTTTCTGTTGAACTAGGAGTGTCTGTAAGCAGGCCTCCATCAGTTCTGGTGTCTGGCAGTGCCACTCCTAAGTGGAGGGTGCAGAAGTCCAGATTGAGGGGTAAGAGGGGGAAAGAGTCCCCAGTGGGTCAGGGGCCAGCCAGAAGGGCTGAGCCACCAGTGAATGACCATGGTGACACTGGGGGATCTTCACGCACTGTCAGATGGACAGGGGTCGGGAGATCTGCCCCAGGCAGACTGTAACACGACACATGAGTTGTGTGTCACCCTCGGGGGGGGGCTTATGTGCTCCCCATGAAGTCCTGGTGCACCGGGCAAGTGTTCAACCGCAGGGGTTGGTCCCTGGGTTGGGAAGCCAGGTTCAGGTGTTGTCTGACCTGGAGGGAGGGACAACTGTACACAGTGTCCTGACCGGTTGGTCTTCTAGAGGTACCACTCCAGGTGGGAGGGTACAGCACTCTGGAAGGGGGTGCAGAGGGAGGGAGTCCTCGCCTCTGACCCCGGTTCAACTGGAGGGTCTAGACCCTAGGTTGGAGGGCCAGGTTCGGGGTGTCCCCCCTGACCTGGACGCCCAGTTGCAGGATAGAACCCCTGAACTGGTGGGCGAATTGTGCAGGACACCTGCCACAGGTGCCCTGGCAGTTCTGGAAGGGGGTACCACTCCAGGTGGGAGGGTACAGAGCCCCAACGAGGAGAAGGAGGACCGGGTGTGGAAAAGCCCATCCCAGTCTCCTGTCCAGCCGCCAGGTACAGGCCCGGGGCTGGTGGGTCAGTGTCAGGATGTCATACCTGACCTGACAGGAGGAAGAGTGGACAAAGGGTGCCAAGCACCTGGGGCTACTGCCACCCGCTCTCTAACGCCACAGAGGTTTGAGAGCCCTGCGAGGCATAAGGCCTGGGTCTCATCACTGACCACTGTCAGTGGCCACTATGGCTTGCTGTCCTGATGGACAGAGTGTCCCCTGGGGGGGGGGGGGACAAGAGTCGCACCCTGGGGGTGGACTGGGCCACACCTCTGTGTTGGCCATGTGGGTCCTGTCTGTCTGTTGGGACACACCTGTAAGCAAGCTAAGGTTAGGTGCTGCACAGATGGTGTCCACAGGTGAGGAGAAGGGTTCCTCATGGGTTAGCTTAGTGGGCCCTGAGAGTATGGACAGAGGGATCCAAATAGGTTCAGATTGGCGTAGAACTGGAATATGCCCCTGCTGTTGCGGGCCAGGGTCCAGGTTCTATCGCCCAAAGCAGTGAAGCTCATCAAGGTAGTGATTGGTCTACCCTGCGTTTTGGCTGGAAGGGGGTTGTGTTGGACTTGGCCCTTTTTGCAGGGTCATCCCTGAACTTTTTGCCTTCCTCCTGTACTTTCTCTGACCTGTTTTTATTGGTTTTATGACTCTGGGCACTTTAACACTGCTGATCAGTGCTAAAGTACATATGCTCTCTGTTATAAATTGATGTATGGATTAGTGACTCCATGTTTGGCCTATTTGATTCACTGTCAGACCCTAGTACAGTGCACTGTTATGCCCAGGGCCTGTGAATCAAATGCTGCTGGTGGGCTTGCAGCACTGGTTGTGCCACCCACAGGAGCAGCTTGTAAAGTGTGTCTCAGGCCTGCCATTGCAGAGCCTGTGTGCAGTCTGGTACTGCCACGTCGACTTGGTAAGTGCACCCACTTACCAGTCCCCAAACCTTCCCTTTTCTGCATGTTAGTCACCCCTAAGGTAGGCCTACGGGCAGGGTGCATTGTATGTAAGAGGTAGGACATGCCCTGGTGTGTATGTCCTGATAGTGAATTACAGCCAATTTCGTTTTTCACTATTGCAAGGCTACCTGTCCCCATAGGCCAGAATGGGCAGTTTGATTATAACATCTTATAATCCTAACTGACCCAGGGAACATGGTAGAAAAACGAATTTAGTATGCCTGAACTCAGAATGATAAAATACATCTTTTAGTGAAGTTGGTTTTAACATTCTGTGTTTGAAAATACCACTTTTAGAAAGTAGGTATTTTCTTGCCTAACCAGCCAGCCTGCCTCTGCTAGCTTGTGTATTGTATGTCTGGGTTTGTGAGTGACAGGGGCTGGGGGACTCCAGGAGACAGGGTGAGTCAGCACAGGGCTGAATAGACCTATCTGCATGTAGAGTGGTGGGAGGGGTAGCACCTGGGTCTGAATAGGGCTGTGCCTGCCTTCCACAATGCTGGCTCCACCTCCTGGGGTGCGTCTGATGTCCCTGGCCCACACTGACAAAGGAAGAGGGTGTGCACTGGCAGAATGCACCCAGAACTGGTTTGGACTAGGTACAGGACCCTCTGCCTTCAGAGGACAAAGGATTTATGGGTATAAATACTGGGGCCCTGACCCCAAGACTTTAGATCACTTCTGGAACAAACAAGACGAACCTTTGCTGAGGAGAGGAACCAGAGAAGCTGAAGGAGGAGACTATCCCTAAGCTGTGTGCTGTTTGAGGGATTGGCCTGCAGTGGTTGCCTGATTGCCAAAGTAAGGAGAAAGGAACTTTGTGCTACTTTCATCATCTTGCAGAACATCCCCAAGGGCTTGAAGATTGAGCTTGCCTCCTGCTGAAGTCTCAGGGACACAAGACTTCACCAACCAGCTCCCCTGAATTCCCTTGCTGGGAATTTGAAGTGCCTGCTGTTGTGTTGGGCCTTCTGAGAGACTGCGTGTCGCTGGGAGCTGGAAGCGCGACTCACGAGGAAGAAGCGTGTCGCCGCCGCTGCAGTTGTCGTCGCATCGCCGAGAAAGCGTGCCGCCGCTGTCGCCATCGCATCACCGAAGCGTCTCGCATCACCGGAGAAGAGTGTTGCCGTCGCATCATCTGAGAAGCGTGTCGCAGGGCCTGTCGCGGCTCAGAAGATTCACCGAGTCACCGCACGGCCGTCGGGCGTGCACGCATCGCCCCCCGAGTGTCGCATCGAGAGGAAGACGCCATTTTGTTACATCGCACCGGGTCGTCATCCCATCACGCCGCTGCGGGTCGCATCGCCACAGAAGCGCAGTAAGAAACCGACGCATCACCTCCCCACGCGGTGAAGAACCGACGCATCACCTCCTCTCCGGTAAGGAACCGACGCATCACCGTCCCCTACGCAGCAGTAGGGAACCGACGCATCACCTCCCCCGGAGCAAGGAACGGACGCATCACCGTTCTTGAGTGTAAGGAACCGACGCATCACCTTCCCTGCAACTCTTTTGTTTGTATCGCGTTACGCATCCAAAGGTACATTGAACATTGAGTGTCGCATTTACCATCTTTATTGAACTGAACTATTTTCTACCATTGACAGTCATATTTTTCATAGTGTATTGTGGATTTTTGTCGTTTTGGGTCTTGTGTTAAGTCTGTATAAAAATACTTATTTTTATAATACAACCTGTGTGGTGTCCATCTGTAGTGTTGTCACTGTGTTACTGTATGTGTTCACAAACGCGTTACACACTGCCTCTGAGATAAGCCTGCCTGCTCGTGCCAAGCTACCAAGGGGGTGAGCAGGGGTTATTTTAGTAGTGTATCCCCCTTACCCTGACTAGAAGCAAGGGTCCCTATTTGGACAAAGGTACCTACCTCTGCCAACTAGAGACCCCCAGTTCCAACAAAGCTGAAGACCTGTTTTTTTCAATGAACCAACCTACCATGGGTAAGGCTAGGCACACACACCTGCTCAGTCCCAGGATACCCTCACAGGTGATAGTGCGCTTTACAAATACACATAACATGAGATGGGAGAATAACAGATTAAACTGATTGTGGCCCCCTACTGACCTATCAATTTAAAGAGTATGGAGAGTTAACACGTCCAAGATATCTCAAAGTTCTCCATTTGATTCCACCAGATCACTCACACATGTGACTGAGGTAACTGCAAGCAAGACAAACGTCGAGAGAGACTCCCAGAGAAAAGGTTGGGAGAATAAGATGGCACCCAAAGGCGAGATACACGAGACCCATGGGGAGTGGAGCGAAGCAAGTTAGGGTGCGAGGACATTTGTTAATCGAGGTGGTTTATCTCTTTCTACCTGTTGTTTCTTTTGTTTTCTTCTCTTTATCGATCTCTGCCATGCTCCTAGAACAGGAGCTAAATATTGAAGAACCGCTCGCCGGTCTACGGATGTAGGCGAGAATATGTGTAAACTTGATTCATTAAAACAAAAAAAGAGTTAAACCTAACATGCATATTGGCATTTCTTTGCAAACAGCTAGGCATGCTCTAAGGTGATTAGGCCACTGGGCAGAAAAAAGACTTTGAAAGGCAGACACAGCGGAAAGTTACCAAGGGCATGAATATCTCAGCCCAGAAGCACTATCCTCTAATGACAGGGACCGCTTCCAAAATTCATTTGTTGGCATCTGGAGCTCCAAATATATTCAAGCAGGAATCAGGATCTCGCAGAAGTGTGAGGAACAACAAACAGTGAGTGAGAAAAAGCGTGGGAGTCCAGGGACATAACTAACTTTATGCTCAACAGGATTTTAAGAATGAATTTGCAAGCTGTCGACTCCAACAATTTCAGAACAAAAATCATTGCGGGTTTGTCATGCAGATCAGAGTCCCCTGGATGCAGGAATTACTAAAATAGGTTGATTTAAATTCAGGGATAAAAGGTGTCTGGGCAGGTGTCTCACCAAGGCGGGCTGATTTTATATGTGCCATTAGAGGGATTTAGAAGAGATGTATTCAGGGTGGTCACAAGGGTCTCGTTTAGAGTATGGCGGACAGGCAGCCCACCACTTCATGGAAGGTTATAGCATCCCCAGGTGGAGGGCGACTTTCCAAACTTAGATATCCCTCCAGCTTCCCCAGGTTGAAGACTACTTGCCAGATTTAGAGATCACACCAGCAGGGAGGGGATCTCTGTGCCTTCAGTGGGGCTTTCTGTGCCTTCAGTGTTGCTCCCAGCTCCACTTGAAGGCACTGCCCTTTGCCATGCGGGCACCATGTTTGAGGAGTTGGCTTGGTAAAGTGTTTTGTCCTGCAAGAACAAACTTCCCAAGTACATGCACCGGCATTTAGGAAGTTTTCTCCCTGTGCTTGGAGGCAACAATGCAAATACTCATACTCTGTACTCCTGTGTCTCGCCGGATAGCCCGGGGTAATGTAAAGTGAAAGTCTCCACACCCTAAATAGGGTGGCCTTAAGGCAACCTCTACTGTGGCCAGATGGGCCTATGGTGGATGGACCGTCAGGTCCAGGGATTCCATCAGCAGAACTGGCTGAGGCCCTTCCGGTGGAAGCCTGACAGTTTCTCCCCCATTCAGGTGAAACAGGGGGAATGGCATGTTTGCTGGAGCCATACATATGCTGTTTTATGGTGGATGAACTACACTTACCTGCTGTACCATCATTCGCTTTGCTGTCCACATGCACCAAGCTGCCTCTGCCAGTGTTCACATGGCACTCCCATTCAATTAGAATCAACCTGGGCCAAGTTCAACTGCACTTTTAACAACTGCACCTTTTACTTTTCCTGAAGCGCATACCACCCTTACTCTGTTGTGTCCACATCACACCAGCTCTTCTACACTGCTGAGTACCACTGTTCCGTCAGCCCGTAAAAGCCGAAGTAGCCAACATACTTCACACAAACTTGTCACCAGTGGGAGAAATCCTCACGGGGATCTTAACAGAGCTTCTTGGCAGAAACTCAACAAGGAACCAGAGCTTGCAGCCGGGGGCTCTGACTGACAGCTAAGAAGGTAATCAATACATCCTGGATAATTAATTCTATGCAATGAATGTACAGAAAGAAGAAGCATAACTCACACTTGAAACATATACAAGACACCAACAGACAGAGGCAGAGCTACTGCATTACATGTAACTATATCACTGATATTGCTTCCTGTGCTATCACTTCCTGCAATGTTTTTAGTTTATTTGCATAAGTTAATTAAAACCATTGCATGTCAATAAAACCCAAAAACCTAGCAAAAACAGTTGCTTAAATCCAGTTACATTTAAAAGCCAGTTCCTCTGGCATCCGATTAAAGACTTCGTTTGAAGCAATACAATTGGTCCTAACATTAAAAGTTCATTTATAAGTAGAAGTGCAACTTGGATTTAACATAAAGGGATTCCCATTATTGATCAGTTCATCATCAGTGAGCATTTCACCAATTGGTGTCCCATCAGATCTCCATTGCTTATCCCTGTCCCTTTAGCAGCAAGTGATTGATTAGCCCACAGTCCTTTCTCTCTGATAAAGTGTATGTGCTTTGTGCTATCCTAAAGTTTGACCCTGCTGTGTGAGTGTTTAAATTGAGAAGGCAGTTTATTAACTTTCTTGAGACACAGAATGGGATAAAGTGCCAGTGCCAAGTTATAGTATTTGAGGTCGAAGGTAAGTAAGGTGCTATTGAGGATTCCAGTTACTGGTGTTCCTAACTCCGAAATGGTTGTCCATCTGGTGAAATTGCTGAGGGCTCCTGTAACAAACTTGCCATTACCGATGCCAAGTGTGACCATTACAGCATCTCTCCAGACTGTTATCGTCTATTTGTTTACGAGAGCCTGAGAAGTTCAGTGCTGTGGGAAGAATCGTTTGTCTCCCGAATCCTTTGTATAACAGTCTGATATCAGTTTCTGGACTTTGTGGGGGCGTTCCTGCAATGTAATTGGACGTCAGAGTCCAAGTCAAGAAGAGCCTACATGTGGGTGATCAATTGTTTATTAGCTTAATCCGGCAAGATTGACTGTGCCGGCTCTGAAAGCTTCACTGGAAAAGTGAGGGTTAAAGCAACAGATGAAACAGGGGTCTGTACTGTTAGACCAAGCTTGGAATGATACAGGCTAGTTATGTTTCCAAATACTAATTTCATTTAATAGAGGAAAGCTTCATGGTACATGTGAAAGAGTAGTTTCACCTCAAAATGTGTACAACAGAAACTTCCATGTTGAACATTACTGCAATCGAGCACTATACTCTCCACACAAGACAACATGTCATTTTTAAGCCTGCTGTAGATGTCACGCTTTTCCCTGATCTTTATGGACAGTGTTCCCCAATCACTAGAATACAAAGAGATGGAAGGATTGCTTGAATGAATCTCAGCCACTAGGGATTGCTGGGGCTGCATTCAAGTCAATCATTTTTCATCCACTATGCCTTTGTAGAGTGAGACCAGCCATAAGCATATCAGCCCTGGGCCTAGTCCAATGAGAACAACCCACCGGAACAACCAGCCTGGTCTGGGGTTGGTTGTTTTCCCATCTGGGAGGGACCTGGTCTGACCGTTCGGGCTGGACTCTTCCTAGTGGAGCAAGAACAAGGCTGATCTGCATACGGCCAGTCTCGGTCTAGAGTGATATATTGATAAAAAAAGATGGAGTAGAATGCAGCCTGGAGTAATTGCCAGTGGATGAGATTAATTCAAGCATTCAACCCATCACATTTTTGTTTTCCTCAATGCAAATAACACAAGCTTTTGAAGGTCCGAAATGTAATTGAAAATATGAACCTGTCGCCTGTTAGTGGTGGCCAGTCCCTACAAATCTGGATAATTCATGACTTGGGGGTCCTAATGACCACCGGTCAGGAGATCCGCACTTAGAGGGTGGAAATCTCAATGACAGAGGGAGCGACCACACAGAAACAAAGAGTAAGTGAGCCTGCAGCCCAAAGGGACACAAACTATGACAATGCTGTCTTCTTTGAAGACTATTGTGCTGGTTAAAGAGATGCTACTCATATACACAGAAATTGTTAGGGGGAGTAAAATCAATAAAAGGTGGCACAGGGAGGGAGTGTGTTTACCCTCCAAACTCACCCCTCAGCTCACCTGCACTTTAAGATATTGGTTTCTTGTGCTAGTCACTCGGTGAGGAAGGAGAGGCCTTCAGGTGCAACGTCCACTTTTCAGGACTCCTTGGAGTGGCTGCTGAGGCTTCCATGATGGTAAGTCAGTCCCAAGCAGCAGGACAAGTCAGCAGAGCTTCACTGGGGGCACTAAGGCCTGTTCCCAGTCAGGAGGAAATGGCAGTTCTTTGACTACATGTTCTAGAAGCACCAACAGCTTTAGGGTCCACAGAGGCCTGTTTAATGTTGGTGTTCTTTCTCAAACTGGAGAGGGGCTCCAGCTTCTATGTCCTTTTCCAGGCTGGTGGGCAGCAGACATTTGCAAAAAAAGCCAGTGCATTCTTCCAGCTTGAAAAAATAACCAAGCAAGTTGAGGCAGGATATTCCACATACGAGGGAAGGCCATTCCTTTCCACCTTACCAGGATGCACTCTGGTGGTAGTGCCTACGTGCAGCCATTCACGCAAAAGGTACCGGGTCCTGCTCTTGCAGGAACCATTGTGTCTTCCACTCAGTACAGATCCTCTCAACAAAAGAAGCAGGAAGAAAAGAAAATGAAGAAATAGTGGCTGTTATGCTGTCCTTGTTTCTATGTGGCCAGCAGCCATCATCCATCTTGTGCTCCCCTTTTCATGTAAATTGATGCTTGCGATTAGCCGAGGGGAATCCTAAAGATAGGTGCACCGAAAGTGATTGCAAACTATCATCTTTTGCACACGTTCTGATGTTTGTGATCACTATTAAAAGAACCAGGCATATAAAAAACATCCCTGTTCATTAAAAACAAAGTAAACATATAGAGCACTAGAGGTGATCTAGAATGGGAGGTGAGTAGGTATCACCCCTGAGTTCAGCTACTCTACACCTAAACACTATAATGCTACCATAAGCCATGGTCTGTGGAAAAGGGTTGACACAGGTACCCTCCTCCACACTAATGGTTGGGTAGATCATCTGAGTGTCTCCACGATTTCAGGAAACACCTGTGGTGTCCCTGAAGAGCACCAGATCTGCTGTGTGATGGGTCCCTTATAATCCGGCAAACACAACAAGATGATGGACGGAGTGCTGAAACTTTTCAACCACTCACCCCCAGTCAAGAGATCTGGGTTTAATCCATTGTTCTTTTGCTCACTATGCTACCCCAGTTTGGACCCAGCCACATGCAAATCAGTCTTGACCCTGTGCCTCATGGGAACAGTCCAGCCCAGCCCGAACTGCCAAGCCAGGTCCTCCCTGGACCTGAAACAAGCAAACTGGGACCGGTTTCGGGGTAACACCCCTCAGCATCCAGGCTAGCTTGAATCCAGTCGCAAAGTGAGCAAGGGACCCACGTCTGGGCATTCCCTTGGCCACTTTGACTGGGGGTGAGTGGTTGAAAAGTATCAGCACTCCGTCCATCATCTTGTTGTATTTGCTATATCCGCCCCAAGTGGAAAGGGGTATGCCCAGACGTGGGTCCCTTGCTCCATGTGCCCCTGGATTCAAGCTAGCTTGGCTGATGAGGAGTGATACTCCGAAACTGGTCCCATAATGCTTGCTTTCGGTCCAGGGAGGCCCTAGCCTGGCAGTTCAGGCTGGACTGTTCCCATGAGGAGCAGGGTCAAGACTGATTTGCATATGGCTGGATCCAAATTGGAGTGGCATAGTGCGCATAAGAATGATGGATCAAGCCCAGAACTCTTCACTGGGGGTGAGTGGTTGAAACGTTTCAGCACTCCGTCCATCATCTTGTTGTGTTTGCTATGTTCACCCTAAGTGGCCAAGGGTATGCCCAGACCTGGGTCCCTTGCTCGCTGTGCCACTGGATTCAAGCTAGCCTGGCTGATGAGGAGTGATACTCTGAAACCGGTCCCAGGATGCTTGTTTCTGGTCCAGGGAGGACCTGGTGTGGCAGTTCGGTCTGCACTGTTCCCCTGAGGAGCAGGGTCAAGACTGATTTACATATGGCTGGGTCCAAACTGGGGTGGCATCGTGAGCAAAAGGACGATGGATTAAACCCAGATCTCTTGACGGGGTGAGTGGCTGAAAAGTTTCAGCACTCCGTCCATCATCTTGTTGCGTTTTCTCCCTTACAATCCACACACACTGAGCCAAAATAAAAAAATAATAAAAAGAAGGGGAAAAGCAGAACAAGTGGTTAACATATAGTTAGAGAGTATTTCAGCCCACCACTGTCACAAGCTCATACATTGCAAATTCCTACGTAGCGCCTATGTCATGCCTAGCACCCTGGCATGTCTAGGCCCCACCAGATCCTCTAGCTGCCCTAAGTGTGATGCTGCTGGGGCTGATTTTGCGCATGTGACGTGCACATGCAGTCATATTGAGTCCTTTTAGAGTGACGTTTTCACCCGACTAGCCGTGATGATTGACATGGAGCTTGCACCGGATCCACTGCTAGCAATACTGGGCTATGTTCAGGCTATACCAAAGAGTGCCCGACGATTCACGGCTATTGTATTGCTATTAGTTAAGTGCGAAATCACTCTGCATTGGGGGAGCAGACATTTGGCCACTGCCAAAGCCTGGTTAAACGGCCTAATGTACTGCGATACTACCAGTGAACTGTATGCCACACTTCAGCCCCGACCTCCAGACCAAAGGACATTTGGCAACCACTTTGGGACTATCTGCAGGTACCGGAGTCTGCGGAGCGGAACTCTTGACTATGGGTGTTGTCTTTATGTGTCTTGGGTAGTCCTTGTGGACCGGCAACTGCAAACTTCGCTCGCTGTACCACCTGCCGTTACCGGTGTCCTCTCCGATACATTGCTATATTGTACACACTATACTGCTCCCCATACTTTGGGGTTACTGATGGTTTTGCTTATGTCATGATAAGATGATAAATAAAGTTTTTTTTTTAATATTTGGAGACTTCTGTCCTCCTAACAGACAATTTGACAATGTCAATCTTCTAAACTTCGGTGTTTGCCACCTAAAAGTAGACCCCCTGTCCTTCAGGGCCGTCATTCCTGGCAGCCGGAACGGGATGCAGGGGTTGTGCTATGTGATGTTGGCTGAGGGTCCCCTTTCCTTCACCTCACTCTCTGGAAGACGTGGGTCTTCAGTGCCAATAAGATGCTTTCCACTGCCTATGTCCACACAATCCAACCACAAGGTTTACTGTGGTCTGGAAGTGATGGAGCTAAAGGCAGAGTGCTGCGAACATGTGCCCATGACCTTAAAAGACTCAGACACTTGTGCATCAATACCAGCAGAAATAAGACAAAGAAGAAACTAGAAAACTAGCAAACTCTAGTTAAGACTACATTGCAGAAGGAGATGAAGGACCCTCGGCACACAATCTCCAGCTCTCCAGACTGCTGACCCTTGTGTTACTTTTCTCACTATTAATGACGAGCCCCTCTTTTCTCTTTTCCTGCTTTCTCGGTGTAACATGTATGTCAGGGGTCTAGACAATGTCCTCGCCACTAGGCTACAGGAAAGCCCAGCCGTGGCCACTGCCAGCTAAAGGAGATGGTTATTGGGCGCACTGTCTGAGAAGCGCATGCTTTCAATGATAGTGGGCAGCATCTGTCCTCCTGGCTATCACTTGTAGCACCTAGAGGCTACTTCACAGCGGAGCAGGGCGCTATATTAGGATGCCTCTCCCTGAATCTCTCACTACACTCACAGGCTTCGTTGCTGCCAGTGTCAGGAAAGAGGTAAACAACAAAGTAATAGGTTCAATGTCTGAATTGATATCAGTCACTGGTGATTACTCAGAGCTCCATTCCAGTCCATCATTTTTTTGCCCATTATGCCACTCCAGGCAAGGATTAGCCAAGGACAGAGGTCACAGAAGGACATGGGAACTGTACACACCCTACGAGGCAGTGGTGCGAGCCATTGGTGGATCCGCATGCGGATGCGTTGCACTGTTACTGATCACTATGAAAGGGAGGCTTGCACCACTGTTTGCGTGCTCCGCGTGACAGGGAAGTGTCACTGCTGCTGCCGCCTTCGTGCACCTGTTGTGTGGGGGAAGACTGCTACCGCCTAAGTGCCCTTAATGCTCAGTGAGTAGAGTTAGCTATCATGGACCCTAGTGTGACCGCCCAGTTTGTACAGGAAGTTTGCACAACTCTTGCTTCTGACCAGGCTTGTTCTGGGTAACCTGGAAACAGGGCAGCGCCAGAAGGACTGCCCCAAAGGGGCAGTGTGGACTCATGTCTGTGCCTTCGATAGCAGGTTCTCTGGGTGAGGCGCACTGTTGTCTTAAATGTGAGCCCATGACAGCTTGTTTTTATACAGTACTTTGGAGGCACTTCTGCTGTTACTACCTGCTCTGAATAAGAACTGTTACTGTCAAAAGTGTTATGCACTCAATTTACTTATATTTGGAAAGATGAAATGTTGAGCCGTCTTGCTGACATTCGCGCGCCGCGCTCGTGAAGTGTGTCACTGCACGTTGAAACGGCGAGTCTTCAACTCACTGACGCAACATGCCGCCCTAAACAGATAAGCACTCGCTGGGGCTGTAGTGACAGAGTACACTATATACAGGAAAGCAGGCTGTGGGGAAGTTCCATACAAAAACAATCTCCCCCCAAGTCAGTGAAACACCTCTTTGAATGGGCAAAACTCAATGTACTATTTAAGCTAAATAATTTAGCTCATAAAATATTTGACCATCACAAATCAGACACTTCATCTGACTCCTGTGTTGCAAAAAAAGCAATATTGTTTCAACACAGACATACTCCTTTCCTCTCTCTAGCTCAGGGTGCGTCCAGTGATCTGACCTAGAATGCGCTTTTTGCCACTAATTCTCTTTTTGATGCTCATGGCTGTTTTTTGTTCCAGCTGGACAGTGGGCAGGCTGTCCTTGGTGTGCCTGGAGGAATCTTTCACTGTTGTTCAATATGTGCCTTCACTGTGTGTGGGAAGTGTGTCCTGCCTTTGCTTCTGCTGTGCCTGTTCAGTGTGTGTTTGAGGCTTGCACCATTGCTGTCTCTTGTGTCCCTGTTCAGTGTGTGACAAGATTTAGCACCGCTGCTGTCCTTGTGTCCTGCTTCAGTATGTGCGAGGCTTGAATAGCTGCTGCCTCTTGTGTTCTTGTTCAGTGAATGAAGGACGCTTGCACCACTGCTCAGCTAAAAAAACAAGCATTGGCATAGCCAATAGGTCTCGCCTTTGGGGCCTTATAAGTGTTTAGCCAGAGCTATTGACTTTGCCAATGTCTTCAAGCTGTGCTGTAGAGAAGTGTGGCTGCTGTGCAGCATGCTGAAAAGTTATAATAAAAAAGTGTCAGAAGCATTTTTGTTACTTTATATATGACCAAGAAGGCATTATGTAAAACTGAACGACCTTATTAAAAAAAGTATTTACAATAAGAAATTTCCTCAGTTTTCTTTTGTTCTTGCAATGCTGGCAACTTGTTTCTGCCTATTGCAATGGTTGTTTGTTAAAGCTTTTTTTTTGAGGGGGCATAAACAATCGGAGGGTGAAGGTTTGGAACAAGTACCTGTATTATAACACTAGCAGCGGCCAGACGCTAGGGGAGAATCAACAGATGCCAGATTCCGAGAGCAGGCTGAGGTGGTGCCGAGTGATGCTGAGGTGGTAGTGGTGGTGGTGGTGGTGGTGACTGTTGCAGAGATGATGCTGAGGTGATGCTGAATGATACTCAGGTCTTGCTGAGTGATACTGCTGTGGCGCTGAGTGATGCTGTGGTGGTGCTGAGTGATATTGTCTTAGTGCTGAGTGATGCTGTGGTGGCCCTGAGTGATGCTGTGGTGGCCCGAGCGATGCTGTGGTGGCGCCGAGCGATGCTGTTGTGGCGCCGAGCGATGCTGTGGTGGCGCCGAGCGATGCTGTGGTGGCGCCGAGCGATGCTGTGGTGGCGCCGAGCGATGCTGTGGTGGCGCCGAGCGATGCTGTGGTGGCGCCGAGCGATGCTGTGGTGGCGCCGAGCGATGCTGTGGTGACGCCGAGCGATGCTGTGGTGACGCCGAGTCATCCTGTGGTGGCGCCGAGTCATCCTGTGGTGGCGCCGAGTCATCCTGTGGTGGCGCCGAGTCATCCTGTGGTGGCGCCGAGTCATCCTGTGGTGGCGCGGAGTCATCCTGTGGTGGTGCGGAGTCATCATGTGGTGGTGCGGAGTCAAACTGTGGTGGTGCTGAGTGATGCAGTGTTGGCCCGGAGTGATGATGTGGTGTCGCTGAGTGAAGCTATGGTGGTGCTGAGTGATGCTGTGGTGCTGCTGAGTGATGCTGTTGTGGCGCTAAGTGATGCTGTTGTGGCGCTAAGTGATGCTGTTGTGGCGCTAAGTGATGCTGTGGTTGTGCGGAGTAATGCTGTGGTTGTGCTGAGTAATGCTGTGGTTGTGCTGAGGAATGCTGTGGTTGCGCTGAGGAATGCTGTGGTTGCGCTGAGGAATGCTGTGGTTGCGCTGAGTAATGCTGTGGTTGCGCTGAGTAATGCTGTGGTTGCGCTGAGTAATGCTGTGGTTGCGCTGAGTGATGCTGTGGTTGCGCTGAGTGATGCTGTGGTTGCGCTGAGTGATGCTGTGGTGGCGCTGAGTGATGCTGTGGTGGCGCTGAGTGATGCTGTGGTGGCGCTGAGTGATGCTGTGGTGGCGCTGAGTGATGCTGTGGTGGCGCTGAGTGATGCTGTGGTGGCGCTGAGTGATGCTGTGGTGGCGCTGAGTGATGCTGTGGTGGCGCTGAGTGATGCTGTGGTGGCGCTGAGTGATGCTGTGGTGGCGCTGAGTGATGCTGTGGTGGCGCTGAGTGATGCTGTGGTGGCGCTGAGTGATGCTGTGGTGGCGCTGAGTGATGCTGTGGTGGCGCTGAGTGATGCTGTGGTGGCGCTGAGTGATGCTGTGGTGGCGCTGAGTGATGCTGTGGTGGCGCTGAGTGATGCTGTGGTGGCGCTGAGTGATGCTGTGGTGGCGCTGAGTGATGCTGTGGTGGCGCTGAGTGATGCTGTGGTGGCGCTGAGTGATGCTGTGGTGGCGCTGAGTGATGCTGTGGTGGCGCTGAGTGATGCTGTGGTGGCGCTGAGTGATGCTGTGGTGGCGCTGAGTGATGCTGTGGTGGCGCTGAGTGATGCTGTGGTGGCGCTGAGTGATGCTGTGGTGGCGCTGAGTGATGCTGTGGTGGCGCTGAGTGATGCTGTGGTGGGGCTGAGTGATGCTGTGGTGGCGCTGAGTGATGCTGTGGTGGCGCTGAGTGATGCTGTGGTGGCGCTGAGTGATGCTGTGGTGGCGCTGAGTGATGCTGTGATGGCGTTGAGTGATGCTGTGATGGCGTTGAGTGATGCTGTGATGGCGTTGAGTGATGCTGTGATGGCGTTGAGAGATGTGTTGGTGCTGAGTGATGCTGTGCTGGCTCTGATTGATGCTGTGCTGGCTCTGATTGATGCTGTGGTTGCACTGAGTGATGCTGTGGTTGCGCTGAGTGATGCTGTGGTTGCGCTGAGTGATGCTGTGGTTGCGCTGAGTGATGCTGTGGTGATGCTGAGTGATGCTGTGGTGTTGCCGAGTGAGAGATAGAGTGAAGATATAATGCCCAATTAGAGAGGGTGGTGAGCGAGAAAGCGAGAGAAAGGGTGTACATAGAATAAAGAGTGGAGCGGGATAGAGAGAGAGAAAGAAGGGGAGAGAGAGTGAATGAAGGAGTTTGAAAGAGAAACAGATAAAAGGGTGAGAGAGAATGAAAGGCTAAAAAAGATAGAGAGGGGAGAGTTAATTAAGTAGAGAGAGAATTAGAGAGGGGAGAAAGAGAGAAGGAGAGAGACAATAAGAGTGGGGGGTGTGGAGTTTAAATAGAGTGAAGAAGTGACGCGGAAAAAGTAACCTTAAATATAGCTTTGTGCTTTGCGCAAATAAATATAAAAAACAAAAACAGAGTGAGACAAAAATACTGGTAATTAGGCTGTGACTCCCAATATAAAACAAATAGCGATATAAGGTGAAATCAACCCACCGAAGCAATATTTCCAACTAGACAAAACAAGCATTGGCATAGCCAATAGGTCTCGCCTTTGGGGCCTTATAAGTGTTTAGCCAGAGCTATTGACTTTGCCAATGTCTTCAAGCTGTGCTGTAGAGAAGTGTGGCTGCTGTGCAGCATGCTGAAAAGTTATAATAAAAAAGTGTCAGAAGCATTTTTGTTACTTTATATATGACCAAGAAGGCATTATGTAAAACTGAACGACCATATTAAAAAAAGTATTTACAATAAAAAATTCTCAGTTTTCTTTTGTTCTTTCAATGCTGGCAACTTGATTCTGCCTATTGCAATGGTTGTTTGTTAAAGCTTTTTTTTTGAGGGGGCATAAACAATCGGAGGGTGAAGGTTGGGAACTAGTACCTGTATTATAACACTAGCAGCGGCCAGACGCTAGGGGAGAATCAACAGATGCCAGATTCCGAGAGCAGGCTGAGGTGGTGCTGAGTGATGCTGAGGTGGTAGTGGTGGTAGTGGTGGTGGTGGTGGTGGTGACTGTTGCGGAGACGATGCTGAGGTGATGCTGAATGATACTCAGGTCTTGCTGAGTGATACTGCTGTGGAGCTGAGTGATGCTGTGGTGGTGCTGAGGATATTGTCTTGGTGCTGAGTGATGCTGTGGTGGCCCTGAGTGATGCTGTGGTTGCCCTGAGTGATGCAGTGGTGGCGCTGAGCGATGCTGTGGTGGCGCTGAGCGATGCTGTGGTGGCGCTGAGCGATGCTGTGGTGGCGCTGAGCGATGCTGTGGTGGTGCTGAGTGATATTGTCTTGGCGCTGAGTGATGCTGTGGTGGTGCTGAGTGATATTGTCTTGGTGCTGAGTGATGCTGTGGTGGCGCTGAGTGATGCTGTGGTGGCGCTGAGTGATGCTGTGGTGGCGCTGAGTGATGCTGTGGTGGCGCCGAGCGATGCTGTGGTGGCGCCGAGCGATGCTGTGGTGGCGCCGAGCGATGCTGTGGTGGCGCCGAGCGATGCTGTGGTGGCGCCGAGCGATGCTGTGGTGGTGCCGAGTCATCCTGTGGTGATGCCGAGTCATCCTGTGGTGATGCTGAGTCATCCTGTGGTGATGCTGAGTCATCCTGTGGTGATGCTGAGTCATCCTGTGGTGATGCTGAGTCATCCTGTGGTGGTGCTGAATGATGCAGTGTTGGCCCTGAGTGATGATGTGGTGTCGCTGAGTGAAGCTATGGTGGTGCTGAGTGATGCTGTGGTGGCGCGGAGTGATGTTGTGGTGCTGCTGAGTGATGCTGTGGTGGCGCTGAGTGATGCTGTGGTGGCGCTGAGTGATGCTGTTGTGGCGCTGAGTGATGCTGTTGTGGCGCTGAGTGATGCTGTTGTGGCGCTGAGTGATGCTGTTGTGGCGCTGAGTGATGCTGTTGTGGCGCTGAGTGATGCTGTTGTGGCGCTGAGTGATGCTGTTGTGGCGCTGAGTGATGCTGTTGTGGCGCTGAGTGATGCTGTTGTGGCGCTGAGTGATGCTGTTGTGGCGCTGAGTGATGCTGTTGTGGCGCCGAGTGATGCTGTGGTTGTGCTGAGTGATGCTGTGATGGCGTTGAGTGATGCTGTGATGGCGTTGAGAGATGTTGTGTTGGTGCTGAGTGATGCTGTGCTGGCTCTGATTGATGCTGTGCTGGCTCTGACTGATGCTGTGGTGTTGCCGAGTGATGCTGTGGTGATGCTGAGTGATGCTGTGGTGTTGCCGAGTGAGAGATAGAGTGAAGATATAATGCCCAATTAGAGAGGGTGGTGAGAGAGAAAGGGTGTACATAGAATAAAGAGTGGAGCGGGATAGAGAGAGAGAAAGAAGGGGAGAGAGAGTGAATGAAGGAGTTTGAAAGAGAAACAGATAAAGGGGTGAGAGAATGAAAGGCTAAAAAAGATAGAGAGGGAGAGTTAATTAAGTAGAGAGAGAATTAGAGAGGGGAGAGAGAGAGAAGGAGAGAGACAATAAGAGTGGGGGTGTGGAGTTTAAATAGAGTGAAGAAGTGACGCGGAAAAAGTAACCTTAAATATAGCTTTGTGCGAATAAATATTTTAAAAAAAGAGTGAGACAAAAATACTGGTAATTAGGCTGTGACTCCCAATATAAAACAAATAGCGATACAAGGTGAAATCAACCCACCGAAGCAATATTTCTAACTAGACAAAAAAAAGCTTGCATTTCAATGCTAATCGCTGTTGTTTTTCATGTGACTGTAGTCCAGAGCCGCCAGTTGGTAATGTTAGCTGCTGCTGCGATTGAAACATCAGAGTCCAGAGAGTTAATGAGCCATTACGAGGAAATGAGGAAGAGATAGGAAACCCAGATGGCAGCTGCGCGCGTGCACGCCCATCGTGAACGCAAGCTGGTCGCCAGCCGAAAGCCAGTGGGTTTGCACTTCCAAAACCCGCTTACTAAAACTCTCGGCCAGACCAGTGCAAGCGCTGGTGCAGGCCGAGACCTAAAAAAGCTTGCATTTCAATGCTAATCACTGTTGTTTTTCATGTGACTGTAGTCCAGGGCCGCCAGTTGGTAATGTGAGCTGCTGCTGCGATTGAAACAGAGTCCAGAGAGTTAATGAGCCATGACGAGGAAATGAGGAAGAGATAGGAAACCCAGATGACTGCTGCGCGCGTGCACGCCCATCGTGAACGCAAGCTGGTCACCAGCCGAAAGCCAGTGTTTGCACTTCCAAAACCCACTTACTAAAACTCTCGACCAGGCCAGCGCAAGCGCTGGTGCAGGCCGAGACCTAAAAAACGTTGCGGCCTCGGAATCAAATGATCCAATCACCCTGTCTATAACATATTCACCCTCCCATCAGCCTCCAGAACGCCCTCAACATTCCAGCATCTAGCAAACTTGATAGCCTCCCAGACTGCCTACTGACACAAAGGTGCGACATGGCTAAAGAATAAAAAAAACCTTTGACATAGCTACCTTCGTCATTCGTTCTTCTTAAATTACTGGGTAAGCACTTTTTTTTTTTTTTATTATTCACAATGTGACTGCTGGTTTAACATTGCGGTAGCCTCAGCTGTAAGTTGTTTTTTTTTGTCATTTGTGCCGTTTTATTTTGCTTTGTAACTTGCAATGTACTTTATATCTGTTTTATTTCTCGACTTTTTTTGTATTTATTATTGTACCGCCTAACTTGCGATCGGCCTTTGTAACCTTAGATCGTGTTTATGCTGTTTTATTTTGCTTAAATAATAAGCAAAATAAAACCGCATAATCGGCTTTTGTAACCTTCGATCATGTGTAAGCCATAGACACAAGCATTTGCAATGCAATAGGTCTCGCATTTACGCGAGTTTAAGTTATTGGCATTGTAAAGGATACTGCGTTTTATTTATGTTTTAAAAAACAACACATAAATAAGAGGCATTGTCATTTAATGCCAATAGCTCAAACTCGCATAAATGCGAGACCTATTGCATTGCAAAGGCTTGTGTCCTTGTTCAGTGAGTGAAGGAAGCTTGCACCACTGCTGACTCTTGTGTCCCTGTTCAGTGTGTGAGGGAGGCTTGCACAGCCTCTGCCTCTTGTGTCTCAGTTCAGTATGTGAGAGAGGCTTGCACCGCCACTGTCTTGTGTCTCTGTTCAGTGTGTGAGGTAGGCTTGCACAGCCTCTGCCTCTTGTGTCTCAGTTCAGTATGTGAGAGGCTTGCACCGCCACTGTCTTGTGTCTCTGTTCAGTGTGTGAGGTAGGCTTGCACTGCCAATGCCTCTTGTGTCCCTGTTCAGTGTGAGGGAGGCTTGCACCACCGCTGTCTCTTGTGTCTCTGTTCAGTGTGTGAGGGAGGCTGGCACGGCCACTGCCTCTTGTGTCCTTGTTCAGTGTGTGAGGGAGGCTTGCACCGTTACTGCCTCTTGTGTCTCTGCTCAGTGTGTGAGGGAGGCTTGCACGGCCACTGCCTCTTGCGTCTCTGTTCAGTGTGAGGGAGGCTTGCACCGTTACTGCCTCTCATGTCCCTGTTCAGTGTGAGGAAGGCTTGCACCACCGCTGTCTCTTGTGTCTCTGTTCACTGTGTGAGGGAGGCATGCACGGCCACTGCCTCTTGTGTCTCTGTTCAGTGTGTGAGGGAGGCTTGCACGGCCACTGCCTCTTGTGTCTCTGTTCACACACACCACGGTCTCTTGTGTCTCTGTTCAGCGTGCAAGAGAAGCTTCCACCTCCACTGTCTCTTGTGTCCCTGTTCAGAGTGTGAGGGAGGCTTGCACCGTTACTGCCTCTTGTGTCCCTGTTTAGTATGTAAGTGAAGCTTGCACCACCGCTGTCTCTTGTGTCTCTGTTCACTGTGTGAGGGAGGCATGCACGGACACTGCCTCTTGTGTCTCTGTTGAGTGTGTGAGGGAGGCTTGCACGGCCACTGCCTCGTGTCTCTGTTCACACACACCACGGTCTCTTGTGTCTCTGTTCAGTGTGCGAGGGAAGCTTCCACCACCACTGTCTCTTGTGTCTCTGTTCACTGTGTGAGGGAGGCTTGCACCGTTACTGCTTCTAGTGTCCCTGTTCAGTGTGTGAGGGAGGCTTGCACCGTTACTGCCTCTTGTGTCCCTGTTCAGTGTGAGGGAGGCTTGCACCATTACTGCCTCCTGTGTCCCTGTTCAGTGTGAGGGAGGCTTGCACCACTGCTGTCTCTTGTGTCTCTGTTCACTGTGTGAGGGAGGCTTGCACGGCCACTGCCTCGTGTCTCTGTTCACACACACCACGGTCTCTTGTGTCTCTGTTCAGCGTGCGAGGGAAGTTTCCACCACCACTGTCTCTTGTGTCTCTGTTCACTGTGTGAGGGAGGCTTGCACCGTTACTGCTTCTAGTGTCCCTGTTCAGTGTGTGAGGGAGGCTTGCACCGTTACTGCCTCTTGTGTCCCTGTTCAGTGTGAGGGAGGCTTGCACCATTACTGCCTCCTGTGTCCCTGTTCAGTGTGAGGGAGGCTTGCACCACTGCTGTCTCTTGTGTCTCTGTTCACTGTGTGAGGGAGGCATGCACGGCCACTGCCTCTTGTGTCTCTGTTCACACATACCACGGTCTCTTGTGTCTCTGTTCAGCGTGCAGGGGAAGCTTTCAACTCCACTGTCTCTTGTGTCCCTGTTCAGAGTGTGAGGGAGGCTTGCACCGTTACTGCCTCGTGTCCCTGTTCAGTGTGAGGGAGGCTTGCACCACCGCTGTCTCTTGTGTGTCTGTTCAGCATGTAAGTGAAGCTTGCACCACCGCTGTCTCTTGTGTCTCTGTTCACTGTGTGAGGGAGGCATGCACGGCCACTGCCTCTTGTATCTCTGTTGAGTGTGTGAGGGAGGCTTGCACCGTTACTGCTTCTTGTGTCCCTGTTCAGAGTGTGAGGGAGGCTTGCACCACCGCTGTCTCTTGTGTCTCTGTTCAGTGTGTGAGGGAGGCTTGTACTGCTACTGCGTCATGTGTGCCTGCTCCGTGCGATAAGAAACAATAGGGTGCAGGTATCTGGTATCCCCTACAAATAGCCAAATTTAGTGCCACTCTGTCAGTTTGTGCTACTAGGGGTCCACCCAGTGAACCCCAGACATTATATACACCAATTCATAAACGTGGCAATTAGTGGGATGTTAATGACATAAAATCTACAATTGGTTTCAGAATAAGTATCAAAAACCGTGAAGTATAGACATCTTATACCCCATCTTCTTTTCCTCCCCTCCTTTCCTTTAATTTCCCCAAAAATATAAATAGCTTTATTTTTCTCTGTTTTATTGCCTACCTTATTTTAATTACATGTTACTCCATTATTGTTAATCTCTAGGCCTTTAATGTATGTTATTGACTTGTTATATTTAAATAAAGCTTCTTAAACATAAAAAAAAACGTGAAGTTAATTTCATAAGACTCTCCAGAACATATTTTATTGAGGCCACTTAGATGTTTATTTCTTATTATTTCTACGTCGTGGTAGTCTTTCACACGACAGTTCCTGTTAACAGCCAGCTCTAGGTCTTTCCTGTTTTCTCTTTCTTTCTCCCTTTGTTGCTCGCTCTTTATGGCCGAAAAGCTTATAAGATCTGTGGCGGACACCAGTGAACACTCGTGAAAAACCAACTAACACTACACACTGGGTGAAAAATGGGAGCATAAGACGATGTGATCACACTGTAAGATTTGGGGGAAACATAATTAGATTTAAAGTAATAACAAAAAGAATTAAAAATAATAAAAAAAATATAAAGTTGTCAAGTATAGAGCTATATTGTTGGAAAGGTTAACAGAAGCAAAGATTAGAGAAACAAGCATTGGCATAGCCAATAGGTCTCGCCTTTGGGGCCTTATAAGTGTTTAGCCAGAGCTATTGACTTTGCCAATGTCTTCAAGCTGTGCTGTAGAGAAGTGTGGCTGCTGTGCGGCATGCTGAAAAGTTATAATAAAAAAGTGTCAGAAGCATTTTTGTTACTTTATATATGACCAAGAAGGCATTATGTAAAACTGAACGACCATATTAAAAAAAGTATTTACAATAAAAAATTTCCTCAGTTTTCTTTTGTTCTTGCAATGCTGGCAACTTGTTTCTGCCTATTGCAATGGTTGTTTGTTAAAGCTTTTTTTTTTGAGGGGGCATAAACAATCGGAGGGTGAAGGTTGGGAACTAGTACCTGTATTATAACACTAGCAGCGGCCAGACGCTAGGGGAAAATCAACAGATGCCAGATTCCGAGAGCAGGCTGAGGTGGTGCTGGGTGATGCTGAGGTGGTAGTGGTGGTGGTGGTGACTGTTGCGGAGACGATGCTGAGGTGATGCTGAGTGATACTGCTGTGGTGCTGAGTGATATTGTCTTGGCGCTGAGTGATGCTGTGGCGGCGCTGAGTGATGCTGTGGCGGCCCTGAGCGATGCTGTGGCGGCCCTGAGCGATGCTGTGGCGGCCCTGAGCGATGCTGTGGCGGCCCTGAGCGATGCTGTGGCGGCCCTGAGCGATGCTGTGGCGGCCCTGAGCGATGCTGTGGCGGCCCTGAGCGATGCTGTGGCGGCCCTGAGCGATGCTGTGGCGGCCCTGAGCGATGCTGTGGCGGCCCTGAGCGATGCTGTGGCGGCGCTGAGCGATGCTGTGGCGGCGCCGAGCGATGCTGTGGCGGCGCCGAGTCATGCTGTGGTGGCGCCGAGTCATCCTGTGGTGGCGCCGAGTCATCCTGTGGTGGCGCCGAGTCATCCTGTGGTGGTGCTGAGTCATCCTGTGGTGGTGCTGAGTCATCCTGTGGTGGTGCTGAGTCATCCTGTGGTGGTGCTGAGTCATCCTGTGGTGGCGCTGAGTGATGCTGTGGTGGCGCTGAGTGATGCTGTGGTGGCGCTGAGTGATGCTGTGGTGGCGCTGAGTGATGCTGTGGTGGCGCTAAGTGATGCTGTGGTTGTGCTGAGTGATGCTGTGGTTGTGCTGAGTGATGCTGTGGTTGCGCTGAGTGATGCTGTGGTGGCGTTGAGTGATGCTGTGATGGCGTTGAGAGATGTTGTGTTGGTGCTGAGTGATGCTGTGCTGGCTCTGATTGATGCTGTGCTGGCTCTGATTGATGCTGTGCTGGCTCTGATTGATGCTGTGCTGGCTCTGATTGATGCTGTGCTGGCTCTGATTGATGCTGTGCTGGCTCTGATTGATGCTGTGCTGGCTCTGATTGATGCTGTGCTGGCTCTGATTGATGCTGTGCTGGCTCTGAGTGATGCTGTGGTTACGCTGAGTGATGCTGTGGTGTTGCCGAGTGAGAGATAGAGTGAAGATATAATGCCCAATTAGAGAGGGTGGTGAGAGAGAAAGAGAGAGAAAGGGTGTACATAGAATAAAGAGTGGAGCGGGATAGAGAGAGAGAAAGAAGGGGAGAGAGAGTGAATGAAGGAGTTTGAAAGAGAAACAGATAAAGGGATGAGAGAGAATGAAAGGCTAAAAAAGATAGAGAGGGTAGAGTTAATTAAGTAGAGAGAGAATTAGAGAGGTGAGAGAGAGAGAAGGAGAGAGACAATAAGAGTGGGGGGTTTAAATAGAGTGAAGAAGTGACGCTGAAAAAGTAACCTTAAATATAGCTTTGTGCGAATAAATATAAAAAATAAAAAACAGTGAGAGACAAAAATACTGGTAATTAGGCTGTGACTCCCAATATAAAACAAATAGCGATATAAGGTGAAATCAACCCACCGAAGCAATATTTCTAACTAGACAAAAAAAAGCTTGCATTTCAATGCTAATCGCTGTTGTTTTTCATGTGACTGTAGTCCAGGGCCCTCAGTTGGTAATGTGAGCTGCTGCTGCGATTGAAACATCAGAGTCCAGAGAGCCATGACGAGGAAATGAGGAAGAGATAGGAAACCCAGATGCCAGCTGCGCGTGCACGCCATCGTGAACTCAAGCTGGTCGCCAGCCGAAAGCCAGTGTTTGCACTTCCAAAACCCGCTTACTAAAACTTTCGGCCAGACCAGTGCAAGTGCTGGTGCAGGCCAAGACCTAAAAACAGTGCCATGTCTATATTTAGGTGCGGTGAAAGAGTGGAAAGAGGAATAAAGGAGATGTACTAAGATTCACTTATCCCTTGAGGAAGATCTGTGGAAAGTGTCAATGGAATTCATATAGTTTTGAGCTGGGTGCCTCGATAATGGTGGAGGATGATAGTAAGAGTGGAAGATACTGAGGCCAAATCTGATCTGGTATACCCCCAGCAGAACTCTTCGGTCAAGCACAGCGAGCCTGCTAATGGTCGCTCCCTACAGACGGGTCACCTGGGACAGACGGGTCACCTGGGACAGACGGGTCACCTGGGGAGGCCGAAGTTTCTTCACAACCACAGCCTTATTGTGGAATCGTCTGCCTCCGGAACTTAAAGCTGCACCTACGCTTTTAGCGTTCAGGAAGAATCTTAAAACGTGGTTGTTTAACCAATGATCCCTCAGGACTTGGCCCTCGTATGCTCTCTTCTGATTCACTCAGCGCCAAGACGCCTTCGGGTATTCGTGCGCTTTATAAGACTTTCATTCATTCATTCAAAAGGAAGAGGCGTGAGGGGAAACGCTCTTTGTATCCTACATGACAAGCTAGAAGGATGAACAGGTGAGGAACGTTCAAGAGAAACAAATTGTTTTAATGGTATAGTCCAGTGGTTCTTAACCCTTTGAATCCGGAGACCTCCACTGAGTCATTATTGAAAGCCGAGGCCACCAGCACAAGCAATTTCTATTATTTGAACCCCAAAACAATACACAAAAATATGTATACACCAAACAAATACCCAAATATTGGAATATTTCGTTTAGTTCACAATCAAATTTGAAAAAGCTTTACAATTTTAAATTTTGCTTCTTTACTTTTATATACTTTATTAATTGTAATATTAAGTTTTGTAAACCAGTCGCAGGCCCCCTGCAGAGGTCTCGCTGACCCCCGGGGTCCCCAGACCACAGGTTAAGAACCACTGGTTTAGTCAGTCGATGTTTGGTTCAATTACTATGACATAATTTAATATTGGGATGTTATCACTATCTTGTTAACATCATTATGTCGATCATGACGAAGTAGTAAGGAATTTTCACATGAACCGGAGGTTATATTCTGGGAAGGGGAGAGAGAATTTGACTAGGACACAAGATACTATTTTCTTAGGTTTAACTCATTCACTAAAGGTACCCTATAAGACCCCATTCGACAGTGTATATGGGCCCTAATATGGGAAGCCAGATGAGATTCTTCCAGGTTGTTTTTGTTAGACCCTCACCCACTCTATTAATGGCGTGTTTCCTCATTGGGCCTCAGTCTGGACCCTATAAACCCAGGTGGGCACAACCATTTTCCAGGGAGCACTCTGGATATTTTCTAATCGGGTGTCTTACTAGATAAAAATACCTACGGGTCACCTGGGTATCCCTTTATTAATGAGTGCCAGAGATCGGGTAAAATTGTATCCCTCCACCCTTAGGAAGTCGACATGTTTCAGCCTTCTAAATGTGGCTTCTAGGGGTCCAAGGCTTTCTTCAGGACTCAATCTAATGTCTCAGATCTATCCTTTTTATGTACCATCAATAGTCCTACCCCTAATGGTCAGGACAAATATTGAACATGCAAAGAGGATATATTGCCCTCTTTTTAGTACGGTCATCACTTATTGTGAGATATGTTTAGACATCGTAAGAAGAGGAGGGACATCTCCCTTTAGGCACACAGTCATCAAGGGAAACATGTCGTAGTCAGTACCTATTCAGGGACCCTCTCCCCTCTTGTCAACTTTTGTGAGGAAGTAGTAATGTAGCCTTAGTGCTGTCTCAAATATTATCCGCTTGACTATTTTACTATACTTAAATACAGGCTTGACACATTCATTTTTTAATAATCTTTGCTACTGTTAATTTTTCTAATAATGAAGCTCAACACTTGACAACTTTATTAACACTTTAGATACAAAAGAAGACTGGTATTGATTTTACTCCAATTATAATTGTATTTTAGTGTGTTAACCACACAGCAAAGGGTAATCATCTGCTCTTTGACTCCTATTTCTACAAGTGAGTTATGTTGGTTGTATTTTTACGAGTGCTCGAAAGTGCCCACACACTGGTCTTTAAACATGTAAATCATTTATTGCATTGTGACTTTCAGCCTTGAAAAAGCCCCTAGATTTCTGGCTATCGGAGAAGAAGCAGATGTTGGCCTTAGTATCAAAGGAAGAAAGAAAGAGAAAAAAGCAGAGACATAAATCACTGACCTACATAAAAGCAATTAAAGTTGTGTAAGTGACTACCAAGAGATAAATAAATAATCATCCAACTGGCCACAACAAGAAATGTTCAAGAATCTTATGAAGATGAACTTCAGATTTCAATAATTATTGTGTAACCAATTGTAGATATTATGAGCCCTATTCACCAACAGCATTTTGTAGTACGTTTAGTAGTACTACAATAGTGCTATTAATGTGTTACAAATTGTTATTCACAAGCCTGCAAGTGTACATCTCCAGCTCCACGCGCCCTATCTTTTCTATGGGGAGATCCTCACACATGTAATATACTACTTAGTAGAAAATGAGGAAGGGTCCACGGAAAGTGGCTGTAAAAAAGGAGCATACTTACTACTAAATGGCAGGGGATTAGGGAAGAGTAAGGAGGAGCTTAGGGAGAGTTAGAGAGGGGCTTAGGAAGAGGCAGACACCCAGCCACAAAAAAGTAAGGCCATTGCTAATCACACAAAACAGCGGTAAATTACTCCAGGTAAGAGCTGGAGTAAGTCTACCACCACACATGTCCAACTACAATGACTGCAACACCTTCTCGAAGAAATCAGTGGAGATATGGACTTAAAATATAACCCCAAAGCAAAGAATGTTAAATTAAAATAAATTATTTACTAATAGTTAAAAATACAATGTAATCTAATGTTAACAAGAATAAAACGATTTATTTTAGCAAATTGTAATTACTTTTTTTAATTTAAAAATTAATGTAACATAAAATTGTTATTCAAATATAATTAAATTAATTTTAATACATTCTATACATCACTTTTAATCATTATTAATATATAAGTAAAATGTAATTTTTTACGTTAGGTGGAAATACTTTTCTTTTTATTCAAAGTTCAGAACAAATTTTTTTAATTAAATTTAATATATTCAAAATAAATAAATTGTAGATTTAAATTATGGTATTAAAGCAGTAACTTTTTTTATTTAGTTCTACATTTAAAATTAATATATCAAAACAATTTCCATGAATATTTGTACACTATTCTTTCACGTTTAATAACCTTTTTTTTTTTTACTTTTTCCTATACTTTAATATAAGCAAAACTCCACCACTTGTATGGAGATTTACCAATGGTAAAGTATGGGGAACAGTTCCCTGTACTTTACGAAAGAGAGTTCCACAACCGGGCCGGAGATCTCCATATTTTAAAGTGTGAGGAAAAGTTCCCTATGCAACACCATGGGACATCTCCACCCCAGTGGCAAAGATCACACTATGGTAAAATACAGGGACAATTTAAATACTTTATTCAACTTGGAAAAAGGTAGGGAAACATTTTTATTACATATTATTGTAAATTAGTTTTATATTTTAAATGTAGAACAAATGAAAAATGAATAAATGCTACAGCACTATTAACTTCATTTTGGAATAAATCTTTAATTAATTTAAATATATTTAAGTCAAAATATTCTGCTGAAGTTTAAAATAAAAAATAAATTCCCACCTAAAACAAGAAAAAATATGCATTAATACTTATTTAAAAATTGTGTATGAAATTAATTGAAAGTATTTTAACTACATTTTATTAAAATGTAACACAAAATTACATTTTGAATTTGAAAAGGTTGTTAAAATATTTTAGAATGCAATAATGAATATGTATTATTTTTAAAAATGTAAACAATAAATTAATTTATTTATATTTTTAATTATTTTAACAAACTTAATTTAACATTATTTTCTATCGGTTTTATTTTAAGTCCCTACCTCCATTATTTTCCATGGGATGGTGTGGCAGTACCACTGGTTGGCCTCGTTCTGCTGAGTATACTACTGTTTTTCCTGGCAGTAGTAATTTACACTAATAAATTTGGCTTAACCCCTTTTTCATGGGGTGGAGATGGGTAAGTCTACACTTCTAAGTAACTTTACGCTTGGATTTTGAGAATAGCCCAAAGTAGTAAAATTATTCAAAAGTGTAAGAGCAAATTACACAAGTAAATTACTCATAAGTGTAAATTACCTTCGTAAACAGCACACAATGTCATTAACATTCTCCGAGTCAATGTCCTGTTTATAAATCGTACTGCGGCTGTCTATGCTCTACCTGTTCTATATGCAAAGTAAGCTGATTGCCTGCTGTCGGTGTTGGGGAAGGAGCTGTTAAGAAACTGAAATTCAACAAGAAACATTTACACGGAACTGAAAAGAACAGCCGTCTGTTCCAGTCGTTTGCATTAGCACTGAACGCTCTGACTATACCACTCTCTGCTCCTCCCCCGCATCCCAAGGGGGTTTTCAGCAGTGGAAAGAATCATGAAAGAACTTAGGGGGTTCCCAGAGGACACAATTAAAGATTCTAGAACTTTCACGTCAGCGTGCAAGCCGCAAACACCAAGGCCTGGTTGACAATTATATCCTCTGGATAAAAAAAATCTTGGCTTGGCAGCCGCCATCTTTAATCTGGAAAGGCCTGCAGCCCCGTCTGTAAGGACTTGGACGGATCTTTCAGAATTGTATTCGCGCATGCGCGGTCCCCAGATGCTTCAGGCAGATGTGGGTCGTTGCACCATCTTGTGCATGCACTGTAATAGGTTTGGTATGAATTGGAAATGTTTGAGGGCGTCACTGCTTTTCTTCTATTGGTCGAGCTTGTGGTAATCACAGTGCCCTCAAAATCTCCCAATACATGTAATCCCAATGTGGAGTATGAAAGCTGTTTTTTGTACGTCATTTAGGGGAATATGGCTATTTTCACTTTAGTTTTATATTTTGAAGTTTTTTTTTAATTGTATTGAACATGTTGGGTTCTTTAAACCCACCAAGCACCAAAAAACAACAGGGGCTTGGAGAGGAGGGGGGAACAAAGATAAGGATTCTGTGTAATGTCTAAAGAACAAAGGAGTTGATGAACTAATGAGTTTAACGTTCATCTTTCGAAACATAGCCTGGCACGTGGGGAAGTATGGAAACTTGCAACAGACCAGTGCCTCACAGTCTTATGTCGGTCAGCACCTGATATGCAATGCCCAATTTCACCCCAGTTCTACCTGTCTTTCAGAGGTACCGGCCTATCACTGAATCTACAGATTTTACTGGTGGTCAGTCTACATCTGAACAATTTTTGGGAGTTTTACATAGCGCAAACTTGACCCGAAGGTATCGGAGAGCTTTACATAAGCACCAGTTGCGCCACAGACGGACACGTTCATTTTGTTAGACACAGGGAGATGAAGTGATTTGCCCAGAATCACAGGATGTTGAGCGTCCCTGCCGAGACTTGAACCCAATTCCCCAGCTTCGAGGCCAACCCCTCTAGCTGTTAGGCCACATCCTGGCAGAATCATGCCTGGCAGGGATATGCTCTCCTGTCATAAAGGGCTTTAGCTTTGCTCACATGTGTCTACTGCTCTCCTGTGGCTATCAGCAGCGCAGCTGCTTCAAATCATGCACTATTGCTGCCGCCATTTTTTTAGGCTGAATCAGTTCATTTGTTGCTTTTCAGGGAAAAAAAACATATATTTGCATCCAAACCCTCCCATGGCCTCTCATTGCCTTGCCCCAAGGGCCTCTCTGCAGAAAAACTATTTTGTCTTGATCTTCACCGATTTTCTTCAAGCATATTAATATTTTTAGCGAATAACCACATGCTTCTTTAATTAGAGGGGTAAAAGAGTCAATATTAAGTAGGTACCGTAGGCGCTGAAGATTAATTTGCACATTTCTGCTTCTAATTGGTCTTAAGCCTTCTGAAGATGTGGCTCCAGGGGCACAAAGGGCCCGATTCATAAGGGTAAATGTACACATATATATTTACTCAAGTGTATATTTACTACTACACCTAACACCTCGGTGTAACTCTCAATTTTTTTGCTGTTCACCATTTTCTAGTGAAGATTTACACCTACATGTAGACTTGCATTTCTGCACATCCTCAAATGATGGAGCAGTGCCTCTTATGATTGTATTTACAACCATTTATTTACTGCAAGTAACTTTACAACCATAGTTTATGTTCCATATAGTTGACAAACATGTCCGCTGCTGGGGCAGAGACCTCTGCCACAGAGATGGAGATCGGGCTATGATAAAGTGTGAGGAAATTAAATAGACTTTATTATTAGATGTTAAAAATAAAATACAAATATTTCAATGTATAGTATAAATCGAAATGTAAATCAATTTAAAAATATTGTTAACCTAGAAATTATAAAATTCATTCTTACAGCAGATTAACTCTTCAAAATAAATGTGTATTAAATAATAAAACAATTTAAATACATTATTTACACTTATAAAGATTATTTTGTAAATAATAATTTAAAAACAATTACGCGCACTAGCATTTTTATTTTAGCTTAATATTCTGTGAACTAGGTTAAGTGTTTTATATTTATTTAATTTAAAATATTTTCAATTACTTTTAATTAAAAGTTTTAAAAATTTCGTTTATTAAACTATTTTTAAAATAATTATATACATATAAACATTTTGATTATTTACAAGTATTACAAAAACTATATTTTTTAACGTTGAAATGTTTAAATAATTTAATTAATTTAGCATTAGTTCCTATGGGGTGTTATTAAATTCCATGCTTCCATTAATTTTTGTTGGAGTGCGTTGTTGTACCAATGGTTGGCCATGTGTGGGGCCTCACTTACTCCACGGCCTGGGGTACATTTACACCTGTTGTGACACCTTTAGTAACTTTGGAAGTGTGCTTTGTCATTTGCAATTGTCTCATTCTTTTGTGGATGTCTGTTTTGTATTAGCATGACCCTGCCATACCTATCTTAAGTTTCCCTAAACCCCTGCCTTACTAAGGGCCTGATTATGAGTTGGGCGGTCCATCGGACTGCCGAACCCGTGGTGGAGGTGCGGTGGCATTCTGGGACCGCCGTACCAGTGGTATAACCGCCGTATTACAAGTACGGCAGTCAGAGTGTTTTGGGACCGCCCCAACCGTCAGGGAACCGCGTTCCCTGGCGGTGGCGCGGTGGTCTTGGGCAGCAATGTGATTGGCGGTGCCACTGCGGCACCGCCAAGCATATTCTGATTTTCCCCACTGCCAGCCTTTTCATGGAGTTGAGCTCACCATGAAAAGGCTGGTGGTGGGGAAAAATGGGGGCCCTACAGGGCCCCCTGTTGCCCCTGTACACTGGGATGCATGCAGGGGAGCACATGATGTGCCCCCCAGTGTGCATGCATGCCCAGTTCCTGCACAGCATGGACTAAAAAGTCCATGACTTGCAGGAACCTGCTTTGGCGTTCCCATTACACTGCCGTGGGAACGCCAAAGGACCACCCGCCAGCCCAGGAGAAAACTCCTAATCTAGCACGCGGCAGGTGGTCGAATTTGGCGGTGCGGAAAAGGGGCGGTGGCATGCCGCCCAGCTCCCGCACCACCAAAGTCGTAATCAGACCCTAAGTATTCCCTATTTTACAGCTATTCCTCTTTGTCTCCCCAACATTTACTACAAAAACATACACCTATGTATGTGGAGATCTCTGCACGTGTGGCAGAGTCATCCACACTTAAACAAGATAAGAGGCAGAAGCAGGAGTAGCACTACTGTAGTACTACTTTACGTACTTCGAAATGTACATAGGGAATATGGCTCAAAGTTCCATTCGTAGGAATTGGTATGTGGATTGCCCAGCTTGAAGTATGTGTTTGAGACACTTTGGAGTGTGGTGTCTTGCTAGGGTCCACAGTATCCCATTAAACCAGACTAGCGGTGAGGTGTTGTGTGTTAAGTCTTGTCATGAAGCGGTACATAGTTTTATGAAGAACAGAGTCTTCTTGTGATCTCGGTGAGGTCAAATTACAAGTTGCTTCTGAGTTGTTGTGGTGGATGTGTGTGTGTGTTGCACCGACTAACGTGTAACATGCCTTGTTTGCATAATTTCTACATCTCCCTCTGAACTCCAACATTTGCCAGTCACTCCCATAGCAGACGAGCATTGGGTAAACATCCATTTGTACGCGGTCATTACACCGCGTACCATTACTACGCAAGCGTTACAACGCATGCGCTGTAATAACGCGTATCCTTTACTACGCATGTTATTACTTCGCATGCGCTGTTACAACGCATGCGTTGTAATGCGCGTATGGATGACGGCAGTCAGGGTATGGATTGGCGAGCTGTGGGAGTTACGAGGAGGCAGCGATGACGAGGAGGCAGCGAAGACGGAACACGCACGGAATTGCACTGACGAGGAGGCCAGCAAGACGGCGTGGTGGAAGGAGACCTGGTGACAACAGCATCGAAGCAGGGGCACGAGGGGCTCCGGGCACCCCCGCAATCATCTCAGCACCCACGTAATTCAGAGGGTTTGTAGAGGAACTTCTGCTGTCCTTTCATTGCCAACGCTTTCAGCCGAGGACAAGGGACGTGCACCGAGGAGAGAGAGGTAAGAGGGACTGTTTATTTTTCAAGGTTTTGTGTTTGAGGAGTAGTGTTTTTAGTTTAAGGGTAGTGTTGTGGGTCGTGCAGGGTAGTGTGTGTGCAGGGACAGGAGTGGGGGATGGGGGAGGGTCGTGCAGGGGTTAGTGTTTTAGGGATAAGGGTAGAGTTGTGGTGTTTGTGTAGTGTAGGGTAGTGTCGGGGGGGTCGTGCAGGGTAGTGTTTCAGTGTAGGGAGCGGACTGGGAGTAGGGACAGGGTCGTTTCTTGGGGTAGTGTTTTAGGGTTTAGGGTAGTGTTTGTGTAGTGTAGGGTAGTGTTTTAGGGTTTAGGGTTGTGTCGGGGGGGTTGTGCAGGGTAGTGTTTCAGTGTAGGGGATGGACTGGGGGTAGGGGGAGGGTTGTGCTGGGGTAGTGTTTTAGGGTTTAGGGTAGTGTTGTAGTGTTTGTGTAGTGTAGGGTAGGGTAGTGTTTAGGGTAGTGTCAGGGGGTCGTGCAGGGTAGTGTTTCAGTGTAGGGGACGGACTGGGGGTAGGGGTAGGGTCGTGCTGGGGTTAGTGGTTTAGGGTTTAGGGTAGTGTTGTAGTGTAGGGCAGTGTTTTAGGGTAGTGTAAGTGGGTCGTGTAGGGAAGTGTTTGCGTGTAGGGGCAGGACTGGGGCACAGGGTAGGGTCGTGCTGGGGGTAGTGTTTCAGGGATTAGAGTAGTGTTGTGAAGTTTCTGTTGTGTGGGGTAGTGTATTTGCATTTAGCGTAGTGTTGGGGTGTTTTTTTTTTTTATTGTTTGAGACATATTTTATTATGTTTCTAAGTGTTTCGGTGTTTATAAAAAGGAAACATGCGATGTTATATTATGCGGTGTATTAAATTTCATCCCCTATTATTTTTTTAAATATATTTTAAATTACTCCCCCCACCCAAAACCCCTATTTCCCTGGCATCCCGTCCAAGGGGGTAGGTTACTTTTAATTAAAAATATTAAAAATGGTCATGTACGCTAAGAAGTGGTATGCAAACTAAAAATCTGCGAAGTAAAAGTAAATTCTAATGTTATTAATGGATTTGCGAAGTAATGGTATGCGCAGTAAAAATATGCGTAGTAATGGCATTTGCGATGTAAAAACATCGCACTAAAAGCATGCGTACTAATGGCATGCTAAGTATCGTCATATATTCGTCCATTGCTTACTCATACTTAGATCATCAAGTTCAATAACCCGAAGATGCAGTATCACAGCTCCATGATGAGCCAATAGAGAAAGAGGATGAGAGATGTTGGGAAGACGGCATGACCCCAAGGGGGGCAGACAGCCTACTGCTAATTACTTTTAAAACGTAAAGGGTGCAAGTATATGGCCACTGGGAAGCTGTGTGGGAAGGCGTGGACAGTATGTGGGCATCAAGTGGTTTGTTGCAACACTCCCACTGTTCAGATTAAAAATGGTGCATTCTTCCTGTGTGCACCAACTTCGAAGATGGGTACCAGAGAGCCACTCTTCACCCTCTTGTGACAGCACTAATGGGTCCGGCAGGTCCCTTTGTTTGATGACTTCTGATTGGTTTATATAACCTACTGTGACATCTTCCACTACATTACACCTTTAAATATGTTCCCAGGTGATGCTTTTTCTACGACAGGCATGTGAATATGGTTTGGGCAAGACTCCAAACTGTTTAGGGAGAATTTAGAGAATGCATGCATGCTGTGTGAAAAAAAACATAACCTAACACAACGACCACCCTATACGCCCGCCGGGACTAGAGTCAACATGTAACATACATACAGCAGTACCGTGGCATTTGTAAATATTGTTTCACGTTTGAGCACTGTGTTGTATGCACTTGGCTCCCCTCTGACTGCATGTGAATTGCCAGTATATATATTTTCTAATAAATGCAATTCACAGAAAAAACAGGAGTTGTCGTTTATATTCCATCTGGTCTCTAATGTTACGCAAACAATTCTTGTATAGAGAAATGTTTTTGTTATTAATTATTGGATTCCTCTAAATCACGAAGAGGTCTCCCACCTTGAATGAGTCCCATAGGACTACTGTGTGTATATTAAGTGTGGAAGTGCACAACACAACATGACTTTGAGGATAAACATACCTGATGCTCCAAATCTGATCATTTTCTCCTAAAAGTGATCTTAGGCATGGAAATCCCCTAAAATACAAATATTGTTATTTGGCTTGCTATATATTCGCCCAGAGATATGGGAGTAACACGAAGAGATATTTTGCCACTGATCCTAGACGCTTGATTACAGGGTGTTGGCTCACAAGCATCACAAATATTGAATATTGCCCAAACATAGTGGGTGTTATGTGTATTTGTAAAGCGCACTATCACCCTCCAGGATATCCTGTGTGCCAAGGCCAGGCTGATAAATGTTGGTGCCATGGATGAAACAAGTTAACATGCAAATATATATGTAATGTATGATATATAAGTAATATCCAGCTGCATCATTTACAATTCATCACCGTCAACACCCCTGCTTATCTTGCAAATGAGCTCACCCTCTCCGGTGGTACTCGGCACACCCGCTGCCAGGACACCATCAGACTTCATATTAAGGAAAGTATAAACGAAAAAGGCACAAAGCAGCAGGCCTTTTCCATCTGTGCACCCATGATCTAGAATATCTCCATCTCCATCAGGATCGTCCCAACACCACTCCAATTTAAGGAACACTGTTCAAAGAACACTACATCACAATGCATTAACAGTCCACAAACCAGATACCTCTCTCATCACTCATTGACTTGATGTTTGTCTTTGACCCTGTACAGCACTCTGCTGCCTTTTGGCTAGCTTTGCACCACACAAGTAGCACATATACATACATACACATACATACATATATATATATATATCAAGCTCCAAACTCCACACAGTGAAGAGACCGCACTCGATTGAGAGGTGAAAATGACTCGGTTTTATTTACCGGGTCACCAAACAAACAGGACGCGTTTCGGCTCGCGCCTTTTTCAACTGATCATCCATCAGCAGCTTCGCCATGTTTATATTTACAAATGCATGTGTCCCATTGTGCTTTACATTCATGAAAATAGAAAGCAGACTGTTTCATCAGATAGCTCGGCGATCGCAGCCATTTTTCAGTGACTTTGTGCCCCTTAAAAAACAATATTGTTTTAAAAACGGAACAAAACAATATGGTCTCCCATGCTACTCATATTGCGTGAAAGGTCAGTCATAATTCATTCTCTCTGTTTCGCAGTACTATCACATTATTAAACTCTGTATGAGTTGATTCTATTTTCACCCGAACCTCCCGGTGATACATTAATCCATATGTTTAAAATAATTTCATATGGGCTTCATATATACACGGTCACATTGCATAAAATGAAACAAACTATTGACTTATCAAAACCTACATGGGATTATTCTTAAATAATCATCACGCTCTGTATGAGCAAACACTCTTACGATGGGGCAAAGTACATGCTACGCAATTTGGACAATTGTAAAATATAATCAGACTTCAAAAAGTGAGATCGCGGACATCAATGTACAGATACTGTATAGAGGATCTGTAATATCATCTGTGTCTTTTTCTCTAGCCTAGGTGAATTGCTAACTCCTCTTCTGTGTTGAGGCCTGTGGGTACCCTTGTCTGGAGGTCTACAACGAATCTTGATTCGAGTCTACGTAATTTAAGTTCTCTATTGCCCCCTCTTTCATGTGACGGAACGTGATCCAGGCAGTAGAATCGTAATAGATTTCTATTGCTCTGATGAAATTTAGCAAAATGTCTTGCTACTGGATACGTTAAATCATTCTTCTCAATTGCCCTTGCATGTTCTAAAATTCTCAGTTTAGTTGGATTAATAGTACTGCCTATGTACATCAATTTACATGGGCAAATCAGGCAGTAAATACAGTAGGGGGTATTACAAGTTAGAAATTTTGTGATGGTCTTGGATTCTTACTTCCTGGTACTGCATATGTTAGGGTTTTTGGGCTATTTTTACAAGCCTTGCATTTAGTGCAGGGAAAGAATCCCGTCAGATCACTGATTCGAGGATTACTGGGCACTGTTTCGAAATGACTTTGCACTAAGGTGTCTTTTAGTGATCGGCTCCTTCTGTATGTAATTTTAGGGTAGTCTGGCAGGCTCTTGCCAATAATGGAAGGTGGCATGGGCTGACACCAATAGTAAGTGGGTAGCATGCATTGCAGGTTGGTATTGTTACATAGACGACCTATTCATTTTATGGAAGGGACCCCGAGAGGATGTTGAACAATATATCAAAGTCCTGAATGACAACACAGTTAATTTACATTTCAGTGGAAACATCAGTGCAACTGAAGTGAACTATTTGGATCTAAAAGTGTTCATTGCAGACGGACACATATGTATAACTCGATTTCGTAAGCCGACTGCAGGGAACGCCATCTTAGAAGCACACAGTAGTCACCCTAATCCATTGAAGAAAAGCATCCCCTATGGAGAGCTTTTACTCCTCAAAAGGAACTGTACAAGGAACCAAGATTTTGA
The DNA here is from genome assembly GCA_963921515.1 of Calotriton arnoldi. Taxonomy (NCBI): domain Eukaryota; kingdom Metazoa; phylum Chordata; class Amphibia; order Caudata; family Salamandridae; genus Calotriton; species Calotriton arnoldi. The sequence continues at coordinate 2,537,870 of CAWUFW010001605.1, read as the reverse complement.
ACAGGCAGCAAGTGAAGCTTTAGAAAGATTCAAGGCACGGGGATATTCTGAGACACTACTCAATAAAACATTAGAAAGAGTAGACAAAATCCCAAGGAATTGTGTTCTGAGTGATAAGAAAAATAACGCAAAACAGAAAGAACTGGCAAACGCAGAATTTAGACTAATTACTACCTTCTCCAATGAGGCACAGAAGGTAAGAAATAGTATCAAACGTAACTGGCACATCCTTAAAACGGATTCCATTATTGGCAAGAGCCTGCCAGACTACCCTAAAATTACATACAGAAGGAGACGATCATTAAAAGACACCTTAGTGCAAAGTCATTTCGAAACAGTGCCCAGTAATCCTCGAATCAGTGATCTGACGGGATTCTTTCCCTGCACTAAATGCAAGGCTTGTAAAAATAGCCCAAAAACCCTAACATATGCAGTACCAGGATGTAAGAAACCAAGACCCATCACAAAATTTCTAACTTGTAATACCCCCTACTGTATTTACTGCCTGATTTGCCCATGTAAATTGATGTACATAGGCAGTACTATTCATCCAACTAAACGGAGAATTTTAGAACATGCGAGGGCAATTGAGAAGAACGATTTAACGTATCCAGTAGCAAGACATTTTGCTAAATTTCATCAGAGCAATAGAAATCTATTACGATTCTACTGCCTGGATCACGTTCCGTCACATGAAAGAGGGGGCAATAGAGAACTTAAATTACGTAGACTCGAATCAAGATTCATTGTAGACCTCCAGACAAGGGTACCCACAGGCCTCAACACAGAAGAGTAGTTAGCAATTCACCTAGGCTAGAGAAAAAGACACAGAGGATATTACAGATCCTCTATACAGTATCTGTACATTGATGTCCGTGATCTCACTTTTTCAAGTCCGATTATATTTTACAATTGTCCAAATTGCGTAGCATGTACTTTGCCCCATCGTAAGAGTGTTTGCTCATACAGAGCGAGATGATTATTTAAGAATAATCCCATGTAGGTTTTGATAAGTCAATAGTTTGTTTCATTTTATGAAATGAAATTTGTACTTGTAAAGCGCACTTATACCCCCAAAGGGGTGTCCTGGCGCTGTACGCATACCGCTGTGGAACCCTTCCTGGTTTTTCCCTGTGAAATGTCCACTCCTGGGCACCCCCAGGGTGAAGCCAGGCATCCCAGCGCTGTTGGGGCCGTTGTGGAGATTAAGCAAGCTATTGCCCAGAGTTGCAGAGTGGGACCCATGATTAGAATAGGCACCGAGGCGAGAATTATCAGGTCCGAGGAAATTGAGCCCAAGACCCGCCGAGGCGGGAATTGAACCCTGGTCCCGGGCCAGATCTCTGCATCAGGGTCTGCCGCTCTAACCATTGAGCCACACTTCTCCACTTTATTTATGTAATGTGACCGTGTATATATGAAGCCCATATGAAATTATTTTAAACATATGGATTAATGTATCATCGGGAGGTTCGGGTGAAAATAGAATCAACTCATACAGAGTTTAATAATGTGATAGTACTGCGAAACAGAGAGAATGAATTAGGACTGACCTTTCACGCAATATGAGTAGCATGGGAGACAATATTGTTTTGTTCCGTTTAAAAAAAAATATTGTTTAAGGGGCACAAAGTCACTGTAAGATGGCGACGATCGCCGAGCTATCTGATGAAACAGTCTGCTTTCTATTTTCATGAATGTAAAGCGCAATGGGACACATGCACTTGTAAATATAAACATGGCGAAGCTGCTGATGGATGATCAGTCGAAAAAGGCGCTATCCGAAACGCGTCCTGTTTGTTTGGTGACCCGGTAAATAAAACTGAGTCGTTTTCACCTCTCAATCGAGTGCGGTCTCTTCACTGTGTGGAGTTTGGAGCTTGATATTATCACGTGGACCCACCGCCACAAATTGGACCGGCACCCGTTCCAGAGTGCTGCCCGCGTTTACTGGTGGACCGGAGCTGATATATATATATATATATATATATATCCTGGTACACTCCTTCTCGTTTCGCTATCTCCTCCACGCGAAAGAAAGAGCACGGACCACAGGAATTCGTTCCTTTGCTATTTTATTACTGCTCCCCACAGATCGCAGTCGCCATGACGCGTTTCGTCCCTCACAGGGGACTTGATCACATGATGCACAAGTTACTAACTTGTGTAACGATATATCTGTAAGAGACAGTAGTTAGTGACAGATTCCTTACCTTAGAATATCCCCAGGCGTCAGGCTGGATCCGGAAAGTTTTTGCGTAGCAGTACCCTTGCGCGTCGGTAGGCGGCGTCGTGCGGCTCCGCGTCCGTCGTCGGCATCGCCGGGATGACGTCGCGGGCAATACTTAGGCGCCGCCCCTGCGCGCTGACGTCAGTTCTGTACACGACTTTCCGCGCCAGGAACGCAGAGCCATGCAAGAAGCTGACATAGGTGTCTGAAAAATACTAGGGCCCTGAAAGGGATGTCCTTAACCCTAGAAATCAGTTCGCAGAACGGGGAGGATGGTGGGCGGTAGGAATCTGTCACTAACTACTGTCTCTTACAGATATATCGTTACACAAGTTAGTAACTTGTGCATCTGAAAGAGACACGTTAGTGACAGATTCCTTACCTTAGAATAGATACCCCAGCACTACCAACCCCGGTGGTGGGTCTGCGAACAAAGATCAGACAAGGAAGTCCTGGAGGACAGAACGGCCAAAGAAGCCGTCCCTCCGGACCTGACTGTCAAGGCAGTAATGCTTTGTAAACGTGTGCAGCGAGGCCCACGTAGCTGCCTGACAGATAACCGGCAGCGGAACACCGCGGCCCAAGGCCGTGGTAGCAGCCGTTGCCCTGGTGGAATGGGCACGCAGCCCAACAGGAGGCTCCTTCTTAGCCAAAGAATAGCAGGTCTTGATGCACAAGGTAACCCAGCGGGAGATGGTCCTCTTGTGCACCGCCCGACCTTTTTTGGCGCCCACGTAGCCAACAAAGAGCTGGTCATCCACCCGGAAGTGTTTTGTGCGGTCGATATAGAAGGAGAGCGCACGTTTTGGGTCCAGACAGTGGAGCCTCTCTTCCTCTCTGGAAGGATGCGGAGGCGGAAAGAAGGTGGGCAAAGTGATGGTCTGCCCAATGTGGAAAGCAGTAACCACCTTTGGCAAGAAGGACGGACGCGTCCGAAGAACAACCTTGTCTGGATGAACAGACAGAAAGGGAGGTTTGCAAGACAGAGCCTGGAGCTCACTCACCCGCCGAGCGGAGGTGATGGCTACCAGAAAGGCTGTCTTCAGAGTCAGAAGACGGAGAGGACAGTTATGTAGAGGCTCAAAGGGAGCGCACATTAAAAAGGTAAGAACCAAGTTCAAGTCCCACTGAGGCATCACAAACGGAACAGGAGGGAAGAGGTGAGTAATGCCTTTTAAGAACCTGTTAACAGGGGACTTGAAAAGGGAGGGCTGATCAGGGAGCCTGAGGAAGGCCGAGATAGCACAAAGATAACCCTTGATGGTACCCAGGGCAGAACCCTGTTGGGCCAGAGAAAGAAGGAACAGAAGGACCTCAGAAAGAGGGGCAGAAAGGGGATTCACAGCCTTTGCTGTGCACCATGCCACAAATTTGTTCCACCTGCAGGCGTATACCACCTTAGTGGAGGGACGCCTGGCTGCCAGAATCACATCACAAACTTCGGGAGGCAAGTCGAAAGGAATCAACTGCCGCCGCTCAATCTCCACGCAAGCAGGTGTAGACTGGACAGGTTCGGGTGGAGGACCGTCCCCTGCTGCTGCGACAGAAGATCCTCCCGAAGAGGCAGACGGATTGGGGGATCTACGCTCATATTGAGTAGCTCGGGATACCAAACTCTTCGAGCCCAGTCCGGAGCCACAAGAATGACTTGGGCCCGGTCGTGCCGAATCTTCTTCAACACTCTGGGTAGAAGTGGTATAGGCGGAAAGGCATACAATAGACCGCAACTCCACTCGTGACGAAAAGCGTCGCAGAGCGAGTGCCGCCTTGGAAATTCCAACGCGCAGTACTGATGACATTGCGCGTTCTCTTCAGTGGCGAATAGATCTAACCAAGGCTCTCCCCACTGTAGAAAGAGTCCTTGCGCCACTTCCGAGTGAAGACGCCATTCGTGATCCATCATGCACCTGCGGCTGAGTTCGTCCGCCCTGGCGTTCAGGGAATCTGCCAGGTGTTGAACCATCAGGAACATGCCCTGATGTTCCAGCCATGTCCAGAGGCGCAGAGCCTCCTGACAAAGGGTCCACGACCCCACCCCGCCTTGTTTGTTGCAGTACCACATGGCGGTGGTGTTGTCTGTGAACACCTGCACTACCTTCCCTTTGACAGAGGGAAGGAATGCCTTGAGTGCAAGTCGGATCGCCCGGAGCTCCAGAAGGTTGATGTGGAGCCGGGACTCCGCCGGAGACCAGAGGCCTCTGATCTCCGCCTCTCCCATGTGACCGCCCCATCCCAGAAGGGACGGGTCCGTCACAACTGTGTGCTCTGGCTGGGGAAGGGAGAGGGATCTGCCCATGACCCATTGCCGGTTCGAGAGCCACCACTGCAACTGTTTTGCAGTCCCCTCCGAGATCTGGACGTGATCGGACAGGTTACCCTGGTCCTGCGCCCACTGGAACTTCAGGTCCCACTGCAGAGCCCGCATATGCCATCTGGCATGATTGACCAGCAGGATGCAGGAGGCCATGAGGCCCAGCAGCCTCAGGGTCATCCGTACCGAAACCCAGGATAAAGGCTGAAAGATCGGAATCATAGCCTGAATATCCCGGACTCGCCGTTCGGGAGGAGAGGCCCGAAACTGCGTCGTGTCCAGAACTGCTCCGATGAAAAGGAGCTGTGGAGAAGGAATCAGATGCGACTTCGGCACATTGATGGAGAACCCCAGCGAGTGCAGGAGTTCGGCCGTAGTCTGGAGGTGGGAGACGACTGCCTGGGACGAGCCCGCCTTCAGCAGCCAGTCGTCGAGGTAGGGGAAGACTGAAACCCCTGCCCGTCGCAGATGAGCTGCGACCACCGCCATCACTTTCGTGAACACCCGAGGGGCACTGGTAAGGCCAAAGGGGAGCACGGTGAACTGAAAATGCTCGAGGCCTACCGTGAACCGAAGGTAACGCCGGTGGGCCGGCAGGACGGGGATGTGGAAATAGGCGTCCTGCAAGTCCAACGCTACCAACCAGTCTCCAGGGTCGAGGGCAGTCAAGACCTGAGCTAGGATGAGCATCTTGAACTTCTCCTTCCGGAGGAAGCGATTGACGTTCTGGAGGTCCAAGATAGGACGCATGTCCTCCTTGTCCTTTTTGGGCACCAGAAAGTAGTGGGAGTAGCAACCACGCCCTACTTCTGGGGTCGGAACACGCTCGATGGCCCTCTTGGCCAAGAGGGCCGTGACTTCCTTCTGCAGAAGTACCAAGTGATCCCCTGACATGCGGTGGAATTGAGGTGGCATGGCTGGGGGGTGGTCTCGAAGGGGAGGGAGTAGCCCCTTCGGACAATGTCCAAGACCCACCTGTCCGAGGTGATGGGACGCCAGTGGTGAAGGTGATGGCGGACCCTGCCCTCTACTGGCGTGCTGTGCACCTGAAAGGAGGGACTAGGAGGGCTTGGAGGCCGCGGACGGGTTGGAGGTGGTGGCCTGACCCGCACGCTGGTTGCCCGAACCGCCACGGCGGTATCCACGTCCTCGGCCACGCGAAGACGCCTGCTGCGCGGGCCGGTGGCTGGGCTGCTGACGTGACGGGGCGCCCCTTCCGTGGCCACGATAGGGGCGAAAAGCAGAAGTCAGCGGAGGGCGTGTAGCAGAAAGGCCCAGGGACTTGGCAGTAGCCCGTAAGTCCTTAAAGCGCTCCAACGCATGGTCTGCTTTGGACCCAAAAAGACCGACTCCATCAAAGGGCATGTCCATGAGAGTATTCTGGACATCCCCTGAAAAACCAGTGGTTCTCAGCCAGGCGTGGCGTCGCAGCGCCACCGTCGTTGCAATAGACCTGCCCAGCGAGTCGGCGGTATCAAGGCCACATCGTATTGTGTATTTGGCCGCATCCCTTCCTTCCGCAATGGCGCGGGAAAGCAGTGTCTGGACCTCCTCAGAACACTGGGGCAAAACAGTCGCCACCGAATCCCACAAGGAGTGGGTATATCGGCCCAAAAGACAAGCGGTGTTGATGGACCGCAAGCCAGCACTGGAGGAAGAAAAACCCTTCTTCCCAAATTGATCCAGGCGTTTGGATTCCCTATCTGGAGGGGCGGTAGGGAAGGCGGTTTGGGAAGCGGAGGCTTGGACAACCAAGCTCTCAGGAGTGGGGTGGACAGAGAGAAACAGGGGGTCGCCTGGAGCTGGGCGATGGCGTCGGGACACGTTCCTATCCACAGGAGCCCCTGTGTTGGGCTTGGACCAGGCGCCCAAAAGAACGTCAGTGAGGGCATCGTTAAACGGCAGCACAGTCTCCGTAGAGGAGGCTGCCGGCTGAAGCACCTCTGTCAAGAGATTAGTCTTGACCGCCACAGTAGGGAGTTGGAGATGTAAGGCTCCAGCCGCCCTACGCAACACCGTAGCAAAATTGGCTCCCTCCTCCGTAGCCACGGGAGGAGACAGCATGCCAGTGTCAGGGGAAGTATCTAGACCACTGGCATCCCCTAGACCCTCTGTCCAGTCCTCATCGTACGGACACTGTTGTGCCAGAGGGTCATCAGACCCCTCCCAGTCCTCCTGGTCCTCCTCTGGTTCAAAATAAGGAGGAGGAGGGACATTTGGGACCCAAGGTCTCATCGGCGCCGGAACCGGCGTCGAGCGACGTCGGTCCGGGTCCATGTCCGGAGCCGGAAGGAACTGGGGACGACGCCGCCCGGAGCCCCAGGCGGCGTCGAGAACGGCACCGGAGACATCGGCGTCGGCGGAGGCGTGGTTAGGTCGACCGGCGTCGATGGGGGTTGCGGAGCCGGGATCGAGGCTGGAGGCACGGGCGACGCCGGGGCCGGAGCCGTCGGCGACGCCGGAGCAACCCCATCAGGGCCCGCGGGGCCCGAAGGCGCACCGGAGGGACCTTGAGGCCCGAAGAGGCGGGCCATGGCCGACAGGAATTCCTGTAGTTTGGGCCGGATCCGCCCCGAACCCGGGAAGGATGGGTATTGCGGGGGCGACTCCACAGGCATGTCCGGGGCCGCGGGGACGGTGCCGGGAGGGGCCTCAGCCGAGTCGCGAGACCGGCGAGGCGAAGTCCTAGAGCGACGATGCTTTTTGGACTTTTTGTGCTTGGACTTACCGGACGACGAAGACTTCGATGCCGACAACCGGTGAGGACTCCGCGACCGACCCCTTGACCTCTCACGCGACCGGGGCTTGGTGTGGCGCGGAGCCGAATGCCGGGCCTCGAGGAGCTTTCGAGACCGCTCTCGCAAAGCTTTCGGGTTGAGGGCCCGGCAGTCGGAACAATACTCCGTGTCGTGGCCTCGGCCGAGGCAGAAGAGACACTCCCGAGGCGGGTCTGTGATGGACATCATCCGAGCACAGGCGCCGCAACGTTTAAAACCGGGCATCCCTACGACACCTTGAAGTCGATTCGAAGAAAACAGTGAAAAAATTCACCAAAAAAGTTAGTCAAAAAATGACTAGGGCACTGCTCTTCCCGGATCTGCGCTTGCTGGCGCGGAAAAAGAAGAACTGACGTCAGCGCGCAGGGGCGGTGCCTAAGTACTGCCCGGGACGTCATCCCGGCGATCACGACGCCGACGACGGACGCGGAGCCGCACGACGCCGCCTACCGACGCGCAAGGGTACTGCTACGCAAAAACTTTCCGGATCCAGCCTGACGCCTGGGGATATTCTAAGGTAAGGAATCTGTCACTAACGTGTCTCTTTCAGATATATATAATACATAGATATGTATCCTGTCCGCAAAGGGAAGTGGACTGGGGATCTGAACTCAATACATGTAAAATATGTTTTTAATATTCAATATTTTAATTCAGGTTAATTGTTATCACAATGGAATCAAAAAGTGTGACTAGTATTGGTGATAAAGGAGATTTCCACCTTTGCATGGACCTATGCTGGTTAGGCGCTCATACACTATTTTATTTGTGTTCTATTGTCTTATTATAGTTCATTTAAAAAACATGCACAATAAAACTGAAATCATAAATAAATATACCGGATTGCATATGGTGGCAATCTATAAAAATAAATTAACTACCTAAAGTGTTTTGCATGTTACAAGGATTACAGAAAATACAAAAGGAGACGTCCTGTAAACCCAGTTGAGACCCGGGTGAATCTGGTACCAAGAAACAATGTCTCAACAGGCAATATTTGGAAGACAATTAATCATGCGTAAATGAATTTTAAAAAAAAGAAACAAAAGACAGAAAACAACACTACGAATAATTATTGCCGTCTGTATTGGTTATAGAGCAGGAAAAACATTCATTTTCAGGCAGCACTGTATCCCTAATATATGTGTAATCAAACAAGTACACCCATAGTTCTCGTGAAGATGTGAACGGCGCAAGTGAGGCACGTGGTAAAGTGACAGCCAAGAAGGCATAATTAAAATTGGTACATAACATGAACAATGATACTACAATTCGTGGGGCCAAGTGAGCCGTAAATACGCTGTGTTTAGTCTACGGTGTATCCAGAAAGACATCAATCAATATAGTAAAGAAAGTACCTACCCTTACCTACGGGACAACTTCAACAACAAAACAAAAAAAACGGTACCAACCCCCTAGGACACGTAACTGGGCAAGATATAAAATTAAACAAATTGTCACTTTTTCACACTCCTCCAACACTTCTGCTGAAGATTCTGATACAGGCGAGGGTACGAGCTCAGATCAACACCAGGGGAGATTACCACCACCACCACTTCTTCCTACCTGTTTTTTAGGTAAAGGCCGTGGACGCAACCGGGGAAGGGCATGGGCAAACTACCACTACGAATATCCGGGGGAGTGACAGACCAGACACAAATTTTACCAGTGGAGCACCCCTCAATAAACCAACCGACCATGACTCCAAATACTGGCTGTGCCATGATCCCCATCTTCAATTTGTCCCAACATACTCTCTCAAGCCAGGAAATGTCACTCCTGAGTAAAGGACTTACCTTTGCCCTGACCGAGAGAAGTAACTTTTTTGGTTTACATAAAGACTTTTTAAGCTTCTTCAGACGTGTTAGACTGAAACTATTTTTTTCTGACATACCATCTCACAATGATCGTAATTGGTGTCCGTTTCATCCACCCTCCACCTCCTCCCACCTGCCACTATCATGCCGCCTCAAATTCTTACTGTTGAGAGGCTAGTCCTACAAGAAGTGATGGGGCTGAAACACCACTTTGAGTATGTCCCTTACAACCTCCCCCTCATTGAAAAACAAGCCTGAACAGCCTAAAAACAAACTCAGGCTTAATAATTAAACCAGTGGACAAGGGTGGAGGCATTGTACTCATGGACCCTACCAAGTACCACATGGAGATAAGGAGGCAGCTCTCCAATAGAGAGCACTGTAGCCCTTTACCTTCAGACCCCCTACCTGGCATACGTGTTCTTATCAGAAGTGCCACGGACCAGGCCTTAGGCCTAGGAATTATAACAGACAAAGAATACGTTTTCCTCAACAATAAACATCCACGCACACCAGTACTCTACGTATTACCAAAAATACACAAGGATGCCACCAATCCCCCTGGTCGCCCCATTGTTTCAGGCCGTGGTTAAATTTTTGGCAAATACATTAATGCCATTATCAAGGAATTTGTGCCCCAAACTGGCACCTACATAAGGGATAGTATGGTCCTCCCTAGCTAAATACAGGATAGACCATTCAATCCTGAAACAGACCTCATGGTCGATTTAGATATAGAATCATTGTACACCAACATCCCGCAATTCGAAGGCTTACAAGTTATTTGTAACATCTTGAACACCCGCCCTAACCCTACCAGAATCCCAACGGATTTTATGATCACACTATTAGAAATTGCTCTCACAAACAATTATTTCCTCTACAAGGACACTTTTTATTTGCAGAAAAAGAAGTTTCTATGAGGGCATATTTTGCCCCCAATTTTGCCATCCTATATGTCAATGACCTTGAGAAAAATCAAATGTTGACACCCACAAACCCCTACTATAATCAGATTTTTGGAAAAGGTATATAGACGATATCCTCCTTCTCTGGCATGGTACCAATGACTCTCTAATACCATTCATCGATTGGCTCAACAGTTTTCAAACATACCTTAGATTTACACGAGAAGCAAAATCTGACAAATTACCATTTCTTGACCTTACACTACAATCAGATGATGGGAAAATAAGCAATTCCCTCTACTGCAAATCTACGGAAAGGAATACCCTTCTTCTGTATTCAAGTTTCCAACCCACGTGGACTACGAGATGGTCTCCCCTATGGCCAATTTATCTGCATACGCAGAATTGCATGTGGAGAAAAGGTTATTTCTGAGAAGCAGCTGTCTTGGCATAGAAACTTACTAATCGGGGCTATCCACGCTGCTTGGTCTATCACGCACTCAAATGCGCTTGGTACTGTCTTAGGGATATCCTCCTCACCCCAAGACCCATATGTCCTAACACACGCATACCATTTGTCTCCACTTAAAGTCCTTCCAGTAACAAGGTCAATAAGATTATCAGAAAAAATTGAGACTCACTACGCACCCAAACATCATTTACAGAACCAACCCTTTTCTCCTACAAAAGGAGGCAATAATTTGGCTGATCATTTGGTTCATGATATCATCTGGGAGATGAACACCCACAACACGCAACCCATCACAACTGGTTGTGGTCTACCACCGTTCATTGGGCACTACAAATGCCCAAACTGTGTAGTCTGCTCACTCACGCTTAACACAAAAGAATTTAAAGTGGGCAATCAGATTTTTCCATTGGAACAATTTAGCAACTATCGCACCCCAAATGTCATCTACGCCATCCGTTGACCCTGTGATCTTTTGTGCATAGGTCAGATCACCCAGATGGTCAAAAAACGTATCATCCAGCATAAGAGCCAGCATAAGAGCCGGATAAGATGTAAAGTTGAAAACGCACCCCTGATCTCCCACTTCATGGCCAAGAATCATTCAGAGACAGACTTTACCTGGCAAGTGATAGATCAACCATCCCTCCCTCCCTGCAGATGCGATTTCTCACGCCTGCTACAAAGTTGTGAATGTAGGCGGATCACACGTTGCAACTCCGTCAATGAGGGCCTCAACATTCTTGACGAATGTAACAATAAAGTCTATACATAGGGCTCTTTGTATGTTTCCATAGTCCTTGTTGGGAGCTCTCCCCTTTCTGTATTTTAATTCTACATTAATCTATTTAACATATTTGTATATTTTATTTACTACCGCCCGTGGCCCTCAACAATCATTCTTGAAAATGATTTTTGTAAATGCTATCCTTACAACATGTCTATAATGTAATTAATCATCTCTTATGGCTCCTTTAGCTAACATTCTTAACATACTAGTATATTTGATTGACTATCACCCGTGTCCTTCCCCTAGGTTCTTGGAAATGTCTTAATCTGTAAATTTTGTTTTATTCCCATGTCTACTATGTAATCAACCACGTTGTGTGGTTCATTTTAACTGTGTCTGCATAACATCCAATTGTTGGACTTGATATTTGTAAACTTATGTCCTCATTAGTACAATGGCATGCCACCATTTCTATATGGCCACACCCGTCCGAGGTCACACTGCATTGCTGTTGGACATCTCCCGGACCTATAAAGACTTATAGTTTCTTTTTCTATTTACTGTAACCCATTGTTATGGTTTATTTGATTTTGTATGAGCGGTTAATGGTTTGGATCAATGTATTCTTCCCTACAACAAATAATGTTTACAATCGGTACTTATTTCAGCCTTTCATCCCACCCTACCCCTCACTTTCTCCTCTGTTCCTTCCCCCGGGGGCACCCGATTGCTCCCACGACCCGCGGTCTAATTTTTTGGCTGTGGATCCTTTTAGCTCCCTCCCAGCATGCCCCACACCACTGATACGCATCCAGCAGCAGCATTGGCAGAGCGACGATCTGCCGAGGAGTACTCTCACCTGAGAGACTCTATTCTCCGTTGCCAACTCAGTATATAGGTATGTTTTATCACGCATCGTTCCTCTGCTTTTCACATCTCCCGTACCGCGCCCTTACCACACATCATGAGCACGGGCCCTTACCACGCATCATGAGCACGGGCCCTTATCACGCATCATGAGCACGGGCCCTTATCACGCATCATGAGCACGGGCCCTTACCACGCATCATGAGCACGGCCCCTTACCACGCATCATGAGCACGGACCCTTACCACGCATCATGAGCACGGGCCCTTACCACGCATCATGAGCATGGGCTAGGCATAACCAAGCGCTCTCACTGAGCAACCATCGAGCCCCTCCCATGCCACGCTCTATGAGCACCCCCCCACAATGCACTTCACAGGCACTAGCTAGCCCATACCCAGTGCTCTTCCCGGGCAATTTTTCAGTCCTCACATGCCACGCTCCACTAGCCACGGCTAGACCCTACCAAATGTTCTCCCCGGACATACATCCAGCCCTCTATGTCGCACTTTAACTGACTAAGCCATCACATAATGCCTCATAACAGCACACCTGTACTCCCATTAGCATGCTGTGCATCAGCAGCCTGGGCACACTGTCCACTGTGCAACACTGTTTGTATCATATGCACACTGCGCATTTTTATTGGGCTGCTTGCAATTTACAGTTCTCAGCCGGCAATATGGAGCTCCCCCATATCCATTCATTGCCGCAGCGCTCCGGCTTTAGTGTCCTCTCTTGATTGGTTCGTGGACACTTCTGGTGGCTACTCTTCCTGGTCATAGCCTTTCTAGTTTTACTTAATACTAATGACTGCACTACTGGTCACATGCTACATAGAGATAGGCTTCTTCATCATTCCTAGGCACTAGCCAGGTCACAACTGACCCTGCCTTATCTGATTTCAGGGGGATCGTTTGTACTTGCGCTTAACCTTCCACTTGACGGTCCCTTGGCTAGCTTGTCCACGCACCACCGCACCTTTCCTTCCCCGCGCCAAATTTTTATCTTTCAGCACTTGCCATTTCGGGTGGATTGAATCCCCAATGATCCTCCTTCCTGGCTAATTCATAGAGGCTCTCCCTACGGCTTTTGCTCATTTCGGCTCCTGGCCTCCTCACCGGTTCCTTTGCCCCCCCCCCTTCCTTTCTCTCCTTTTCCATATCCTCCCTGCGAGACATACTCTGAACTATCCCTTATTTTTGCAGGATTCCTTTTGGGCAGGTTAATGTACGCCCTACCTGGACTCGCCCTGACTTGACCTCTTTACCTTCCTGGGGGCTTTTCCAATACGTCACCAGGTAGTTATCTCCTGGTTACCCTCTCCCCTTTACTGTTCCACCTCCCAACCCCTCATCTCTGACTCACTCTCTTTTCTCCCCCCTCCTTTTCTGCAGCAATCTCAAGTGATATGTGCAATCATGTTCTGGTGATGACCTGGAACCAGGCAGGTCGAAACGCCCTCGACTAAACACAGCGCATTTACTGCATCCTTGGCTCCTAACATGTTCCAACCAAATTATAGTATCATTGTTCATGCTATGTACCAATTTTAATTACGCCTTCTTCGCTGTCACTTTACCACATGCCTCACTTACGCTGTTCACTTCTTCAAGAGCACTATGTGTGCACTTGTTTGATTACACCTGCATTAAGGATACACTGCTGCCTAAAACAGCTGCGGCCCGTGCAGGTAAGGGCGGTGGGGCAGTGGGGCCGGGTTGGGGGGGGATTCAACAGACGACCACAGGGGGAAATTAAATAAATCATTATTTTTCCCTTGTCGTCGTCTGTCGAAATCTCCCTCCCCCACCCGGCCCCACCGCTCTTACCTGCACGGGCCGCGGCTGGTCTGAAAATGAATGTCTTTCCTGCTATATGACCAATACAGACCGCAATAATCATTTGTAGTGTTGTTTTTCTTCATTTGTTTACTTTTTCGTAATTCCTTTTCGCTTATTAGAAGGATTAGGCATAAATATCTCAAGGGAGAATTTATAGTCCCTCCAAAAATGTTTATTTTAGCTGGGAAGATGAACTTCCTAGAAAATCAAAGTAAGTGTGAGGCTACCATTTTTGGTTAAAATATTTTAACATTGCTTTATGGTTCCTGTATTTAACTGGTAGGCTCCAATGTCTAGGGCTGGACCAGGGAGGACTGGGCTTGTTTCTGTCAGCTTATTCGAGCAAAAGGGGCAGTATGGGTCTGTCAGCGGCTCTTCCGTGGTGACGGGATCTGTGTGTTAGACCCCGGAAGAGCCCACTTCTTGTCAATGGCTTTGACCACAGGACCGTCAGGAGATCTGCATCACACCTGTCAGCCAGGAAGTTAATCACCACCGTCATTCTTGTGTGGCTAAGGGACACTTCTCCCCATGTCCGTGCTGTCTCACGGTCAGGATCAAGACTGTCCTGGGCAACCAATAATGGTCTTTCTTCTCTTCTACCTTACGCGTGCCTCAACAAGGATCTGGATATCCTGATGCACCTGGCTCACCTACTGTGATTGCCAAAGAGGTTGTGTGCTTAAGTCATGGAAGGAGCCCCGCCTCTCTTACAGTGGCGCCTGCCTCAGAACGGGGGTGGTGAGGCAGGAGGGGGGGGGAATGGATACAAAATATAAACTTTCCTTCGCCGCCGTACGCCTCACCTCCGTCCTCATCTCTCTGCAGTGGCAGCACAGGAAGCACCCAGGCTCCCAGACTCTACCAGCCAATCGCGATGTTGCATGAGCAGCGTTGTGATTGGTCTGAGCGGCATGTTTGGCCGCTCAGGCACTGCCTGGGAGCCTGGGCATGTTCTCCACCGAGCTATGCAACACAGCCAGGTAGAGAACATGCTAAGTGTGGATGACCGTTTGGCCGGCCCAAGAGAGCCGGCCAAACAGTCATGCGCACTTAGGGAGTGCAAACTACTCCTCACTCTGACGGCGACGAGCCCAGCCCCGCCCCGCCCCAACCTGGCTCCAGTCCCGCAAAGAAAAATAAAATGATAATAACGTCTTTTTTGCACTGCCTTAGCGGAGGAGCCGCCACTGCTCTCTTGCAGACTGAAATCAAAGATTCTGACAGGGACTAAGTTGCAGTGCCATTTTCCAAAGCACTCGTCCACCCTGAACAGCCTTACCCGCCCTTATCCTCACCACAGTGCCTTACTCTTCCCCCGGCTATTTGCATCATCCTTAAACCCTTTGAAGAAAACATACAACTCCCCTTATAAGGATCCAGACAGAACCTGATTACAGGAAGCAGTTATGTCCATGTCTAGGTGTGAAGATAAATAAAGATTCTTGAGAAAGGTTTATTTTAAACTATGGGTACATGTGCAATCTTCGCCCAACATACTCACCCAATGCATCTGCAATGCAAGCCTCTAGTCTATCCCAACCCCCCACAAAAGTAAATACATACATTGACAGAATGTAAACATTGCACTGTTTGACTCAAATGCTTAGTGTCAAGATGCAGAAAGGAAGAAGCCTGACATCACATTACACGTTACCCCACAACACTTCCTGTCATTTGACAAAGTCCCCTCCCTTCCTGTAAGCCCCACTTTAATCAAAATAGCTAAAGACTACTCCTAGACTGTCTCAATCAATGCAATTCTCCCACCCAAAAAGACACTGGGGCACAAAAAGCAGAACCGAGATATATTCGACCTGGAAAGCGGTAGTGTTTGCAAAGAAACACACATATATAGAAGAAAACACATAAAAACGGGAAAAGAAAACAAAACTACCACTCTAAAGCAAAGTGTGCAAGTGGCAGAATGCCAAATGAAACCAGAAGCAAATAAAAGTGGGAGCTGGAAAAGGGATGCATAAAAACATAACCACAACGACAAACACCAAACACTAGGATAGCCAAGGGTACGCTTTCACATGCAGGCGCGAAGGTTATTTTAATGTGTTTTATTGCGAGCATATGCAACAAAAAGAAAAAAAATGAAAAGAAAATGTGTCGAGCATAAGCTTTCAATAATTTTAAAGTTAAAATATTAATCTTCGCATACAATTTTACTAGAACAGTAAAGCATTCGTTACGAGTTTATCTCTGCGGGGTGATACCTTTCTTGTCATTAACAATTCTGGCCAGCATCTCCCCATGAGATAAGGGAATCACAAATTTAAGTCCCAGGAATGGGGAATAACCTGGTGGCCCTGGAATTAGCAGGTCCCCTTGCACAGTTGTCCCCTGATTCTAGGGAGTTTAATATTAATGCTATTTAGCACCTGCTCGGAGTCTGTAGTAAATATTTGTTGTGGGCGCTGGTGGTCGGGGATTGTGCGGGGCGGTGGGGGGGGGGGGGTATGCGAGGGCATCTGGAGGGAGAGGCAGCTGTAGGCTCTTTGATGGAAGCGCCTGGGCCTCTTCCCTGCAGCCCCTGTTTTTCAGCATGTTGATCCGCACCTGTAAAAACCGCTGTGGTGTTTCTGCACTCATAAATTTCAGGTTCGGAAACACCGGGACACTCAGAGTTGCCCGGATCGTAGGGCTGGCCCAAAGACCCACTATGTATGTATTTTGGTGTATTTTTTGTACTATATGAGACTAGCGAGCAGGGGCAGCTCCTCCACTAGGGTGGAGGAGGGTCGCCCCACTGCTTTCTCGCAGTGCTAGAAGCAGAGACATAAAATGGTAATTACTACCATTTTATGTTTCTGCTTCTCGCTTTGCGAGAAAGCAGAACGGTTTGGTTGGGGGTGGGCGGGTCTGCTCTAGGGAAGGGGAGGAGTGGTTTGCCCAGTGCTGAGGGCGCTGACTGTTTGGTCGGTCCTCTGGGGCCGCCCAAACCAGTCATGCCCACTCTGCCCTTTCTCCATGTAGGCTGCCTACATGGAGAAAATGGCCTCCCCATAGGCATCTGGCTGGGCGCTGTCCCGACCAATCACAACCCTGCCATTGCAGCGTTGTGATTGGCTTAGGGGAGGGGAGGGAGGCTGCCTGCCTCCTGTTCCTGCCGGAGGCAGGACAGCAGGAGAGCAGGCCAGGAGCAGAGACGACGCGGGACCCGGGAAGGTACGTTTATTTTATTTTTTAAATTAACCCCCCCGCGCGCGACCCCCCCACCCGCGAGTCATGCCGGCTGCGACTGCTGGCGAGACAGCTAAAGCTGCTTCTAGGTCTGCCTTAAAAGGAGGGTCCATCAGGGGCGGCTCCTCCACTGGTGGAGGAACGTCGCCCCAATGGTCAGTCAGTCAGCGGTCTAGTGAAAAATAAAATGACAGCTGTCTGATTGAGCCGATGCCAGCAATGAAGGGAGGGGCGGGGCTAGGCATAGCAGGGAGGAGTGGTAGGCGCACTGTACGTGCACATTGGCCGGCCAAACAGACATGCGCACTTAGGTTTCTCCAACCCAGCTGTGTTGTACAGCCGGGTTGGAGAAATGTCACAGGCGCCTAGGCAATGTCTGAGCGGCAAACCACGCTGCTCAGACCAATCCTGGTGCTGCTCTCATAGAAGGAGCGCTGGGAGAGGAGCTTGTGCCCCAGTGCATGCGGGGACTCAAGAAGAACTGGAGAAGAGAACCAAGGCAGCAGCATACTCAGGTACGTTTTTTTTTTTTATTATTCCCCGTCCTGCCCCCCACTTCAGTATTGCGGAAGCCACCACTGGGGTCCATTTTGTGTCTTTATTTGTGTACACCTGCTTTTCATGCTCTTCTACACAATCGAGTGTCTCACTGAACAAAGGTGACACTTGGGCGTGAAGTGGCGGGTTGTCTATAGCGTTTTATGCAAAGGCTTGAATAGGGCAGCTGGCTGGTGCAAACACCGCCTGGCCCTCAGGTGCTGAGGCCTACGTCTGTCTCCACTTTACCCCGGAAGCGTTCCGACAGGATCTCAAATGACATCAGTGTGGACTAATTGCTGTCCTAGATATGAAAAACAGAGGCATAAACTGGATTAGGGCGCGCAGAATTTCATATAATGCATTTAAAGAAGGCGCAATAAGTTAATTGTTATTCATTAAGCTACAATCAACTTAGTGGGACAGACAAAAACTAATCAAAAATGCAAACCCGCTTACTGGCAACGCTGTGCGGAGTGCTGCAGCTGGCCCAGTATTTACAACCAGGCTTTTAAAACTGATGAAACCAAATATGAATGATATTACAGATATAACACTTTGGTGCTTTTAGACTTTATTTCATTGTGCATTTTATCTCTGAGTCCACTTTTATTCAAGAAAGTTTGCTGAGGACTCTTACTTTAGCAACATGGATGGCTCACATGCCTGTTGTTAGAGTTTGTCCTAATTCAGAGAATCTGCTGAATAAGAATTACTGCCTGAATTTACCGCATCCTATCACTTTGACTCTAGAAGCATCACTCCCTCATCCCCGTCCTCCTCTCAGTTCTTACAGATTGAGGCGCCTCCGCAACGAGGAGGACTACTAATCAGTGTAATGAAGATTACAGGTAACTAATGGGTTCACTCTCCCCTCATCTCTGTCCTCTTCGTACCAGTCCTTATAGATTCTGGCGTCTCCGCAACGAAGAGGAGTATGAATCAGTGTAATGAAGATTACCGGTAACGAACGGGTTCATTATCCCTCATCTCCGTCCTTCTCGTCCCCGTCCTTACAGATTGTGGCGTCTCCGTAACAAAGAGGCCTGCAAATCAGTGTAATGCAGATTACAGGTAACTAACGGGTTAATTACCCCCTCATCTCCGTCCTCCTTGTTCCAGTCCTTACAGATTGAAGCATCTCTGCAACAAGGACTACGATCAGTGTAATGAAGATTATCTGTAAGTAACGGGTCCATTACCCCCTCATCTCCATCCTCCTCGTCACAGTCCTTACAGATTGGGGTGTCTCCGCAACAAGGAGGACTACGAATCAGTGTAATGAAGATTACCGGTAACGAACGGGTTAATTATCCCTTCATCTCCGTCCTTCTCGTCCCCGTCCTTACAGATTGTGGCGTCTCCGTAACAAAGAGGCCTGCAAATCAGTGTAATGCAGATTACAGGTAACTAACGGGTTAATTACCCCCTCATCTCCGTCCTCCTTGTTCCAGTCCTTACAGATTGAAGCATCTCCGCAACAAGGACTACGATCAGTGTAATGAAGATTATCTGTAAGTAACGGGTCCATTACCCCCTCATCTCCATCCTCCTCGTCACAGTCCTTACAGATTGGGGTGTCTCCGCAACGAGGAGGACTACGAATCAGTGTAATGAAGATTACCGCTAACTAATGGGTTCACTCTCCCCTCATCTCTGTCCTCCTCGTTCCAGTCCTTACAGATTCTGGCGTCTCCGCAGCGAAGAGGAATACGAATCAGTGTAATGAAGATTACCTGTTAGTAATGGGTTCCATTACCCCCTCATCTCCATCCTCCTCGTCCCAGTCCTTACACATTGGGGTGTCTCCGCAACGAGGAGGACTATGATCCATTGTAATGAAGATTTACCAGTGAGTAATAGGTTCACTCCCCCCTAATCTCCATCCTCCTCGTCCCCGTCCTTACAGATTGTGGCGTCTCCGTAACAAAGAGGACTGCGTATCAGTGTAATGAAGATTACAGGTAACTAACGGGTTCATTACCCCCTCATGTCCGTCCTCCTTGTTCCAGTCCTTACAGATTGAAGCGTCTCCGCAACGAGGAAAACTACGAATCAGTGTAATGAAGATTACCTGTTAGTAATGGGTTCATTACCCCCTCATCTCCGTCCTCCTCGTCCCATTCCTTACAAATTGAGGTGTCTCCGCAACGAGGAAAACTACGAATCAGTGTAATGACGATTATCTGTAAGTAACGGGTCCATTACCCCCTCATCTCCAACCTACTCGTTACAGTCCTTACAGATTGGGGTGTCTCCGCAACGAGGAGGACTACTAATCAGTGTAATGAAGATTACCGGTAACTAATGGGTTCACTCCCCCCTCATCTCTGTCCTCCTCGTCCCAGTCCTTATAGATTCTGGCGTCTCCGCAACGAAGAGGAGTACGAATCAGTGTAATGAAGATTACCGGTAACGAACGGGTTCATTATCCCCTCATCTCCGTCCTTCTCGTCCCCGTCCTTACAGATTGTGGCGTCTCCGTAACAAAGAGGCCTGCGAATCAGTGTAATGAAGATTACAGGTAACTAACGGGTTCATTACCCCCTCATCTCCATCCTCCGCGTCCCAGTCCTTACACATTGGGGTGTCTCCGCAACGAGGAGGACTATGATCCATTGTAATGAAGATTTACTGGTGAGTAATAGGTTCACTCCCCCCTCATCTCCATCCTCCTCGTCCCCGTCCTTACAGATTGTGGCGTCTCCGTAACAAAGAGGACTGCGAATCAGTGTAATGAAGATTACAGGTAACTAACGGGTTCATTACCCCCTCATCTCCGTCCTCCTTGTTCCAGTCCTTACAGATTGAAGCATCTCCGCAACGAGGAAAACTACGAATCAGTGTAATGAAGATTACCCGTTAGTAATGGGTTCATTACCCCCTCATCTCCGTCCTCCTTGTTCCAGTCCTTACAGATTGAAGCATCTCCGCAACGAGGAAAACTACGAATCAGTGTAATGAAGATTACCCGTTAGTAATGGGTTCATTACCCCCTCATCTCCGTCCTCCTCGTCCCATTCCTTACAAATTGAAGCGTCTCCGCAACGAGGAAAACTACGAATCAGTGTAATGACGATTATCTGTAAGTAACGGGTCCATTACCCCCTCATCTCCAACCTACTCGTCACAGTCCTTACAGATTGGGGTGTCTCCGCAACGAGGAGGACTACTAATCAGTGTAATGAAGATTACCGGTAACTAATGGGTTCACTCCCCCCTCATCTCCGTCCTCCTCGTCCCATTCCTTACAAATTGAGGTGTCTCCGCAACGAGGAAAACTACGAATCAGTGTAATGACGATTATCTGTAAGTAACGGGTCCATTACCCCCTCATCTCCAACCTACTCGTTACAGTCCTTACAGATTGGGGTGTCTCCGCAACGAGGAGGACTACTAATCAGTGTAATGAAGATTACCGGTAACTAATGGGTTCACTCCCCCCTCATCTCTGTCCTCCTCGTCCCAGTCCTTATAGATTCTGGCGTCTCCGCAACGAAGAGGAGTACGAATCAGTGTAATGAAGATTACCGGTAACGAACGGGTTCATTATCCCCTCATCTCCGTCCTTCTCGTCCCCGTCCTTACAGATTGTGGCGTCTCCGTAACAAAGAGGCCTGCGAATCAGTGTAATGAAGATTACAGGTAACTAACGGGTTCATTACCCCCTCATCTCCATCCTCCGCGTCCCAGTCCTTACACATTGGGGTGTCTCCGCAACGAGGAGGACTATGATCCATTGTAATGAAGATTTACCGGTGAGTAATAGGTTCACTCCCCCCTCATCTCCATCCTCCTCGTCCCAGTCCTTACAGATTGTGGCGTCTCCGTAACAAAGAGGACTGCGAATCAGTGTAATGAAGATTACAGGTAACTAACGGGTTCATTACCCCCTCATCTCCGTCCTCCTCGTCCCATTCCTTACAAATTGAAGCGTCTCCGCAACGAGGAAAACTACGAATCAGCGAAATGAAGATTACCAGTAACTAATGGGTTCACTCCCCCCTCATCTCTGTCCTCCTCGTCCCAGTCCTTACAGATTCTGGCGTCTCCGCAACGAAGAGGACTACGAATCAGCGAAATGAAGATTACCAGTAACGAACAGGCTCATTGCCCCCTCATCTCCGTCCTTCTCGTCCCAGTCCTTAGAGACTGAGGTCTGCGGCGGCTCCTCCGCAATGGCGGAGGAGAGTCGCCCACTGCCTGGCTCAGAGCCAGCAAATGAAAAATAAAACAATGTTCTAGCATCGTTTTATTTTTCATTTGCCAACTCTGACCCAAAACTGTAGCGAGGGGCGGGGCCGAGGCATGGGAGGGGGGAGGAGGAGTGCTATGTGCACTCCCTAAGTGCACATATGTGTTTGGCCGGCTGTCTCAGGCCGGCCAAAACACACATGCACACTTAGATTTCTCCAGCCCGGCTGCATTGAACAGCCAGGCTGGAGAAACCCCACAGACTCCCTGGTCTGAGCGGAGCATCTTTCCAGCCCGCTCAGACCAATGCCCGCGCTGCTTCTCTGCAGCACGGGGATTGGATGGGGGCTGTCCCAGGGGCTGCAGGGACCAGGAAGAGGAGAAGAGGCGGGAGGCGGCCAGCAGCTTCAGGTACATTCTTTAAAAAAAAAAAAAAAATGTATTACTAACCCACCTGCGTGACCCCCCCCCTGCGTGCGCCCTTCTGCGTGACCACCCTGCGTCACATTGGGATGTCTCCGCAACAAGGAGGACTACGAATCAGGGCAATGAAGATTACCAGTATGTAATTTAATCATTTTCTCTGCTTGAATTGTGCAAGTTTTACCTGGTCAAAACTGTGTGGTGAAAAACTCGCAGGGTATGAGGATTATGG
Organism: Calotriton arnoldi; assembly: GCA_963921515.1. NCBI lineage: Eukaryota > Metazoa > Chordata > Amphibia > Caudata > Salamandridae > Calotriton > Calotriton arnoldi. Next base: position 2,515,339 of record CAWUFW010001605.1, on the reverse strand, counting down.
CATAACTCGGAAAACTAATAAATAGGCTTGGACTCAGACAGAAAATAAGCCGGGAACCAGAATAAAAGTGGCCCCCATTAGCAAACCAGATAGCTAAAAAAAAGTGGCCCACATGTGTAAATCGGGGCACTTTTCGCTTGTAAAGACACACTGTATAGGTGATTTGCAAGAGATGGGAGAGCGCATACATTTGCACATACTGCAGACAATGTTTGCTGTAATATCAGGGGAATCAACAGTAAATATCGGCCCAAGAGGCCATAAAACAGGCCCATAAACAGCCGAAAAAAAGTCCCACACTTATATGTCAAACCAGCCTTTTTGGCATTGCCTGTAGGCAAGGCAAATGAAATTACGCGACAGGGAAGCGTCAAATTATGTGGCTGGGTGACTAAATTATGTGGCAAGAAAATGCAAATTATGCTGCATAATACAGCAGATTTTCTGATAGTGTTACTCCATTATTTTGTACATTTTACACATGATTCTACTGTCTAGGCAAAGATTTCACCTCATTAGTACCAGTTTAACAACCAAATCCAGAAATAGGCAACTGAAAATTGACCAGTTAACCTTTGCGAAGGGCTCTGAACTGTGTGCAAACACGTCACCACCTTTTTAGTAACTTTTGATCTGTTTGAGCTAGACTCAAATCAAATGCTATTGTTAAAATCTGCAGATTATTGAGCAGATGATGGATTATGTGGCAAATCCAAAATTATGCGAAAACAGCCGCGACCTCAGAATCGCATAATTATTTTGGCCATGCCAATAGGCGAGTCCTATGCCGGCAACAGCAAACATCACAACACCTGCTGAATATGATTTACCGCCCAGTTCCCGTTTGCTCGGCACGTGCTGGTGCGGCTGAACGGCCCCTGGACATGACTGCTGGCCAGCACCTCATGACAATCCCGATACATTGTACCACTTATCCTTTTTGGGTTCCGGAGTAGTGTGCTACTCGCCAAAAAGCGCTTCGACGCCTCGTCAAGGGTAGTAAGCACTAAATAAATGCAATCACAATTACAAAATAATCTTACTATCAGCATTAGTGTAGCGCCTTTACATCTACTATATGGCCTTGCAGCACACTTAGAATTCTGGCTGACCTTTCCGCGTGGTTCTAGGCCTTGCGGCTGACCAGGCCTAGTCAAGCGCCAAATTATGCGGCTGGCATACTTGACATGCCGTCCTCGCTGTTGTGACTGCTGGCTGCCAAGAGATGTACTTACTACTTTCAGAACTCACTCTCTTTTAGCTCGTGACCTTGTTCTAAAGCGTGTAAACTTCACCTGGCATTAGATCACCCGAGTGAGGCCATACTCCTATTTATAACCTGGACGAGCTGCTGTTATTTTATTTTCAGGTAAAGGGGGGGGTGAGATCAGAGGGCGCTAATAAGCGAGGCCACTGACTGCAGACCTCGGGGGTTCGATGGAACTGGCAAACTATAACATCTGGGTGTCAGGTTTACCTTTTAGTTCCTTACAAGTAGAGATGTAGCTGGGGGACTTTGGGGGGGGTGGGGGCGGGTGGTTTGAGTTTTCTTCAGGAGACTAAGTTTGAGCTGCCTGATAAGTGAGGGTGTCCAGTGCTGTAGGGTGAGAGCAGGTAATCTGCTGTAATTCTGAGGGCTACTGGGCTGCTGGTTTGCTGTAGGGTTGGCCTTAAGGGAAAGGACCCCATAACGGATGAGATGTTAGAAGCAGAGGGTTTCAGCGCGTGGTAAATGGGAGGGTTGGAAGAGGGAAAATGTGCAGAATGTAACAATGAATTTCCGTGTCTGTACAGTTACTCCCCATTTTAAGTTGTATAACTCGTAAAAGCCGAAAGTTCATGCGGACATACTGACCAGTAATGTATTTGTTTCGTGTTGGGCGTTGTGGGGGTATTCGGTACCCAATCAAAATAGAAGGCTCCATTAAGTGATGCAAACGAGCATGGAGAAGAGGAAAGAGGCTGGAAGGGTTAATGGGCTGTGAGGATTGAAACCAGGCCTGGCTTAAATCCTCCAAGATGACGGTGTGGTAGGGGAATGAGAGTTTCAGATGGTACAGGGGCAGGTGAGTGTAGTGCCGCAAAGCAGGTTTACAGGTGAGTGTAATGCCACACAGTAGCTTTACAAGTGAGTGTAGTGCCGCTCAGCAGATTTACAAGTGAGTGCAGTGCAGCACAGAAGGTTTACGAGTGAGTGTAGTGCCGCTCAGCAGGTTTACAAGTGAGTGTAGTGCCGCAAAGCAGGTTTACAGGTTAGTGTAATGCCACACAGTAGCTTTACAAGTGAGTGTAGTGCCGCTCAGCAGGTTTACAAGTGAGTGCAGTGCAGCACAGAAGGTTTACAAGTGAGTGCAGTGCAGCACAGAAGGTTTACGAGTGAGTGAAGTGCCACACAGCATTTTCGTGTGTGATGCACGTCAGGTTTACAAGTGAGTGTAGTGCAGCACGGCAGGTTAGTGTAGTGCCATACAGCAGGTTTATAAGTGAGCGCAGTGCCGTACAGCAGGCAAGTTTGGTGCCACACAGCAGGTTTACCAGTAAGTGTAGTGCCACACAGCAGGTTTACCAGTAAGTGTAGTGCCACACAGCAGGTATACCAGTAAGTGTATTGCCACACAGCAGGTTTACAAGTGAGTGTAGTGCCACACAGCAGGCTTACAAGTGAGTGTAGTGCCGCACAGTAGGTCTACAAGTGAATGTAGTGCTGCACAGCAGGTTTACAAGTGAGTATAGTGCCGCACAGCAGGTTTACTGAGGGGGAGAGGATGCAGTACTTTAATGCAGAGCAGGGGAATGTTTAAATGCCACTTGTGTGAGGAAGAGGTAAAGAGGCGGCAGGTCCTCCCACAAGCACATACAAGTGGCTTGCTGCCTTGCTTGTTCCTTTTTGGTTGCCTTAAGGAGATGGCACACCGCTGGAGGCAATGGGGAAGGACTTTTAAATAAACTGGTTGTAAAAAATCTCTTGCTAAATATCATTTATATTTGATAGAAATGTTCAAGTGTTCCAATGCATTTTTCTTTTTTCATTGAATGGAAAAGTATGGAAATTGCTTTCTGTGTTGTATCTATGTGAAATGCTGTACAGAGAGCATTGATGAAAAAGGCACACTCAGCAGAGAGGCCTAGGTCTAGATGGGCGCACTAACTAGACTTGCCTCTCACCTTCCGCGGCCTGGGTGGGAGGGTGAGCTGAGGCCCTTGGGTAGACATGTTCGCAATGTCATCTCACCACACCAGTCATGGCCGGCATGGCTCACGGGTGGGGGGCGGGCGTTGGGTCGCGCAGGATGGGAGGGGCGAGAGAGGGGTCACGAGGGAAGGGGGGGTTTAAAAATGTAAAACTTACCTTTCCCAGGTCCCCCGTCTTCACTGCTCGGTCTGCTTCTGCTTTCCTGCCTCCGGCAGGAACAGGAAGCAGGCAGCCTCCCTCCCCTCCCCTAAGCCAATCACAACGCTCCAATGGCAGCGTTGTGATTGGTCGGGACGGCGCCCAGCCAAGCGCCTTTGGGGAGGCCATTTTCTCCATGTAGGCAGCCTACATGGAGAAAAGGCAGAGTTCACATGACTGGTTTGGTCCGCCCCAGAGGGCCGACCAAACAGTCAGCGCCCTCAATAGTGGGCAAGCCACTCCTCCCCTTGCCCTAGACCAGACCCGCATGCCCCCAACCAAACCATTCTGCTTTCTCGCAGTGCGAGAAGCAGAAACATAAAATGGTAGTTTTACCATTTTATGTTTCTGCTTCTCGTACTGCGAGAAAGCAGTGGGGCGACGCTCCTCCGCCCTAGTGGAGGAGCCGACCCTGCACCTCACGTGTAGCCTTCTCACCCGGACTCTGCATGGGCTCAGTTCCACTCTTCCCAACTTGACCATATTGTCTCAGTTTGTGTGAATAACCATCTCACCCAGCCTCATTTCCCTCATCTGCCAAAACCAGTCAGAGCTCTTGAGGCAACAGTCTGCGTCGTGCACTAGAAAATTCATTCACAGGATTATTTTTAGGCACTTGATACAGCGCAAGTTCGGGGGGAGCAGTGGGAATCTTGACAGTGCAGCAGGAGCTGAGGTGCTGTTCAGAAATCAATGAAAGATGTGTGGAAAAAGGACTGCACAGCACAATGCACTGGTGTGCTTCACATAGTGAAACATATCCACAACCCAAGGCGCAGAGAGAGACAACGATTTGACTCAAAACACATGATGTTTGGTCAAGAGCCGAAGTCAGGCTTAGAACCCAGACCACTTAGTTCAAAAGTGATAAGTGGAAACAAGTTTATCAACGTGAACCACTGCTAGCTACTCTGTGAACATTCCATTCCACTGTTTTAATCTCATCCGCGACATTGCAGACTGTGGCCCACCATATCTAAAGTAATCGAGAACCTGTTCCAGAAGGACACCAGCCCAAGCTGCCTGGCCACATTCTCTCTGAAGGGGACCAGACCCAACCCTGTCTGCAAGCTCCTGAATTAAATAACTAACATCCTTACATCACTAGCCCAGACAGAAACCAGCATAAAAACCAACATGAAGGGGAAGGGAGGGACATGGCCTCTTCTCCACATTTAACAATGGTAATAAATAGCATATTACACTCTGCACATCTGCATATATATACCATATATTGAGATTTGCTTCATGAGTACTAACAAACATACATTCACTAGTTTAAATGAAATTCCATGTTATTGCCCTAATACATCACATACATATTGTCAAAGGACGGGAATGGCATTATGACCAGGTGCACGGAAAGTGTCATTGTGCTGCGTTCAACATCATTAAGCATATACTGCACTTGCCACATAATCCATGTGCTCCATATTTTGCAGATTTTGGTAAAGAAATGGTTTCTAGCTCAAATGGATTAAAAGTTATTAAAAAATGAAGGTTAGTCACCTTTCAATTACTGATCGCTGTATTCTGGTTTTAACCGGGTAGTAACGAAGTGAAACTTTTATCCCAACAGTATTAATGGGTGTTCCAACAACAAAAAAAGTGAAATAAATACTGCTACAGAATGTGTCACATTGTGCTGTATAATTTGCTTTTTCTTACTGAATAACTTAGGGTCTGATTTCGAGTTTGGCAGAGAGGGTACTCCATCACAACGGCAAAGGAGTACCCTCCCGGCCAAACTGAAGTCCTGCCGGCCTCATTCAGAACCGGTGGAACTTAAGAATACTCTATTTCCATCACTGACATACTCCTTCGATGGTCCAAATGGAATAAAGGCCATCGGAGCTTTGGTCATTTGTCCGCCCAACCTATTTAGAATGGGAAGACAAATGGTCAGTTTTTACTTTCACGCACCACCATCTCAAATGTGGCGTTAAGTTAAAGTAAAAACATTTTACCCCCGCCCCCACGTCATGAGAAAACACTCCCATGGTGAGGTTTTTAAAAAAAAAATTTCAAAAGAAAATCTTGCTTTGGGATTTTGTTTATGAAAGTAAAAAAAGATATTGAAAGTGTGATGTAAGCCACCATCATGTTGACGGAGCTGCACAGCACACTTTCAATGCATTGACCGGAACGAATATATTAAATATATATAGTAAGTGAAAATATACAATAGATAAATATATATATATATATATATATATATATATATATATATATATATATATATATATATACACACACACACAATATATATATTTTATAGCACAAAATACAGTGGTATAAAATATATTTTACAGGGACCTGAGACAGCATCTGAAATATTTTCCATATGTGTGAAATATGGAGAATATTTCTAGGGTCCATGTGAAATATGGTTTACATTATCATAATGACAGCCCTGTACCATTCTGCAGAGCTTTAAGATTGCCCATTGTTTAATTAACATTTTATTAATGATTATTCTACTTCTGATGCAGTGCCCATTTCTAGCTGTACCTTGCAAAGGAAGCCCTCAACAATCTCTCCCTTCTCCAGAAAGAACATGTAATATAGTCTTACACTGCCAACTTGAAGTTAACCTCTGCTTTTGGTCAAGTTATATGTGATATCACCAGAACCCTTTTATGGCAATGTAAAGCCTTTTTACAAACTGCATCAAAGTTATTAGCAAATCAAAATTGGTTTTCTTATAGACTAGTTGGTGTATATGTATCAGGGGAAAATTGGCTCCGGGGTAGTATGTACTTACACAAATACCCACACAAATGTATCAGAAAGATGCATTTATATGAAAACATCTCTATTTACAAAAGGCAAGGTGTATGTTGAGAGTGCGTTATTCATATAAATGTGAACACATGCACAGCATAGTAAACTGTTCAATACATTAAAATGTTTGAAATGTGTGACTTATTATAAATAAGGCTGCCAGTTTTCGTTTTTACTAATTTTTACAGATATATACACACAGAAACATCTTTTCTTCACCTGTATTTATTTTTAAATGTGGAAAAAATAGAATATAAGTGTTCTTTTGCTTTATTTTCAGTGAAGTCGATTGTGACTGCCAGGCAAATGGCTAGGCATACTGACAGACAGGGGAGTTTAAAAGATTTTGTAATGAACCTTTAATTATCTGCAAATGTACATGTGTTTATGCTACAATTCTAATGTTTTCATATGATTGTATTGCATATGAGGGATGCATGGTATATGTCTTCATATAGCGCTAGAACCAATCAGGCATGAAGAGCGACTGCACTTCGATGCAGTTAAATAAAAGTGGAACTATACCAGTTGCAGCTTTATGTTTTCATAAAACACAAAATAAATATGGATATACAGAGGTAAAATTAACAAAAATAAATATGGATAAATAGAAAATGGAAATGTAAAAAAAAAAAATACGGTAAACCGGGAGCCCCAGTCGTAAAGGACAGTATGGTGGCGACAGAGAGGTGGCCTATTCACAGTCATAAAGCACAGTATGGTGGCGACAGAGAGGTGGCCTATTCACAGTCGTAAAGCACAGTATGGTGGAGACAGAGAGGTGGCCTATTCAAAGTCGTAATGCACAGTATGGTGGCGACAGAGAGGTGGCCTATTCACAGTCGTAAAGCACAGTATGGTGGAGACAGAGGGGTGGCCTATTCACAGTCGTAAAGCACAGTATGGTGGCGACAGACTGGTGGCCTTTTCACAGTCGTAAAGCACAGTATGGTGGCGACAGACTGGTGGCCTTTTCACAGTCGTAAAGCACAGTATGGTGGAGACAGAGAGGTGGCCTATTCAAAGTCATAATGCACAGTATGGTGGCGACAGAGAGGTGGCCTATTCACAGTCGTAAATCACAGTATGGTGGAGACAGAGGGGTGGCCTATTCACAGTCGTAAAGCACAGTATGGTGGCGACAGACTGGTGGCCTTTTCACAGTCGTAAAGCACAGTATGGTGGCGACAGACTGGTGGCCTTTTCACAGTCGTAAAGCACAGTATGGTGGAGACAGAGGGGTGGCCTATTCACAGTCGTAAAGCACAGTATGGTGGAGACAGAGGGGAGGCCTATTCACAGTATGTAAACAATCACCTTTCTTGTTAACATATGATTTAGGAATGAAGGAAGCTGAAGTGCTAATTTAAGTACATCACGATGTAAACCGATTATATTACCTGGCTGCCTATGAATAATATTATATAAAACATCCGCCTACTGCAGCATCACATCCGGGCACACAGTGCGTCGTGTCACAGGCAGCTGAATGCAGAGGCTCGTCTGAAGAATGAAACTGTGCCAATATGCTCAGCAAGATGTCTCCACCCAGAAAGTGCGTGCATAGTGCTCGTCCAAGCATCTCACTTCGCACCCCGGAGGAACCAAGGGCAGAGAATGGGGGAGCTAGGTGTTCAAGTGCAAGCGCTCTGGCTACTGCCACCACGGGCACACAGGCAGGCAGAGGAGAGTCAGAGAGAGGAGGGTGGGATCGGGTGTGGAGGAGAAGAGGGGGGGTCGCCTTGGGACCCTCACAGGTGAGGAGGCGTGCTTAACAAATACTGATTGATTGCATTTTTTGAGCCTGCTGGGAATCCGTCCTCGAAAGGAGTGGCCTGGGTACTGTCTGTAGCCCAACTACAAACCGTTCCATTCGCCAAATGGCATGGATAGAGGTACGTGGTGGCAGAATACAGGCAATATTTGCCCCTTAGTGCCCACTGCTGGAAGGAACAGCAGTAGTGAGGTCATGAACCCAAAGGAGACCGTCCAGCGTTAAGGAAAGGATGGGACGGCGAGAATAGAAGAGGTGGGCTCAGGACATCTCTGCACCTAGGGAGGGGGAGGGGGATGGGGCAGCCCAGGGCATCTCTGCACCTAGGGAGGGGGAGAGAGAAATAACTGCAGCCTTGTACGTGCTGACGTCCCAACTCGTCAAATCACAGAAAAAGAATAATGCTGAAGGGTCTGACGGAGCCAAGGAGCGCCTAGCACCCTGGGGCTTCCACGCTCCATGGGGGGCCTGGACTGCCCCCGATGTAGCGGAAATTGCATTTAAATTGTAGGGGTGCATTATAATCACACGTGTAGAGCGCACCCACATTTAATCCTTTGTTTTTATTAACATGACGTGTTAAAATTTGAAATGTATTAGCTCGAAACGTGGTGTGCTTAGGCCATTGAAAGGTAACATGGAGCATTAACGAAGAAAGTGAATGTACCTAGCAGAAGACATTAACGTGAAGAACTTGTGTTAAACGTGTTTATTTAGTTGTGTCATTTTAATTGTAGGTAAATGCATTAATTGAATGTGCCTTAATGTTCCATGCATTTCGTCAAAGCTCATGCAATGTTTCTTATGTTAGCTGAATCTTGTAGGCCTGAAATACAGTTCCCTGGAAACTCTCGCTTTGGAATTAATAGCCGAATTTCATGTGTGCTGTGGAATTTGTTCTTTCTCACATTTTGTGTTGCAGGTGAAAGAAGCACTTTTGTTAGCTAGAATAATGTCTTTGTTTTACTAGTCAGGCAAGGAGAGAAGGAGTTACATCGTGTAGCTTGAGTCGATGAAGGAAGGTCGTTGTGCTTCACACAGGAGAATGCCTAGGAACCACGGACAAATTGTTGCGAAAGAAGAACACCGTTGTCCCATGGAAAACTACCTTTAGGATTGTACCCAGAGCAGATGGCATGACCCAAAATGAATCTTGGGAAAGTTACTTGCAATAATGTGATGTTAGGAGTAGAGAAAGTGCCCTCTACTTCTGCCTTCGGATAGAGAGCATCTTAGAACGAGCTTCGTCTCTGCAGCTTTATGCTATATGACCCATTGACTGTGGGGAGACTTCTTAGGAAGACTCCACAGGATGACACCTTTTATTCCTCCTTTCTGAAGATGCTTAAGTAGGGATGTCACTTCAGTGTTAGTGTAGGGAAAGATAAATGCTTTTTAATTATTAACCCTCGATGCAGGGAAACTTGGACTCATGCTTTCTGATACTTTGCATTCTGTTTCTGGAATTAATTGTTTTGTTTATGCTACATCGTCTCACTTGGATACGCAGATTTGGCTTTATGCTAATTCCAATTTACTTTTACACTCTCGTCTTGAGGTGTCTTTATGTCCAATTATTTTTGGCTTTGTAATAAATTAAATAACCTTACGTAGTTGTCTGTGGTTACTATGTGTCCAAAGGATTTCTTACTAATTAATTGGCAATAATGACGAGTTTCCTCCTCTCTACGCTTTCATGCTGCTAAAAAGAACCATCAGATTGTGTCTCTAGAACAGGTCCAGAACTTATGGGCCCAACCCTTTCAGTTGGTAGCAGAGTAGGATGGTTAGCACATGAAGCGAGGGGAGAATCTATAATCAGTCTAAAACAGTAGAACCTACAACCACAAAGTCCCAGAACAGAGCCCAATGACCAAGAACAGAGAGCGACGGAATCTGGCGGAGTCTGACAGAGTTTGATGGTGCAGCGAGATCGGCAGCGATTGGAGGAGTGGGTATTAATAGGGTGTATGCTGTGTGTTAGATTGCCGGAATGATTTGATTGTGTGATGTCTTGCGGAGTTGGTGTGAGAGTCCAAGGACTGAGACCTGAGTTTCAGGTCCCGAAGTGGTCTAAGATCCAGGAATATATTAAAGGTGAGGAAGATATTGAGATTGTGATTGTCTGACTGAAGAATTGAGGAGTTGTAGTGAGACTTCATCAGCAGTTTCACCTAAGACAGGGAACTTTGTGTGAATGGGACGTATGGGAATCGGTTGGTAAAACTTTGTGTACAGAGGTGAGCTATACTGATTCAGGTGACCAGCGCAGGTCAAGGGTCACCGCGTATGAATGTTCTTGGATGATTGAATTTTACCGATCTTTTAGATGGCAGACAATTACGGAGTTTAAGATGATTGTGTGAGTGAATGTGTATGGAGTGAATGTTTATGGAGAAATTGTGAAGGAGGATGAGCCGGTGCGAGGAGTGAAGGTGACGTCAGAGAGTGTTGCGCTGTCGGTTGGTGTAATGTCACGCTGGGATTGGTTGGTTGTCATCGGGAAGTTGTGGTTGAAGAGGATATTGTTCCGTCGTAACATTGAACAAGTTACAATTGAGATCATGCATTGCTTTAGGGTGTGGTGGGATCTTTTCAGAGGTGATCAAGGGATTGTGACTCGAGTGGGTGAAGAGGCGCCACCCGAGGATAATCCAGCACACTATATGGCGACAAATGTAGGGCGCAAGAGGTTAGCTGTTCCTAAAGAAGTGGCGAAATACAAGTATGGAATTACAAATAGATACTGGGGTGAGGGGGTTTCCTTATTAGGAAGTGATGCCCTTACACACGTGCCCTGACCACACCCCTGCTGGCACAGAGATGGCCATTTAACCAGTCCCGGACAGAGAATCCGGTCCTTCCAGGTGAGCAGGCATAGGGGTACGTAACGATGCCGACCACTGCAGAGAGAACTGTGAGTACAATGTGCCAAGTGGTTAGACTACATCCAAGCCGCCCGTTTACCTTTTTTCCTGTTTTTTATAACGAATCTCTCATTACCCGTATCCCGCAGATCTCATGCCGCAATCTAAATGGAGCCCCTGCTCTGACCTAAGGGGTACAATCTTGCAAATGGAGGGTAAGCATCAAATGCCTCACAAAATAAGGATATGTCTCACTGTGCACATATTACCTATGACCCTATGTGTATGTTTGTTAGTCTTGTGTACTTGTTAATATATTTTTTAAACAGCACGTGAACGCATGTCACTCACTCTAGATTTTGGGATGAGTGACACCGAGCAATGTGAAAGCTCCATATTGCACCACGAGCATGTTTTGGGTACATCAATTTGTAAAACTATGCCGATGTTTTGTAGCCCCTGTAGATAATCCATGGGGTTTTATTCTTACCCTATTTTTTCTCCCCTCTCTTACAGGTTCGATTTTTTTAGGTTAACTACCAAAAAGGTTTCTCCTTCACCAATTCGATCGCTCTCACTTTTACGAGTGTACATGTTGGTAATCTATTGATACCTGCACCAGACTCTCCCATTCCTTAATCTGGGTAGGGACAGATATTCATTCATTTTTACTACACCACCACTCGGTCCTGATGAAACGCAATGGATCCCTCCTGGACCATTAGGGCGTGAAACAGGTCGACCCACACCACTTGCACTCACAACTAAATTGCGTTTCCTCATTGTTGGGAAGTAACAGTTTAGTTATTGCTTTTAACCTTACCAGGGGGACCCAGGAATAAAATTCACCCTTTGGGTACCTCCGTGGTATTTTTAATCCACAGTTCCACTTGTTCCACACAATTGGACTCAACCTCACGGCGTTTTTACTTTAAAAGATCTCCGCTAAAGAGCCCTCTTGCGGGGATCGTGGGGTATTGCAGCGCCGACCCTATGTGGAGGAAAAACGCCCAATGATGAAGCATGACACCTTCACAGGTGTGTGAAGGCATCACTTCCTAATACGGAAGCCTCCTCCCCCCTAGTATCTATTTGTAATTCCTTACCTGTATTGAGCCACTTCTTTAGGAACAGCTACCTTCTTGTGTACTACATGCTTGTTCTTGGGAGCAAGGGTACTGGGCCTCTTTTGGCTCCCTGTACCCCTCTTTAGTGATTTGTGACAAAAGTAGGGCTTCATACTATAACTGGGCTTCAAAATTGGCATAAAATTACTAAGAAGGAGGGTGAATTGTCATTCCCACATTTTGGTTCATTCCGGTTGGATGTACTGCACCAGTTTAGAGGAGTAATGTTTGCACTGTGATCTTTGCCTAGACCAACACAGTTTGAAGCATTAGACACATGGATACGTGCAGCACATGCCAAGCAGAGGGAGAAATATCAAGGGAAGATGAGGAAAGCTTTGAGGGAATGCCAGGATGCACAATGGGACGCACAGCTTAAGAGATGGAGAGTGGAGGGAGAAAGGTTGTACCCAATGTTGGTAGGAGAGGGAGATTCTCAGAACAGGAGCGGAAAGACAAATGGAAACGACTGTAGTGACACTGACGACAGCTTGTTGGATGGGTTATCTGAGCGTCCGCCACCTTACAATCCACAATCAGGAGATGGGGGGGGGGGTGAGACTCAGCTAGTGTAGGAAATGCAGAAAGCACACCAGCTCAAATCGGTCTTGGTACAGGAGTTGTGGGTAGGATATCAGCAGGAGTAAGGGGGCAGGAGTGTCCACCTTAGGAGGTATGGAACAGAACGGAGGTAGCACTGCTTCACGGTTGCCAGAAGCTCCTAAGGTACCGGTCATTAGTGGTCCTGTTGTTCCTGTGTATGACCCAAGTTCAGTGGGAAACCTTAGTCAGTGAAAGTCTATACAGGTTGAAGGAATTGGATTGGGAAGAGTAGGGACCATGAGCGGGAATTGTCCATCTCTAGTGCTAGGGAATCTAGTACCCCTTTCCTTTAGTAGCTACTGCCGATCCTTCGGGGGCACGAATTGTTTCAAGTACTATACAGTCTATTCCTATGGCAAGCACTAGTTAAGACCAACGGATGTGGGGGAACTCCAGTGAGAGGACCAATTGGTGCAGTCTCGGAAGCAAGCACAAGTCAGGGAGCCGCTGATAATCAGCATGTCTTAGACGTTTCCGATTTGGAATCCTGGTTGAGAGATCACAACAACAAGGAGGGTTAGAATAACACGTCAAGTCAGGGTACCATCAAGGCTGCAGTGAAGGCAAAACTATTGGATGTGGTGAGGCTGAAAGCTGAGGTAGATGATATCATCAGTGGAAATTTACCTTTGGAAAGAATAGAGACCTATGAGCCAGAAGACCTGTTTGTAGCAAAGGATGTCACACGCAGGGCGAGACAAGCACATGAGAAGTTGTCAGAGTTAGCTCAGAGGTATAGAGTAGACTTGTCTCGAACGAAAATGTTGCAGGGAAATCATAGGCTTAATTACAGTGACCAGGAGCTGGAGGAAAAGAGGGTGACGGGATTGAAGACACATATCCGAGAGTTGGTTATAGGAATAAGGGCTTGGAGTATGCTGGATAAATGGGAGGAAAGGTGGTCTAAGAAGAAGAGTATGAGAAAGGTGACAGGGGGAACGCCACCTGCAGGAGGGGGAACACTGGGAGTTGAGGCTTACCCACTACGGGAGGTGCCGAGTGGAGGGTATGTGCATGTTCCTTGGAGTAGGGGATGACCTAGCTGCATTCACAAATGATTTCTCCAGGTTGAGGGACAAGCCTGCTGAATGGTGCAAGCAAGTCGATCGCTTTGTTAAGATCTCAAAGGTGTTGTGGATTGACTTAAATACCTTGCTCGAAATTGTGGTTCCTAGTGATCTGCATGTGAAACATCTATTGAGTGGCCTGCTGCTGAGCCAGAGATGGATTCAGTAACTCATGATCCTTCTCCGTTGGTTATAAAACAGTACGAGCAGGCGATCACATGGTTGCAGTCCAAAATAGTCCCTCCAGATATCGATTGGGTTAAAATAAATCAAACGACCAAGGACCCTAAAGAGTTAGTGCATGCTTATTACGAAAGGCTGTTACAAGCCTTGAAGCAGTACAGCGGGTTAGATACACTCAACCCTAAAGACATGGGCCAATTTGTCTCAAAGTTTGTGACAGGACTTAGGCAGATCAAAAGAAGTACATGGACAAAATTCTGTGGTATGCCAGGTATTGCAGCGATGAGATGGATTCCAAGTAAAGGAGAAGTTACTGCTGGTTCAAATGCGAAATGCCCAAAAGGGAGAGCAGGTACATGCAACAGGAGGAACAGTAGTTCGCAATCAAGGGAATGTTCCAGGAGGTGTTTAAGTTACATCAGTTGCAGGACAGACGGGACAGGGAAGAGGAAGGTGTCCCTATAGATCCCAAAACTGGAATAGACGTTGCGACTCTGAAAAAGACCACTGCTTGTCATTTTTGTCACAAGATCGGGCATTGGAAACGCAAGTGTCATCTGAATCCTACAAATCAGATGCAGGAAGGAGAACTCGTGCAAGTGACAGATATGGTAAATCAGTTACCTACAGAGACTCAACCGAAGTCTCTTAATGAGGGAGGAAATCAGAACCAATTAGTGCAAGTTCCCCAACCTCCGAGAATCTTGCAGGGCAATCGAACTTATCATCAGATGCCTCTAATGGAAGAGCTGGATGGATTTGATGAGGACCCGTCCTTATGACGGTGCCTGAGGGGGAGGGAGACTGTACACTTGGAGCAGTCTTAGAGGTAGACCAGAGTGGACCATACATAGAAGCAGACGTAGATGGTCATCCCATTACATTCTTGATTGATACTGGCGCTACCCATTCTACTGTGAGATCTGCAGTAGTCCCAAACCTACCCCTCAAGGGAAAATCGACACACGTTATAGGAGTTGCTAACAAAAGAATGGCCAACCCTTTGACAGAAGAGGTACCCATGAAAATCGGAACCTTTCAGGATCACCATCAGTTCATGGTGTATGATTCGAGTCCAGTCTGTTTGCTAGGGCATGAACTTTTATGCAAATTGAATTGTATCATCTATTGCACGCCGAAGGGAATTGAATTGCAGACTAATAATGAAGACATTGCTTTCAAGTTGGCTAATCAGAACCATTACACTTCCATGTTTCCCTTGCTGACAGTAGAGGACATGCCGCTGGACTTGAAAGACACAGTCTCTCCAGTGGTGTGGGACTTCACAGGAGAGGACTCTGGACCGATTCGAGGAGTTGAGCCAGTCTGCATACAAATCAAGCCTAATGCAGAATTCCCAAGAACACCTCAGTGCAACCTGACCCCAGAAACTGTGGCCTGGATTACACCTGTAATTGAGTCCATGATTGTGCAAGGCATTCTAGAGGAGATCATAGGAAGCCCGTCTAATTTGCCTATCATGGGATTGCAGAAACCGAGCAGGCAATATCGCATTGTTCTGGACCTTAGAAAGGTGAATAACATTATGATTCCATGTTGTCCCGTTGTACCAAATCCATCTGTGATCCTATTTCAGATTCCTTGTGAGGCTGCATGGTTCACAGTGATTGACCTCTGTCAGGCATTTTTCTCCATCCCATTACACGAGGAAAGCCAATTTATTTGCTTTCCGTCTGGAGAACCGTGTCTTAACGCGGTGTCGTATCCCTCAAGGGTATACTGAAAGTCCATTCATATTCAACCAGGTACTGAAAAAGAACCTTGAGAACTTGATTTTGCCCCAAAACTCAGTGTTAGTCCAGTACATAGATGACCTCCTCATTGCGTCTGAAATGCGGGAGACGTGTAACGACAATACTATCGCCTTATTGAACCATCTGGCTGACAATGGGCATAAGGTGTCTCCAAACAAACTTCAGTACTGTCTGACCAAAGTTCAGTATTTGGGTCATCGTTTTGAGAGAGGCAAGAGGAAGGTGTCACTAGAACGAGTGAAGGCGATCATGAAAATTAATCCGCCTACCACCCAGAAAGAGGTCAGGATGTTTCTGGGAATGGTTGGCTACTGCCAACAATGGATCGCTAATTTCTCCTTGATGGCAAAGCCTTTGCAGATGTTGACGCACAAGGATGAGTGTGATCCGGTACCTTGAGATAATGACTGTTTGCTTGCTTTCCTGTAGTTCAGAGAGTACCTATGTCGCACTCCAGCTGTAGGAATGCCTGATTACAACAAAGCATTCTCATTATTCTGTCATGAGGGTGAGGATTGTGCTCCCTCTGTACTCACCCATACACATGGAGGTGCCCGTAGACCAGTGGCCTACTTCACAGCTATTTTAAATCCTGTAGCTTCAGCGTTGCCCGGATGTCTCAAATCCATTGCTGCAACAGGTGTCGGTACTGAACGATGTGAGAGAATTGTGATGGGTCATCCACTTCCTGTATATGTACCACATTCAGTTGAGCTCCTGATGACGAGGACTAAAACACCGCATTTGACTAATAACAGGCTGACAATATATGAACAGGTGTTGCTTGCCACATAGAGTGTCACTCTGAAGCGTTGTTCTGTGTTAAATCCAGCTACCTTGTTACCTGTTCCAAATGCTGATGGGGAAGATTGTGAAGACCATGACTGTCTGGACGCTACTGAGCTTTGCACCAAGACGAGACCTGACATTGTCGAAATAACCATTGCCTGATCCCGATCAAGTCCTTTTTGTTGATGGTTCATGCTTAAGAGACAATGAAGGTAATCTGAGAGCAGCATTTTCTGTATGCACCATCCTTGGAGTGGTGGAAGCTGCTTGGTTACAGGGAGTACACTCCGCACAGGTAGCCAAAATCATTGCTTTGACCCATGCATGTCTTGTCTCTGAGCAGATCAGAGTCACCATCTATACCGATAGCCAGTATAGTTTTGTGTGGTTCATGACTTTGGACAGCTATGGTCGCAGAGAGGATTCCTAACGTCATCAGGTTCTCCCATTGGGAACGGGGAATATGTGAGACAATTGCTGTAAGCATTGCAGTTACCAAAGGAAGTGGCTGTTAAGTGCGCAGCCCATGAGAAGGGAGATGACTTTGTTACAACAGGGAACCGATATGAAGTCACTCGTTTTTATGCTATACATAAATGTATTTTTAATGGGGAATATTTTGGCGACAGTACAGAAAAGACCGAACTCAGCATGATGCTAGTTGTTGCAGACACATGGGATGAAGTCAGGTGTTTGCAAATGGAAGCCACAGATCAAGAACAAGCAGGCTGGATCAGAGCAGGTTGTGAGAAGGGAGAAAGTGACATATGGGTCTCAACTGATTGCAAGGCAGTGTTACTAGATTGTCTGTTAAACCCAATGGCCAGGCAGATTCACGGAGCAGCTCACATAGGAAGGGATGCAATGCTGAGATTGTTCAGGCAGACTTAGTTCGATCCAAGGTTTTGTGTGATTGCAGAAGCAGTGTGTTATCGCTGTGTCATGTGCCAACAGATGAATGCTAGAAAGAGGACAGTTGTTGCTCTGAGTCACATTTGCAGGTCAGGGGGTCCCTTCAATCGGATCCAATTTGACTTTGTTGAGATGCCTGTGTGTAATGGATTGTGATACATCTTGGTTGTAGTGTGCATCTTTTCTCGATAGGTGGAAGCTTATCCGACTAGAAGGTGTGATAGTCTCACAGTAGCAAAGTTATTGGTGAGGGAACTCATTCCTAGATTCAGATTTCCAACTACATTGGATCCGGATAGAGGAACACACTTCCATAGAGAAGTCATGAAATTGCTGTTTACCGCCTTGAGTGTGGATCAAAGACTGCATTGTAGCTACAGGCTGGAAGCATCAGGCAATTAATGGGACTTTAAAGGCAAGGCTGGCTAAAGCATGTGCTTCAACATCTTTGAAATGACCTTATGTGTTGCCCTTGGTTCTGATGAGTTTGCGCAGCATTCCTGGCCAGAGAACTGGATTATCTCCGCATGAAATCTTGATGGGAAGGGCGATGCGCTTGCCTGCTGTACCAGCCACTGCATTGATTAATATCACAGATGACTTGATCCTTGACTACTGTAAAGAATTTGCTGATCTGGTTCATTCTGGGTCTCATCAGGTTGAAGCGACAACTGCACCGACTTCAAAGGACCTCTGCCACAACCTGAGCCCAGGTGGCTGGGTGCTTGTCTGAAAGCATGTAAGGAAAAACTGTCTTGACTTTCGGTGGTGTGGACCATATCAGGGGATATTGATGACCAAAACTGCTGTAAAGTGTGGAGGAGTACCAAACTGGATCCATGCTTCACATACCCGAAGATTCACAGGTCCCTCTGACGAAACAGCTCCTTTTCCAGAAGTAATTCCAGCTGTGACCGAGGGGTCACCGGAGAGGGCAAGCCAAGCTGTTGAGGTTCCTGAAGAGGCTGGATACCCACCAGAGCAAGCTGAGAGGGGTCAAGCTACACAAGACCCTGGTATAGACTCTGAGGGAGACAGTAACATTGCGAGTGATATAGAGTCTGACTCAGCAGAAGAGACTGGTGTGGAAATTGGTTGTGTGCAGTCAAGGAAGAAAGATACCGCAGATGAAACATGGCCTGAGAGACAAAAAAGAAGGAACCTCGATCTTGCATCTGAAAGAGAACTTGCACCAATAAGTGAATCTTCCGAGTCTGAGTTGAGTGAGTCCGGGCAAGCCACAGGAAGTGTAAGGATGTCTAGGAAAGCAAGAGTGATGTGTCGGAAATATTCCTCTCCCGAGTGACTTTTCTGGTTACCTGGACTTGTCTGGTTATCGGAGGGCGAGCTCTGAGTTCTCAATACTGATTGTCGAGATCTTGCTGGGAGTTCCTGGAATCAAGCCTAAGCAATTCTGTCACGGACTGTGCCTTTTCCGCCAAGGTTGAGTGGTTTGCGAACTCTAATTCTGGAAAACATCGAATTTCCGAGCTTTGGAGCTCCACCGTCTCCTCACGAGATTGCAGCTTTGAGAGCTGAACAGTTACAACGAGTCATTGAGGAGATTGGCTCTGATCTCATAAGGGATGTAAATTGAACTCTTGAACTGTAAATAAAATTGATTGAAAGAAGATAACCTAGGCCCAAGTGGAAGAATAATAAAAATAGGGACTTTTCATTTAGAAGAAGAAAGAGGGCTTGGGAAGTCTTCTAAGCCGTGTAAATACTGTGCCCAAGGCTGTTAAAAACATTTTTCCATGATCCTTGAGGAGTTGCTCAAAGACTTCAGTTGCATGAGAACAAGAGGCAGGGAAAAGAGACTGTGTGTTGATCCTCTTACAGCTACAATACGAGCCACCTTTAAAATTGAGTCTGAAAATTCGAATCATAGGCACAAATGTATTATAGGTACACTAATTGTAGGAGTAATCATAGAAATAGTTGTAGTCATTATTGAGTCCATTTTAAGCGCACACATGATTGAGGAACAGGGAGTGGGGGTACATGGGACATCCACACCTACCACTGCTGCCCTAAAGGAGGGTACACTAGGATCTGATAAAGGCTTAATAGAACAAACTAGTCGCTTTCTTCATGTAGATTTGTCCTAAGGTGATTATACGCTGAACGCTTATGCTAAGTTGCTTTACGAGTATATGAATACTATGAACGTGAGTGACTGTTATGTGTGTATGCAATTGCCTGCTTCAGTTGAGGAGGGGATTCGGTATCATCACTTGCCCCTGACGTATGGTAGTAGTTGTAGTTTGCTCCTTAGCATGGTTTATGGAACTGGTCCTTACGAGTACTATTTCTCAAAATATGATGTGGTGCTCTCAGAAGTACCAGTCTACAAACACCTGAACAAATATGACTATTACAAGCAAGAAGAGAGGATGGGAAGGTATTTTGTACCCACACTAACATTAGATACTGCTTACGTGCATAGACACAATTTAACCTGCATATTAATAGAGATAGAAAAGAAATTTGCAGATCAAGTAGAGGATAGACACAGAGGTTTAAACGTTAAGCTTAATAATAGGGAAGGAAAGTTTGGATGGACCAACGATGAGTTAGCTCACAAGGCTAAAGGAAGCTATGGTCCTATAGGTATAGATTGGGAACAATGAAGAAAGCTTTGCATACAACAGGTTCAGAGTCGTTATGACACTGTTTTTGTGAGACAGAGTGTGTGTGATCACATCTTGCTAGTCGATGGTTCTTCGAAGACGTTTTTGCAAAAAGCAGTACAAGTGGTGCCAGGAGTATATTTTGTGTGTGGGAAGAATGCAAATGTTCAGCTTCTGAACAACTGGTATGGTACTTGTTATGTGGCAGTTGTGTTTCCAAAGATATATTATGTGGAGGGTTTGGAAGGAAAATCGAACCATAGAGAAAAGTGTGGACTGAGTGCTGGTGAAGTTGTGGGAGACATATTTGGAGCGATTATACCATGTTTAGGTGTGGTGCTAAATGACATCAAGATCAGGAAGTTGTCTACCATTGTGGATAAGTTGTTGGTTAACAGCTCAGTCATTGTTACTCATAGATGGAGAAATGGTTTTGATAAGGACGATGGAGATGCAAAGCCGTCTTGCGTTAGATGTATTATTAGCAAAAGAGGGCGGAGTCTGTTGGATACTGAAGGTCCAACAGTGTTGTACTTATATCCCTGATAAAAGTAAAGATTTGAGGGGATATATAAGTAACATCACTGAGATACATCATGAGGTACATGATCTGGCATCTGAGGGAGTTTGGGATAAGATTGGAAAGGGATTTGGAGTAGTTGGTTTGCTAACCTAGGGAAGGGAATTCTTGGATAAATCTTGAAGCCAGTCATAATTGTTGTAGTTTGTGTTATCATCTTCGTAGGTATGAGAAGGGCATACAAATGGTGAATTCCGTTTGGGAGAGAGAGAAGGGTGGAAAGACTGCAGGACAGTCATTATGAGAATTTGAAGCGTTTGGAGGAGTTCGGACAGAGGAGACTAGCTATGACATCTGTTCAGATCGTTCTACTCTACAGGGATAAAGATGTTTGTGATGACTCAACATCATCAGAGGGGGGAAACGGTTGTAGCGAAAATCACATTTAAATTGTAGGGGTGCATTATAATCACACGTGTAGAGCACACCCACATATAATCCTTTGTTGTATTAACATAACGTGCTAGAATTTGAAATTTATTAACTTGAAACGTGGTGTGCTTAGGCCTTTGAAAAGTAACATGAAGAATTAATGTAGAAAGTGAATGTAACTAGCAGAACACATTAACGTGAAGAACTCGTGTTGTGAACTGATAATTATTCATGTATTAAACGTGTTTATTTAGTTGTGTCATTTTAATTGTAGGTGAATGCATTAATTGAATGTGCCTTATTTTTCCACGCAGTTCGTTAAAGCTAATGTGATGTTTCTTATGTTAGCTGAATCTTGTAGGTCTGAAATACAGTTCCCTGGAAACTCTCACTTTAGAATTAATAGCTGAATTTCATGTGTGCTGTGGAATTTGTTCTTTCTCACGTTTGTGTTGAAGGTGAAAGAAGCACTTTTGTACTAGTCAGTCAAGGAGAGCTTGAGTTGATGAAGGATGGTCATTGTGTTTCACACAGGAGAATGCCTGGGAACCAAGGGCAAATTGTTGCGAAAGAAGAACACCGTTGTCCCATGGAAAACTACCTTTAGGATTGTACCCAGAGCAGATGGCGTGACCTGAAATGAATCTTGGGAAAGATACCTGCAATGTTGTGCTGTTGGGAGTAGGGAAAGTGCCCACTTCTTCTTCTGCCTTCGGCAAGAGAGCATCTTAGCACGAGCTCCTTCTCTGTAGCTTTATGCTACATGACCCATTGACTGTGGGGGGACTTCTTAGGAAGACTCCACAGGCTGACACCTTTTATTCTTCCTTTCTGAAGATGCTTAAGTAGGGATGTTACTTCAGTATTAGTGTAGATTATTGCTTTTTACTTATCAACCCTGGATGCAGGAAAACTTGGACTCATGCTTTCTGATACTTTGCATTCTGTTTCTTAAATTAATTGTTTTGACATCGTCTCAATTGGATATGCAGATTTGGCTTTATGCTAATTCCGATGTACTTTTACACTCTTGTCTTGAGGTGTCTTTATGTCCAATAATTTTTGACTTTGTAATAAATTAAATAACCTTACGTCGTTGTCTGTGGTTACTATGTGTCCAAAGGACTTCTTGTTAATTAATTGGTAATAATGACGAGTTGCCTCCCCTCTACGCTTTCATGCTACTAAAAAGAACCATCGGATTGAGTCCCTAGAACAGGTCCAGAACTTATGGGCCCGGCCCTTTCACCCCCAATGAAATCCTTCTGTTGCCATATGCCTACACTACAAGGCAAATTCCTAGCATCAGTAGCCCTGGGGAGAACGTTAATGTCTGAAATTCGGAGCACATGTCCTCCCAAGGAGGGGGTGCAATAGGCCACTGTACCCCAGCCGCACAGGTACATAAGGACTGCACAACAAAAGGGAGCTGAGGGGCGGGCAACCACGCACATCGGAAGTTAAGACGAACGACTGCTGTCCTAAACGAGAGATAAACTTCCACTTCCCCTCAAGCCCAGCCTCTTCCCTGCTCAGTGCACAAGCACTGGAAGGAGTGGTGGCATTGGGAGACTCCCTGCACCCTTTATACCTCATAAGGTGAAGAGGAAAGGGTGTCAGTGAGAGCTGAAGAGGAAAGGGTGGCGGTGAGAGATGAAGAGGAAAGGGTGGCATTGAGAGATGAAGAGGAAAGGGTGGCATTGAGAGATGAAGAGGAAAGGGTGGCAGTTAGAGATGAAGAGGAAAGGGTGGCAGTTAGAGATGAAGAGGAAAGGGTGGCAGTGAAGAATGAAGGGTGGCAGAGAGAGATGAAGAGTAAAGGGTGGCAGTGAGAGATGACAAGTAAAGGGTGGCAGTGAGAGATGAAGAGTAAAGGGTGGCAGTGAGAGATGAAGAGTAAAGGGTGGCAGTGAGAGATGAAGAGTAAAGGGTGGCAGTGGGAGATGAAGAGTAAAGGGTGGCAGTGGGAGATGAAGAGTAAAGGGTGGCAGTGGGAGATGAAGAGTAAAGGGTGGCAGTGGGAGATGAAGAGTAAAGGGTGGCAGTGGGAGATGAAGAGTAAAGGGTGGCAGTGGGAGATGAAGAGTAAAGGGTGGCAGTGGGAGATGAAGAGTAAAGGGTGGCAGTGAGAGATGAAGAGTAAAGGGTGGCAGTGAGAGATGAAGAGTAAAGGGGTGGCAGTGAGAGATGAAGAGTAAAGGGTGGCAGTGAGAGATGAAGAGTAAAGGGTGGCAGTGAGAGATGAAGAGTAAAGGGTGGCAGTGAGAGATGAAGAGTAAAGGGTGGCAGTGAGAGATGAAGAGTAAAGGGTGGCAGTGAGAGATGAAGAGTAAAGGGTGGCAGTGAGAGATGAAGAGTAAAGGGTGGCAGTGAGAGATGAAGAGTAAAGGGTGGCAGTGAGAGGTGCCCTGCACCCATTGTACCGCAAATGGTGAAGAGGAAAGGGTGGCAGTGAGAGGTGTCCTGCACTCATTATACCTCATAAGGTGAAGAAAGGTCACTGCAGTCGAAACCAACATCCCCCATCAAGTTACACACAAGCAGGTGTACATCATGAGTGGGGTGGAGTTGGGGGTTCTGCCACTCTTGCATTTTGACGGTGCGCTGCAGGCCAGGACGCCGCTTTCAGACCTAGATGCACTGACATGACCCAACCATGAGAGCCTCATCACCCCAGTCGCAGCCTCCTACAGAGCGGGCATAGTTTAGTTCGAGCATTTTTGCCAGGGCTGATTTTGGTCCCCTTGCTATCCATACGGGGGGGGAGTAGAGTGCTAGGGAAGATACCCCATGGATAAATATGGCATCAGGTGTGAGAAACACGCTCTAGTCACACCCCCTTCATCTCAGACTGACCCAGAATCCCTAGGGTCAGCAGTCCTCTACCCACTACTACGGGCTCAGGGAGGCGAGAGGTGACTCCCCAAAAACTGACATAGGGCTTTTCCTCTTCCAGTGGGCGGACACGATTGAAGTATTCCATAAGATCGAGGTAACGGCCAGCAGACCCAGGGGTACACAGCACTCAAGCTCTATAGCCGCCCCCCTCTTCCCGGTAATAACAGCGCCATAGGCATCCACAGCTTGCTCGCCGAGCCAGCGCTAGAACTGGGTGGGTTCACCCTATGGCCAGCAAGGACCACTCCACAGCAATACCCCCGGCCCCCACTGCGCCGAAGATATGGTATGCCCCTAATAAAACACCCTCCTCTCCAATGCACGTATTCCAATCCAGTTTACCACATTACTCAGGCATAGCATCCCCTCCAACCTCCAGGAACCCGACCATGGACAGCTACCCCCTTGCAAAGAATCCCCACCCCCTAGACACGATCTCGCTCCCCACGTACGTATGCACGGCACGCGCAGGTGCAACATACCGCCATACAGCGGCATGCCCTCCTCCTACACTGAACCTCGATGGGGTGTTCCCTGAACACAGCGTCCCTACACCTATTATCCTCATGAACACCCATTACCGTTTGCACAGTACGTCACGCACAGGTATCTACCACGGACAGCACCCCTCTTCCCTTGTGTTCCAAATACATACCCAGCTTTCCCATAAACAGCCCTTCCAAAAATCAACACGCCCGCCCCATATGCAGGATGTAACGCTCCATACATATTGCCCACCCTCAAGATCCCTCCTGCATAGCAGAAACCCCCTTACAAGACACACCGTGCCCCATTTACAGAACCCCCACACAGAGAAACCTCCGTGCACCGTATTCCTCGTCCCATATACAGTATCTGTAATGCCCAGCACTTCCCGTACACATCGTTCCTTATTCACAGCAACCCCCCACCATCCTTCTGCCCAGGATAACGCTTTATGCGCCCCCACCTCCTCATGTATAGCATTACCCACTGATCTACCCATAAAAACACAACCTCTTATCTACCCAGAGCTCAATGTACACCCTGCACAGTATCCTCGACCGTGGTACTCTCTGTACGCACAGTACCATGTTTTTCACTACCTTTCTCCGCAGCCTACGAATGCATATCGCCCTCCCAATGCCACGGTCCGCTCCCCGTGCACAACACCCTATCCTCCTGTTCAAGCCGACCATGCACCTCCACCTTTCCCCATAAATCATCTTTCCTTACCCAAGAGGTGACCCTGAGGATGGTCTGCGGCTCCCGCAGGAACTCCATGGGCTGAAAGGCACTGCCTGCCCGGCCGGCACCGAAGGAGGCTCCGTCCATGTCTGCTGCTGCCGCCGCCACCCGCCCGCCCGGTGCTGCTCCCGCTGCTGCTGTCTGCGCTAAGAGGGTTAGAGGCACCGGAGGAGGAGAGCGGAGCAGACTGCGGGCAGCTCGGCGCGCGCACCGGTCCTGACAGCGCGCGCTCCCTGTCAGACAGCGCGCGCAGCCGCCTAGCAACACACGCCACCGCCTGCTTAGTATGCACGCTCTCCCCTTCACACCTTAAAAAAGCTAAACTGCGCATGGGCGGAGCTAGTCCTCTGGGGACGGCCATTTTTAGGCAAGGCAACAGCCATGAGTTTTCATTGTTCGGAGTTCATAAACCGTGATTTCTCGCCTGATCCTAAAATGTCTTGTGTTTGAAAATGGCCACGCCCACAAGCAAGCTTCAGCCTCTCAAATGTGACAGCTGGTGACTCCCTGCGTAGACATTACGTGAATGCCTGAGAATAAACACACACCGTGTCTGCTAAAAGGGAAAGACAAACATTTATTTGTAAAAGTGAGAGCCTTTGTCTTTCTTTAAATATAATTAAAGGAAGAAGTAACGTCCTCTTTCTTGTTGTCTATCCACGCGTAAAGTCGGCAGCTTAACATTGTCATGGCACAGGGGTCTCCAACCTTTTCTATAGTGAGAGCTACCATACATGGCAACAGACACCATTCAGGCGGGAGACTCAGGATTTTGAAGCCAAAAATGGCTTATGTTTTTTTTTAGCTGTCTCCTGCATGAAATTGCCTCTGGTTCAATGTAAGTAAAATGGGGTAAATGCATTCTCCGGATTGTTTTTTCAAAATCTCCCACTTTTCAGTTTTTACATTTTGGCATGCCTGAGCTACATCCATATATGCCAACATTTTAGAAGAGGAAAGTGGGAGATTTAAAAAAAAAATCTAAAAAAAAATCAGTAGAATGTATTTCCCCTATTACAGCAGCAGCTGGAGCAGGTAAGCGCGGTGGGGCAGGGCGGGGCCCTGCGAGGGGGATGTCGACAGATGACGGAATATGAGTTATTTATTTATTTAATTTGCCCTATTCCGTCGTCTGTCGACATCCCCACGCAGCTCCCCTCGCCCCACCCCACCCCACCACGCTTACCTGCACCGGCCGCTGCTGCCCTATTGACTTCTATTGAAGCAGAGACAATTTCAGGCCATTTTTGGCTTAAAAAGTCAAGAGTCTCCGGTCCCAGGATGCTTGTTTCCGGTCCAGGGAAGACATGGCTTGGCAGTTCGGGCTGGACTGTTCCCATGAGGCACAGGGTCAGACTGATTTGCATATGGCCGTGTCTGAACTGGGGTGGTGGAGTGAGCTAAAGAATGATGATGGATTAAACCCAGATCAGTTGACTGGGGGTGAGTGTTTGATTGGCTCAAACGTTCCGTCCATCATCCCCTTTTGTATCGCTT
This sequence comes from Calotriton arnoldi, assembly GCA_963921515.1. Classification (NCBI taxonomy): domain Eukaryota; kingdom Metazoa; phylum Chordata; class Amphibia; order Caudata; family Salamandridae; genus Calotriton; species Calotriton arnoldi. The sequence goes on along the minus strand of CAWUFW010001605.1, from coordinate 2,488,860 downwards.
GGTCGCCCTAAGTTGGCGGGGGTATGCCCAGACGTGGGTCCCTTGCTCACTTTGCCACTGGATTCAAGCAAGCCTGGCTGATGACCGCTGAAATGCCAGAAACCGGTCCTAGGATGCTTGTTTCCGGTCCAGGGAAGACATGGCTTGGCAGTTCGGGCTGGACTGTTCCCATGAGGCACAGGGTCAGACTGATTTGCATATGGCCGTGTCTGAACTGGGGTGGTGGAGTGAGCTAAAGAATGATGATGGATTAAACCCAGATCAGTTGACTGGGGGTGAGTGTTTGATTGGCTCAAACGTTCCGTCCATCATCCCCTTTTGTATCGCTTTGGTCGCCCTAAGTTGGCGGGGGTATGCCCAGACGTGGGTCCCTTGCTCACTTTGCCACTGGATTCAAGCAAGCCTGGCTGATGACGGCTGAAATGCCAGAAACCGGTCCTAGGATGCTTGTTTCCGGTCCAGGGAAGACATGGCTTGGCAGTTCGGGCTGGACTGTTCCCATGAGGCACAGGGTCAGACTGATTTGCATATGGCCGTGTCTGAACTGGGGTGGTGGAGTGAGCTAAAGAATGATGATGGATTAAACCCAGATCAGTTGACTGGGGGTGAGTGTTTGATTGGCTCAAACGTTCCGTCCATCATCCCCTTTTGTATCGCTTTGGTCGCCCTAAGTTGGCGGGGGTATGCCCAGACGTGGGTCCCTTGCTCACTTTGCCACTGGATTCAAGCAAGCCTGGCTGATGACGGCTGAAATGCCAGAAACCGGTCTTAGGATGCTTGTTTCCGGTCCAGGGAAGACATGGCTTGGCAGTTCGGGCTGGACTGTTCCCATGAGGCACAGGGTCAGACTGATTTGCATATGGCCGTGTCTGAACTGGGGTGGTGGAGTGAGCTAAAGAATGATGATGGATTAAACCCAGATCAGTTGACTGGGGGTGAGTGTTTGATTGGCTCAAACGTTCCGTCCATCATCCCCTTTTGTATCGCTTTGGTCGCCCTAAGTTGGCGGGGGTATGCCCAGACGTGGGTCCCTTGCTCACTTTGCCACTGGATTCAAGCAAGCCTGGCTGATGACGGCTGAAATGCCAGAAACCGGTCCTAGGATGCTTGTTTCCGGTCCAGGGAAGACATGGCTTGGCAGTTCGGGCTGGACTGTTCCCATGAGGCACAGGGTCAGACTGATTTGCATATGGCCGTGTCTGAACTGGGGTGGTGGAGTGAGCTAAAGAATGATGATGGATTAAACCCAGATCAGTTGACTGGGGGTGAGTGTTTGATTGGCTCAAACGTTCCGTCCATCATCCCCTTTTGTATCGCTTTGGTCGCCCTAAGTTGGCGGGGGTATGCCCAGACGTGGGTCCCTTGCTCACTTTGCCACTGGATTCAAGCAAGCCTGGCTGATGACGGCTGAAATGCCAGAAACCGGTCCTAGGATGCTTGTTTCCGGTCCAGGGAAGACATGGCTTGGCAGTTCGGGCTGGACTGTTCCCATGAGGCACAGGGTCAGACTGATTTGCATATGGCCGTGTCTGAACTGGGGTGGTGGAGTGAGCTAAAGAATGATGATGGATTAAACCCAGATCAGTTGACTGGGGGTGAGTGTTTGATTGGCTCAAACGTTCCGTCCATCATCCCCTTTGTATCGCTTTGGTCGCCCTAAGTTGGCGGGGGTATGCCCAGACGTGGGTCCCTTGCTCACTTTGCCACTGGATTCAAGCAAGCCTGGCTGATGACGGCTGAAATGCCAGAAACCGGTCCTAGGATGCTTGTTTCCGGTCCAGGGAAGACATGGCTTGGCAGTTCGGGCTGGACTGTTCCCATGAGGCACAGGGTCAGACTGATTTGCATATGGCCGTGTCTGAACTGGGGTGGTGGAGTGAGCTAAAGAATGATGATGGATTAAACCCAGATCAGTTGACTGGGGGTGAGTGTTTGATTGGCTCAAACGTTCCGTCCATCATCCCCTTTTGTATCGCTTGGTCACCCTAAGTTGGCGGGGTATGCCCAGACGTGGGTCCCTTGCTCACTTTGCCACTGGATTCAAGCAAGCCTGGCTGATGACGGCTGAAATGCCAGAAACCGGTCCTAGGATGCTTGTTTCCGGTCCAGGGAAGACATGGCTTGGCAGTTCGGGCTGGACTGTTCCCATGAGGCACAGGGTCAGACTGATTTGCATATGGCCGTGTCTGAACTGGGGTGGTGGAGTGAGCTAAAGAATGATGATGGATTAAACCCAGATCAGTTGACTGGGGGTGAGTGTTTGATTGGCTCAAACGTTCCGTCCATCATCCCCTTTTGTATCGCTTTGGTCGCCCTAAGTTGGCGGGGGTATGCCCAGACGTGGGTCCCTTGCTCACTTTGCCACTGGATTCAAGCAAGCCTGGCTGATGACGGCTGAAATGCCAGAAACCGGTCCTAGGATGCTTGTTTCCGGTCCAGGGAAGACATGGCTTGGCAGTTCGGGCTGGACTGTTCCCATGAGGCACAGGGTCAGACTGATTTGCATATGGCCGTGTCTGAACTGGGGTGGTGGAGTGAGCTAAAGAATGATGATGGATTAAACCCAGATCAGTTGACTGGGGGTGAGTGTTTGATTGGCTCAAACGTTCCGTCCATCATCCCCTTTTGTATCGCTTTGGTCGCCCTAAGTTGGCGGGGGTATGCCCAGACGTGGGTCCCTTGCTCACTTTGCCACTGGATTCAAGCAAGCCTGGCTGATGACGGCTGAAATGCCAGAAACCGGTCTTAGGATGCTTGTTTCCGGTCCAGGGAAGACATGGCTTGGAAGTTCGGGCTGGACTGTTCCCATGAGGCACAGGGTCAGACTGATTTGCATATGGCCGTGTCTGAACTGGGGTGGTGGAGTGAGCTAAAGAATGATGATGGATTAAACCCAGATCAGTTGACTGGGGGTGAGTGTTTGATTGGCTCAAACGTTCCGTCCATCATCTCCTTTTGTATCGCTTTGGTCGCCCTAAGTTGGCGGGGGTATGCCCAGACGTGGGTCCCTTGCTCACTTTGCCACTGGATTCAAGCAAGCCTGGCTGATGACGGCTGAAATGCCAGAAACCGGTCCTAGGATGCTTGTTTCCGGTCCAGGGAAGACATGGCTTGGCAGTTCGGGCTGGACTGTTCCCATGAGGCACAGGGTCAGACTGATTTGCATATGGCCGTGTCTGAACTGGGGTGGTGGAGTGAGCTAAAGAATGATGATGGATTAAACCCAGATCAGTTGACTGGGGGTGAGTGTTTGATTGGCTCAAACGCTCCGTCCATCATCCCCTTTTGTATCGCTTTGGTCGCCCTAAGTTGGCGGGGGTATGCCCAGACGTGGGTCCCTTGCTCACTTTGCCACTGGATTCAAGCAAGCCTGGCTGATGACGGCTGAAATGCCAGAAACCGGTCCTAGGATGATTGTTTCCGGTCCAGGGAAGACATGGCTTGGCAGTTCGGGCTGGACTGTTCCCATGAGGCACAGGGTCAGACTGATTTGCATATGGCCGTGTCTGAACTGGGGTGGTGGAGTGAGCTAAAGAATGATGATGGATTAAACCCAGATCAGTTGACTGGGGGTGAGTGTTTGATTGGCTCAAACGTTCCGTCCATCATCCCCTTTTGTATCGCTTTGGTCGCCCTAAGTTGGCGGGGGTATGCCCAGACGTGGGTCCCTTGCTCACTTTGCCACTGGATTCAAGCAAGCCTGGCTGATGACGGCTGAAATGCCAGAAACCGGTCCTAGGATGCTTGTTTCCGGTCCAGGGAAGACATGGCTTGGCAGTTCGGGCTGGACTGTTCCCATGAGGCACAGGGTCAGACTGATTTGCATATGGCCGTGTCTGAACTGGGGTGGTGGAGTGAGCTAAAGAATGATGATGGATTAAACCCAGATCAGTTGACTGGGGGTGAGTGTTTGATTGGCTCAAACGTTCCGTCCATCATCCCCTTTTGTATCGCTTTGGTCACCCTAAGTTGGCGGGGGTATGCCCAGACGTGGGTCCCTTGCTCACTTTGCCACTGGATTCAAGCAAGCCTGGCTGATGACGGCTGAAATGCCAGAAACCGGTCCTAGGATGCTTGTTTCCGGTCCAGGGAAGACATGGCTTGGCAGTTCGGGCTGGACTGTTCCCATGAGGCACAGGGTCAGACTGATTTGCATATGGCCGTGTCTGAACTGGGGTGGTGGAGTGAGCTAAAGAATGATGATGGATTAAACCCAGATCAGTTGACTGGGGGTGAGTGTTTGATTGGCTCAAACGTTCCGTCCATCATCCCCTTTTGTATCGCTTTGGTCGCCCTAAGTTGGCGGGGGTATGCCCAGACGTGGGTCCCTTGCTCACTTTACCACTGGATTCAAGCAAGCCTGGCTGATGACGGCTGAAATGCCAGAAACCGGTCCTAGGATGCTTGTTTCCGGTCCAGGGAAGACATGGCTTGGCAGTTCGGGCTGGACTGTTCCCATGATGCACAGGGTCAGACTGATTTGCATATGGCCGTGTCTGAACTGGGGTGGTGGAGTGAGCTAAAGAATGATGATGGATTAAACCCAGATCAGTTGACTGGGGGTGAGTGTTTGATTGGCTCAAACGTTCCGTCCATCATCCCCTTTTGTATCGCTTTGGTCGCCCTAAGTTGGCGGGGGTATGCCCAGACGTGGGTCCCTTGCTCACTTTGCCACTGGATTCAAGCAAGCCTGGCTGATGACGGCTGAAATGCCAGAAACCGGTCCTAGGATGCTTGTTTCCGGTCCAGGGAAGACATGGCTTGGCAGTTCGGGCTGGACTGTTCCCATGAGGCACAGGGTCAGACTGATTTGCATATGGCCGTGTCTGAACTGGGGTGGTGGAGTGAGCTAAAGAATGATGATGGATTAAACCCAGATCAGTTGACTGGGGGTGAGTGTTTGATTGGCTCAAACGCTCCGTCCATCATCCCCTTTTGTATCGCTTTGGTCGCCCTAAGTTGGCGGGGGTATGCCCAGACGTGGGTCCCTTGCTCACTTTGCCACTGGATTCAAGCAAGCCTGGCTGATGACGGCTGAAATGCCAGAAACCGGTCCTAGGATGCTTGTTTCCGGTCCAGGGAAGACATGGCTTGGCAGTTCGGGCTGGACTGTTCCCATGAGGCACAGGGTCAGACTGATTTGCATATGGCCGTGTCTGAACTGGGGGTGGTGGAGTGAGCTAAAGAATGATGATGGATTAAACCCAGATCAGTTGACTGGGGGTGAGTGTTTGATTGGCTCAAACGTTCCGTCCATCATCCCCTTTTGTATCGCTTTGGTCGCCCTAAGTTGGCGGGGGTATGCCCAGACGTGGGTCCCTTGCTCACTTTGCCACTGGATTCAAGCAAGCCTGGCTGATGACGGCTGAAATGCCAGAAACTGGTCCTAGGATGCTTGTTTCCGGTCCAGGGAAGACATGGCTTGGCAGTTCGGGCTGGACTGTTCCCATGAGGCACAGGGTCAGACTGATTTGCATATGGCCGTGTCTGAACTGGGGTGGTGGAGTGAGCTAAAGAATGATGATGGATTAAACCCAGATCAGTTGACTGGGGGTGAGTGTTTGATTGGCTCAAACGTTCCGTCCATCATCCCCTTTTGTATTGCTTTGGTCGCCCTAAGTTGGCGGGGGTATGCCCAGACGTGGGTCCCTTGCTTACTTTGCCACTGGATTCAAGCAAGCCTGGCTGATGACGGCTGAAATGCCAGAAACCGGTCCTAGGATGCTTGTTTCCGGTCCAGGGAAGACATGGCTTGGCAGTTCGGGCTGGACTGTTCCCATGAGGCACAGGGTCAGACTGATTTGCATATGGCCGTGTCTGAACTGGGGTGGTGGAGTGAGCTAAAGAATGATGATGGATTAAACCCAGATCAGTTGACTGGGGGTGAGTGTTTGATTGGCTCAAACGTTCCGTCCATCATCCCCTTTTGTATCGCTTTGGTCGCCCTAAGTTGGCGGGGGTATGCCCAGACGTGGGTCCCTTGCTCACTTTGCCACTGGATTCAAGCAAGCCTGGCTGATGACGGCTGAAATGCCAGAAACCGGTCCTAGGATGCTTGTTTCCGGTCCAGGGAAGACATGGCTTGGCAGTTCGGGCTGGACTGTTCCCATGAGGCACAGGGTCAGACTGATTTGCATATGGCCGTGTCTGAACTGGGGTGGTGGAGTGAGCTAAAGAATGATGATGGATTAAACCCAGATCAGTTGACTGGGGGTGAGTGTTTGATTGGCTCAAACGTCCCGTCCATCATCCCCTTTTGTATCGCTTTGGTCGCCTAAGTTGGCGGGGGTATGCCCAGACGTGGGTCCCTTGCTCACTTTGCCACTGGATTCAAGCAAGCCTGGCTGATGACGGCTGAAATGCCAGAAACCGGTCCTAGGATGCTTGTTTCCGGTCCAGGGGAGACATGGCTTGGCAGTTCGGGCTGGACTGTTCCCATGAGGCACAGGGTCAGACTGATTTGCATATGGCCGTGTCTGAACTGGGGTGGTGGAGTGAGCTAAAGAATGATGATGGATTAAACCCAGATCAGTTGACTGGGGGTGAGTGTTTTATTGGCTCAAACGTTCCGTCCATCATCCCCTTTTGTATCGCGCCGACGTTCACCATCAGATCAGACGTCTGTCATGCAACAGACCAGAAGCAATGGGAGCTGGGGAGAAGAATGGGGGAGCTAAATAATCTAGGCGCTAAGGCCCAATTAAAATTTCCAGCCATGCTCCGTGTTATGTGGAACAACCAAATGCGTAACATTCGGTCTATAGACGAGGCAGACAGTCTGATAGACAGCATAAAGAAGGGTGGGGGGCCTGGGAAATAAAACTGTTAAACATGTTATTGTTAGCCTAAAACTATAAAATTGAAAAAACCAAGATGGGTATAAATGAACACAAATAGAACAAAATAGAATATAAAATATCGATAAGAGTCAAAAAAAAAAAAAAAAAAGAATAAGACACAGATATAAGTCACACATATTGGGTGGAGATGGGGGAGATGGGTGAGTGGGAGGGAGGGGTGTGGGAGGGCTTGGTTTAGACTATAGATTTCTATGTGATAATGCCTTTTCCTCCTCGGCGGTTCCTACAGGCTTATGCCTGATAGTTCTGGGAGTGTTGCCATGGGGGGGATAAAGCGTGGAATGGATCAGGTTGGGGCACGGGGTGGGGAGCAGTGGGAAAAAATAAAAAATCAGTCCTTATTTCACATTTCATTAGGATCATCTTTTTAAATAAATGAAGCAGAGATTCTCGGGTCCAAGTTCGTCAGATTACCTAAAGATAGATGGCCGGGAAGGACAATAATTTACAAATTACAACTTGGAACGTAAATGGTCTAAGAACAAAAAATAGACAGGGATTGGTAATGAGGTACTTGGAAGAATCACAAGCCCATGTAAGTATCATTCAAGAGACCCACTTAACAGCGATAGAGAGTAGGGAGTTATATAAAAAGCAAAGCTGGATAGGGAGCTATGTTGCCTCCGATCAATTGGAATATTCAAAGGGAGTGGCAATAATAATCAGGAAAGGGTCAGGAGTTGAAATGACCTCTTCTAAAACTGATAGTTCAGGTAGATGGGTCATGGCCACTCTTAGTTGTACAGGCTCCGAAATTGTTTGCGTGGGGTTCTATGGCCCCAACGTGGATGATCCCCAGTACATAGTAGATATGCAACTTATGGTAGCTGGGGCAGCAGCACCAATAATAATAGGGGGGATTTTAACACTCTTTTAGACCCAGTATTAGATAGGTCTACTAGTAAGAGGAGCGCCCAAAATCAAGGGACAAAAACAAGACAAGCTCTCAAGCATATGTTATCTGAACTGGGTTTGGTTGACTCCTGGAGGTATCTAATGGAAGGTAAAAGAGCATATACCTTCCATAGTAAAAAATACCATCATTTTTCACGACTGGATTATTTGTTAGTAGATAGAGAGTTGGTAGGGAGTTTGAAAGAAGTATGTATACTCCCAGGACATATTTCTGATCACGCCATGGTTAGTATCTCATTGAAGGGTGTAAAAAGGAGAAATAATCTGAGATGGACATTAAAAAGATCCATACTATTAGACTTAGATGTGGCAGCTCGCTTGAAGGAAATCACCATAGAGTTTTTTCAGATTAATGCCCAATCAGCTCCAATAGGAGTTATCTGGGACACTTTTAAAGCCTTCCTTAGGGGGGTTCTACAAAGTCAGGTCTCTTTTAAGAATAAGGTGGAAAGGGCTGACAAAAAAATTGGAAGAAGAGATTGGGACATTAGAAAGAAGAGCGCAGCAGGGAGCACACAATATACAGCAGAGAGAGGAGATCTTGAAAAACCTTAAGGAAGCTAGATTGAATTATAAGATCAAACTAGACCTAAAATGTAGGGAAAGGTGGGCTACTGGGCGTATGCAACACTTTGAGTACGGAGAAAAAGCCGGCGCACTTTTAGTTTGGAAGTCAAAGGCTGAGAGGGCGAGAAACCACATCGGGGAGTTGGTAATTAACCCGGAGGGAGTTACCACAAACAATGAAGAAGAAATACAGGAGAACCTGATATCCCTTTTTTCTGAGTTATATACTGATTCAGAGCGACCAGATGAAGAGGTATTGAAACGCTGGCTAAATAACGTAGGCCTTCCGGTTTTAACAACTGAGGGCAGGAACAAACTTGACACCCCCATTACAGAGGGGGAAATCAGAGAGCAGCTTAAACGCATGAAAAACGGTAAAGCTGCGGGTCCTGACTCCGTACCAATTGAGGTCTACAAATTGATAACCGACGAGATAGTGCCGGAAATGAAAACTCTTTTTAATTCAGTCTATAGAGAGGAAGGGCTGACCCCGATGTTTTGGAGAGAGAGGCTATAATCACATTGATTTTAAAACCGGCCAAGGACCCGAGGAGGGCTGATTCATATCGCCCGATTTCATTACTGAATGTAGATCATAAAATCTACACGGGTATTTTGGCGGGGCGATTTGCGATTTGCCGAGGTCGCACCTCAACTGATCCATATTGATCAGAAAGGCTTTGTTCCAAAGAGACAAATACAGGACCTTACACTGTCTCTGATTGGAACAATAGACTTAGCAGTTGCCCGATCGATTCCGTTAGCGGTAATCACTATAGACGCCGCCAAGGCATTTGATTGCGTTAGCTGGGGGTTTTTATGGGCTGTTTTAGATACAATGGGTTTTAGTTTGGATTTTATAAGGGCAATGCAAAAACTATATGAGCACCCCACGGCCAAAATTCTTATAAATGGTTCCCTGACAAGGAGCTTCGATATCCATAGAGGGACAAGGCAGGGTTGTCCCCTGTCTCCACTCCTTTTTGATTTATATTTAGAACCCCTGGCACACTTGCTGAGAGCCAACGATCAAATTATCCCCATACACCAGCTCCCTTCACATAGTAAAATTGCATTATATGCAGACGACCTGATACTATACACTTCTGATCCGGCCCAAACACTAATTAGAATGGAACAATTGACAAACGAATATGGGGTCTTTTCTGGTTATTTAGTAAACTTATCAAAGACAGAAGTGATGTGTTGGAATATGGAGGACTGGGGCGGCAGAAGATGTAAAGAGATGAGATATTTGGGGATTGTCATCACAGATAAAATCGATGAGATCCCCTCTTGTAATTTGAAACGAGTTATGAAGGAGGTGGAGAAGCAACTAACTAGGTGGAAGAAATTACCTTTGTCTATTTATGGGAGAGTAAATTTGATAAAAATGTCTGTTCTACCGAAGCTAACATACCTTTTTAATGGCATACCACTCAGTTTTTCTAAAGACGAAATAAATAAAATCCAGGGAAAAATATCGAGCTTCATTTGGGCATCTTGGGGGGTGCGCCTCTCATGGAAAAAATTACGGAGCAGCCTTAAAAAGGGCGGGTTAGCATTGCCAGACCTTAAACTTTACTGCATGGCCTTCCAATTTAAAAACATCCGTATGTTGGCAGGGGAGCCCATTAGCACCACATGGGGGCCAATATTAAGAGAAATGGTTAAAGAACTGAGTCCAAAAGCTTTTTTATACAAATTTGGAGCCCAATTTTTTTTTTTAAAAGAAAGGCTAAAAGTCCTAAAATCTGCACTGAAATTGTGGCTCACAGTGAGACAATTATTAAAGATCGGTTACTTTTCTGATTTTTCTCCAATTTGCGAATCCCCTGGAACGCCGGAGTGTATGAAAGACGCTTTGAGTTTGCCATTAAAACAGGCAGGGATAACAAATTGGGGGGACCTGTTAACAACAGATGGAATGATTCCTTGGGAGGCATTAAACAACAGGACAGGTAATAAGTTATCCAAGTTCAAGTACTTGCAGCTCACTTCATGGTCCTCCACTGCTGCAGAGGAGGTGGGGGGCAGGTGGGATTTTGAAGCCTCACTACAGGATGCAAACCCAAGCACTAAAGAAGTGGCAAAATGGTATGGACAGTTCTTGGAGGCGGAAGAAGACAAACTGAAGGCTCCTTCTGATATCTGGACAAGTACACTACAGGAAGGCTGTATACAGTCTTTGTGGATGGATTCCTTGAAAATTTTATACGCTATTGTATCTCCTGCTAACTTTAAACGTCATCAATTTTTTGTCATCCACAGATTATATTGGACCCCACAAAGATTAGCTAAGTTTGTGCTGCAACCGGTTCCCAGCTGTAAGAGGTGCAATCTTTTAAGGGCCAATGATGTCCATGTTTTCTTCACCTGTCCAGGTATTCAAGAATTTTGGAAGAATGTTGAAATCATTATAAGGGCAATTTTAGCAGAGAACATTGTTTTGACTGAAACACTGGTGCTTCTTGGGGTAGATAGTGCCTCTCGACAGGCTCTGAGCAGTAAGCAAAGGGGCTTACTATTTTATTTGTTGCTTCTGGCAAGAAGAGAGATATGTAAAAGGTGGTTAGACTCTTTGCCTCCCCACCCAGCAGCTTGGTTAAGAGCAGTAAATTGGACATGTAAATCAGATATTAAATGTAACCCACACAGGTCAAAAGAGTTTTGGGCGGACTACTTGAAGTGGTTAGGATAGGGCTTCAACATAAAGCTTTTGTTTGGTCACAAACATGGATACTTGGTCCAATGATTACATCATGCCATGGATTTGATGGTGGCGGATCCCGCTTGCTCCTTATAAGACCAGTGCCGTGGAGGCCACGAGTCTGAATCTGCATGGACCACAGACGGATCAAGGGTGTTTTTATACAGTGTTTTTATACGGCCCAGAATGCAGTAGCCATGGTGAAATGAGGACTAAAAAAAAAGAAAGGAAAAAAAGAAAACTGTTGTGAGCTATTGCGTAATAGAGGGATTCAATAAATGTACAGAGAGGCCAAATAACTTAAACACTGCCCCTAGAGTACCTCAATCCTGGTCCAGGGAGTGTGCAGTATTAATGGCAGATTAATGGCAGAGGAGCTGTATTGCAAAAGGTTTATATTTGGTGTCTCTGAGGATCAGTTTTGTCCATTTGCTTTTGAGACAGTGAAAGAGAAATAAAAAGAGAGCGAGAAAGAGAGACAGAGAATGTGAGAGAAAAAGGAGAGGAAGAGAGAAGAGAAAGAGTCAAAAAGGAAAGAATGGCAGAATGAGAGAAAAAGGCAAGATAAATAAAAGAAAATAAGAAAGAAAGAAGAAGAGAAAGACAGGAAAAGAAAGAACAAAAGGAGAAAAAGAATGAGAAAAATAAACAGAAAGGGACAAAAGAAAGAAGATGCGGGAAGAATGAGAGAAATTAAGAAAAAATGAAAGAGAAAGAACAAAGAAAGAAAAGGAAAGCAATGAAAGGAGAAGAAGAAAGAGTGACAAAGGAAGAAATAGAAAAAGAAAGAAGGAATGAAGAGCACGAAAGAGAGAGAGAAAAGAAAGAAAGCAAGAGAAAGAAAAAGCAAACAAGAAAAGGATGGAAAGGAAGGAAGGGGAAAATTAGACAAAGAATAGGTAAGAAAGAGTAGAAGAAAAAGAAAACAAGAAACAGAAAGGAAGAGGTATGAAGTAAAGGATAACAATGGAGGAAGAAATTAGAAAATGAAAGGAAAAAGTACAATAAGTAAATACAAGAAAGAGAGAAAGACAGAGAAAGAATAACAAAGGAGGAACGATGAAGACAGAAAAAGAAGATATGACTGAAAGAAAGGAAGAAAGGAAAAAGAGAAAACAACACAAAAAGAAAGACACAGGACAGAAAAAAGGAAGTAGAGAAGTAGTGAAATAAAGAAAGATGGGAGGAAGGAAAAATAAATGGAGAAACATAGAAAGGGGAAGAGAAAAGAAAGAATGAAAGAACATAGGAAATAAGTATTGAGAGAAAAAGGTGAAGAAAGAATTAGAGAAAAAAAGCAAAGCCAAGAAAAAGAGGAGAAATAAATAGAATGAAAGAAGAGAAGAAAATAGTAAGAAAGAAACAAAGGGGAAAATGGATGAAAATAAAAAGAATCGAGTTAGAAATGAGAAAAAAATGAAAAAAGTAGAGAAAACAGCAAGAGTAAAATATAGACAAGAAGGGAAAAGGAAATAAACTGGAAAATAATGCACAACAAAGAATGAGGGAAGGAAAGAAAGAAGTTGTATTAAAAGATATGAAGAAAGGGGGAAAGAAAGAGGGAAACCAATAAAGAGGGGATAAAATACATTGAGAAAGGAAAGAAAGACTTGAAAGACAAGGAAAAAAGCAGAAGGAAGTAGAGGCTAGTAAAAAGGAGAACAAGAAGTAAAGAAATAATTTTTCAGAAGAGGGCAGGCTGCAATATCCTATCATCCTGCATTGTCAGCTTTTGAGCATCACAGAAACGAGCATTGTGTTTTAAATAACTGCCTTATCAGTTGGGCAGCTATGTATTCTCAAGCCTGCTGACAGGCAATTATAATGTGCGATCTACTCAGTGGCAGCCTGTGAGCTACTGGGAGCTCGCATTCAACCTGTTGGAGACCCCTGGTATAGCATGTATCCTGTGGAACAGTGAGCAAAGAATCCACAGGAGGCATATCCATGGCCCCGTAGAGTGTAACATTAAACACACGAAAGGTGATGGGAGGAATGCTTGCAAATTCTCTACCACTGGAAATTGCCCTGGGTAGCATTCCAATCCCTCATTTTTCACCCACTATGCCAACCCAGACAGAGGCCTGCCTCAGTGTGATGCTCTAATTGCAGCGGGTGTGCATAGACATGGATCCCATGCTCACTGTGCCACTGGAACCACGTTACGACGTACAGGCGAGGCCCACATAGGTCAAAACTGGTCTGAGGTTTCTTGTGTTCCAGTTCAGAGAGGACTTGGCATGTCAGTTCCTGGCTGGACTGTTCAAGATGGAGCACAAGCAAGGCTGATTTACATATTGCTGTCTGAGATGGCATAAATGGGCAAACAAAACAATAGTCAGAAACAAGGGAGTAGCTAGAAAAATAAAATACCCCAACTTTGAACTGTATCTAAAAAGGCACTGAGGGAGTGGGCGAGGCAAGCAGTCACTGGCAGCATTGCTTCCTCTGAGGGAATTCTGAATGTCTGAAAATCCCTTCCATCCTTCTCACCCTAATTCTTTAAGTCATTTATCTTTCCTTCCTTCCAACCATCTTTCTTTCTGATGGCTTTCCACCTTGCTTTTCTTCCTTCTTTCCATCTTTTTGTACTTTTTTTTTTAATAACATATTTTATTTGGTTTTTCTGATACAGTCCGGGCCATAGCCCTACAATCACATTTTGAAAATAAGATGAATCAGGAGTGCCATAGCATATAAACATTTGCAACTCCTGCACAACTTGCAGGTAAATCAACATGAACATAGTGCAGACATTTCCAAATCCCAGAGAATGTGAAGAAGTTACGTAAGTGCAGGCACAGACAGTAATAAATGTAGTATGAAGTGTCCAGTAGTCATTTGTGTGTGGGGCAATTCCTGTCAAGGGTTCAGGGATGGAAGTGGGGGTAGATCTATACCGCGATATGTCGCCCAGTGGGCCCATATTTTCCTATGTTTCTGGGGGCAGCCTCGGGCCTGAAACACTGTAATCTCAGCACCCATGCATCTGTCCATTTCTTTTCTCCATTCACCTATTGTCGGAGGGGACGTCCCCTTCCACAGCTGGGCAATGTCACGCTTAGCGATAGTAAGGGCCAAAAAGAGTAAATGCTGTTTGTACCTGTTCCCACCTATCCCGTCAGTACTGTGAAGGAGGAAGAGCTTCGGGTCAAATGGGAGATCCCATGATAGTATCTTGCCTAGACAGGACGAGACTTTCCGCCAAAATGGCTGTAGTGCTGTACAACTCCAAACTGTATGTAGGAAAGTCCCCTCCTCCCTCTCACATCGCAGACATAGGGGGGATTGGATAACTCCCATCTTCCAGAGTCGGGATCACGTGTAGTACACACGGTGTATATATTTAAATTGTATAAGGCGGTAGCGTGAGGACACCGCCGCATCCCCCCGGGGGCTAGCTATGGCTTCAGCCCAGTCATCATCCGTCAGGTCTGGTATGTCATCCTGCCACGCTTTCCTAGTCTTGTGAAGTGTTGTTCGGGTGTGCGTCATCAATGTTTGATAAATCTGATGGATTTTATGCACCCCCAGGTCTCCCATTAACAGGCGGCCCTCGGGAGGGTGGAATTCGGGCAGGGCATCTAGAGCGAGAATCAGGGGGCCCAGGGCGTGGTGCAGCTGGAGATATTTGTAAAATTGTGTCCTATGTAACTGGAATTCTTCCTGTAGCCATTGGAAGGATTTTACAATGGTGCCCTGCATCACGTCTCCCAAAGTGGATATGCCCACCAAGTCCCATTTACGGAACCCTGTCAGGGCCGTCACAGGGCGTAGGTACGTACCAAGCCACAGAGGGTTTGCCTGAGTCAGGCGGCCACGCCACCTCATCTGCCCGACCGTGTATTGCCAGAGCCGGACCACTGTTCTACTAGCAGGGGGTAAGAAGTCCAGGCTCCGTGAACTATACAGGAGCTGAAGAAGGGGAACCCCCTCCATCGCCACATGCTTGAGCGCAAATGCCAGGTCTGTTGCGGAGCTATACCACCATTCGTTCATAATAAGTAGGTGGGAGGCCGCATAGTATGCATATACATCTGCTGCTGCAATGCCGCCACAGTACGTGAATTGCGCGCATGTATGCATTGCCACCCGGATCACCCCCCGTTCCACAGGAACTTATTGTGTATGGCATTGATTTGCGCAAACCAAGTTCGTGGTATATTATAAGGGAAATTTTGTAATCTATACAGAATTCTGGGTAGGGAGACCATTTTAAAAATCGCAGAGCGCCCGTACAATGAGAGTGGGAGGGAGGACCATATTGCTGTCTTGTTCCCTAGACTAGTAACTAGCTAGCTGATATTGTGCGCCCACGAAGTCTTTGGGCAGGGCGACATGAAGATGCCCAGATATTTGAAGCCCTCTGTCATGTGCGATAACTGCGCCGCCCAAGCTCCACGTCCTTGGTCCCCACACACCGGGAATAGCACGGATTTGGTGGGGTTGGTATGGAGCCCCGTGGTTTCCCCGAATACACAGAGGATCTGTAGGATACGTGGTCCCGAGATCCACGGGTCGGTCAAAAAGAAGAGGACATCATCCACATATAACGCGATGTGGTCCGATCGCGACTGTGACCATTCAAAGGCTCGGAGTACCGGGTCACTGCGAACCCACGCTGCTAAAGGTTCTACAGCCAGGGCGAATAAAAGCGGGGTCAGCGGAGAACCCTGTCTCGTACCACAATGGATGGGGAAAGGGGCTGACCGATGCCATGCTATGCGGACCGAGGCCGTTAGGTTTGTGTAGAGCAAGCGGACGTATGTTAAAAAGCGCGGGCCAAAATTGATGGCTTCAAGGAGTTGGAAGAGGTATACCCAGCTAAGGGAATCAAATGCCTTGTCTATGTCAGCTAGTAGTATAGCCGCGGGGCGTACCAACTCTGGGGCCATTGCCACGGCATTATGGACCCGTCGGATGTTATGACGGGTGCACCAGTGAGGCATAAAACCAGATTGATCTGGGTGAATCAGATCCAACACGCAAGTCCGTAGGAGGTCCGCAAGGACCTTGCCCAGAAGTTTAGGTTCAAAGTTAATAAGAGAGATGGGGCAGTACGAGGAGGGATCCTCCGGTGGACGACCCGGCTTAAGGAATAGGACGATCTCTGCGTGTCGCCAATCCCGGGGTAACACACTTTGATCTTGGGCATCGTGTATCGCTGCCAATAAATGTGGGCCTAGTGTGTGCATATGTGGTCTAAGGAACTCCATGGGGAATACATTGGGGCCGGGGGGCTGCCCTGAGTGCATGGCAAGTAGGGCAGCGCTTAACTCATCTGTAGTGATGGGGGCATTTAGTTGGTCTTGCACTTGGTCAGTGAGTCTGCGGGGTGGGATATCTCTGAGGAATTCAGCTATCAGGGCCTCTGAAAGCTGTTCACGGCGCGCATATAATGCTGAGAAATAATGTGCAAATTCCTCGGCAACTGCTTCTGGAGACGAGCGCAAGTTACCGTCAGCACCACGGAGTGTGTGGACGTTGGCGGGGAAATTGTCTACCTGGCAAAGCCTATGAAGCATTTTCCTTGATTTGTCCCCCCATTGGTATATCCGATGCTGTGACGCCAGCCAGATTTCTTTCGCCTCACCCATGAGGTATTGCTGTGTATTTTGTTGTGTCTGTAGCAGATTGCGTTGGAGGGAGGGACTAGGATCTAGGTTAAGGTGTGTCGCCAAGGCCTCCTGGCGTGATTCCAGGTCAGCAAGCTGCGCTGATCGTGTACGCTTCTCTATAGTGCGATAACTGATGTCTGCACCGCGGATTGTGGGTTTTAGGGCTTCCCAGAGGATACTCTTGGATGGGGCTGAGTCTACATTAGCATCAAGGTAATCCAAGACTGCCCTGGTTAGCATTTCTTGATAGTCGGGGTCTCGAAGATGCCACGGGGACATCCGCCACCTAAAGGGGGGGTTTACGGGAGCGAGTGTGGACGTTGAGAGTGACCGGGAATGGTCCGATAGCCCTCTGGGGAGGTGGGACACGTGGGAGAACATATGGATGTAAGTGCGAGGCGTAAAGAAGTAATCCAATCGGGACTGGGAACCGTGCACAGCGGACATATATGTGTAGCTCGGTTCGGCGGGATGATATTCACGCCAGATGTCCGACCAGCCCAGTGTATTGTATTGTAATTGCATTTATATAGCGCTTACTACCCCTGACGAGGCATCAAAGCGCTTTTTCGGCGAGTAGCACGCTACTCCGGAATCCATAAAGGATTAGTGTTGAATTAGTATAGTGAAATATAAAAGTGATTTAAGTGGTGGATAGGTTGGTCAAATATTTGGATTCAGAAGGATAGCGGAATTATAGAAGAGGAAAGAAAGGTTTGTATTTATATAGCGCTTGTTACCCCTGATGGGGTGCTGAAGCGCTTTTTTTTGGGCGAGTAGCACGCTACTCCGGAAACCCATAAAGGATTAGTGGTGAATTAGTATAGTGAAATATGAAAGTAATTTGAGTGGTGGATATGTTATTCAGTTATTTGGATAGAGAAGGGTAGCAGCGGGATAGAAGAGGGAAAAGAGGTTTGCATTTATATAGCGCTTGGTACCCCTGATGGGGTTTTGAAGCGCTTTTTGGGCGAGTAGCACGCTACTCCGGAACCCATAAGGATTAGTGTTGAATTAGTATAGTGAAATATGAAAGTAATTTGAGTGGTGGATATGTTAGTCAGTTATTTCGATTGAGAAGGGTTGGGGAGGGATAGAAAAGGGAAAAAGGTTTGCATTTATATAGCGCTTGTTACCCCTGATGGGGTGTTGAAGCGCTTTATTGGCGAGTAGCACACTACTCCGGAACCCATAAAGGATTAATGGTGAATTAGTATAGTGAAATATGAAAATATGAGAAGTGAACATGTTAGTCTGTTATTTTGATTGAAAAGGATAGCGGAGGGATAGAAGAGTGAAGGATTCAGATTTTTTTTGTTTTTTTGGGCGGTCATAGCAGTAGGAAGAGGCTTTGGAATGAGTAAAAAGGGATGTGGAGGGGAAGAGTCAGAGGGAAGGGTTTAGAAAGGCTTGTTTTGGGGGATCGATATAGTAAAAGAGGTGTCAGATGATGCAAGGAGGGGTAGAGTATGGGAGAGTCTAGAAAGGGTTATTTTGGGGATCATAGTAGTGGTATGGGGTTTGGGATAAATGAGAGAGTGGATGTAGAGGATATATTGATAGAGGTATACGGTGAGAAATAGGGTAGTGCATTGGAAATAGTAGTAGAAAGAAGTTTGAGATGAGTCAGAAAGTTGGGGTAGAAGATATATTGAGAGAAGTATAGGGTGAGAAATAGGATAGTGCATTGGATATGCTGAAATGGAAGAAAGTAATAAATATATAGATCCATAAGTACATGGAAAGTATATAGATGCATAAAGGAGGTAGGTATATGTAGATTAAAGATATTGATAGAGGTATAGGATGAGAAATAGGGTAGTGCATTGGATATGCGTTTTTAGGAGAAAAGTAATAAATATATAGATCCAAGTACATGGAAGGTATATAGATGTATAAAGGAAGTAAAAAGATGCATTAGATAAACTCTGGTTTTCAAGTGTTATTGTACTTTAAAAATGTATTTTTATTTATTTTTTAACAACATAATTATTCTACATGTTTATACAAAGCAATACACAAAGATAGGTACATATCTATAGTAAAATAAATGCTTATATACAGAGGGATATGCTGTAAATTTCTGTTTGCGCATGGTACTTATGTGGGGAAGAGTAGTTTTCTGAAGATAAGGTGGTTGTCCGTGGATTTTATGTTGGGGGGTAAAGAGTTCCATAGTTTGGCTGCTTGAACAGAGAAGGATGTGCCACCCATGGTTTTTTTCTTGTATCTTGGGATTTTGAGGCGAGGTGCCCCTTTAGAGCGGAGGTTCCTTTGTTGAATGTGTTTGGTGATTCTATTCCTGATGAAGAGCGGCCCCATTCCATGTATTGCTTTGTGGGTGATACAAAGCAGCTTGAACGTGGATCTTCTGGCAACCGGTAACCAATGCAGGGCTTTCAAGGCAGGTGAGATGTGGTCTCGCGGTTTGATATGCAAGAGTAGTCTGGCAGCCGAGTTCTGAATCGGTTGTAGTATTTTCATGGTTGTTAAAGGTGATCCGTGGTAGATGCTATTGGCATAATCGAGTTTGGACAGAACAAGGGAGATGGTAGCTTGAACCTTGTGTGGAAATCCTTAATGGGGGAAAATTAGTTGCAGCGTTTTTATAGTGACAAAGCTTCATCTTGCTAGTTTGTCCACTTGGGCATTTATCGATAGCTTGGAGTCCATGGTCATTCCGAGGTTTCTTACTTCCTTCGATACTTTAGGTGGTGATCCCAGTTCATCAGGCCAGGCGGCAAGCGGGTTATAATGTTTCCAATCGCCACACATGAGTATTTCTGTTTTGGAAGCATTCAATTTGAGATGGCTCCAAGTCATCCACTGATCCACGGCTCTGAGACAACTGAAAATTGGAGAGTTTCCAATGTCTTTGGGGCATTCCAGTTGAAGGAGTATTTGTGTGTCATCTGCATAGTTATAGCACGTGAGGTGAAATTGATTGATCAGTACCGGTAATGACTTCATGTAGATGTTGAAAAGCATGGGCGAGATGATAGAGCCTTGAGGGACCTCAGCTTTAGTGGAGTATGGTTTGGACGAGAAAGGTGGGGTATGGATGACATTAGTTCTGTTTTGAAGGTAGGACGCGATCCAGTCTAGAGCAGTCCCCTATATGCCGGCTTCATAGAGTCTTTGTTTCAGAGTGTCATGGTCAACCGTGTCAAAGGCAGCCGAGAGGTCCAAGAGGAGTAGCGCAGCACCCCATTGCGGTCTACTGTGTTCTTCAGGTCATCCCAGATGGCAAGGAGGGCAGATTCTGTGCCTCTTCCCGGACAGGATCCTGTTTGGAAGTCTGAAAGTATGGCATTCTCATCAATGAATTGTGACATCTGAGCGAACGCCTTCCTGTCAACTGCTCTTGAAATCTGCCTAGAGACAAGTTATATTTAGTTCCTCTTGCTTTGCACATGCTCAGTTGAGCTTGCAGCTGTTCCGAGTTTATAAATGTCAGGATGTGTCTACTAAAAGTAGAAACTGTTAGCTCCACCCACTTGTCGACTGTGCATTCTCTGTATGACCTTATATGTACCTAAAACCAGCATTTGTGTTAGTACCGCCGTCATTTGAGCCCCTGTGTGGGTATAAAAGGACCAGGATCCTTCCATTCAGTGTGCTACTTCATGCATTACTGAAGGGTGATGTGTGTGAATGTAGCTCCACCTCATGAGGTTTAATAAACTCTGTCTTTTCTATTTCCAGTTTCTGTGCCAACTTCTTCCTAAGTGTCTGAGGACTCTGTGCAGAGAAGGGAGAACCCCTAAGCACTGGTAGGCCTTGCTGAGGCTCACTACAACAAATTGGCGCTTCCAACGTGGGACTCATCAGCGACTCGGATGCCCGAAGGACTGGTCGCGATGAAGGATTGGAATCTTGCTTTTGGACGCGATCGCTGCCTGAGGAGACCTGAGTCTTGGCACCCACGGCGTTTTTCCTTTCTTTCTGATCTGACCATCCCAGCGGCGCCGGTCCTTGACTGAGATCTCTTCTGTTGATTCGCCGTGCAGTGACCATTTGGTCGATTTGAGAACTTGGCAGTTGGAACCTGGACACCATTTGATTGGTAAGAGCCGTTTTGCGGCACTTGCTGTTGGTTTGATGCCTTTGATTGGTAAGGTAGTTTTAGTAACACTTACTGTGGCTTTGTTTGTATGATTGGCCAATTTTGGAATCTGTTTTGTAATTATATATGTATTGCAATACATATAGGCAGGTAATGAGGAGAATTTTCTCTATTTAAAATTGTTTGAACAGCGCAACGTACGAAGAGTACCTTAAGCGCTACTTTGATTATAATACTGCATATTTTGCACTATTTTTTGGCATGCCTGTTTTCAGCACACTTTGTAGGATGTGTTGCTTTTGTAGTGGTACCAATTTGAGACTTGACGAAGCACAACCAGCCCCCCCGGAGGGGACGCCTAATAGGGATATGTATATTAAGTATGGTATTTCTTCTATAATGTACTGCACGTTATGGAATAAATATACTAGTAAAGACCCTGAGTTGCGATGGCCTATATATGGGTCATTTGATTTGCGAAAGATTCAGTATGTGGAACAATGTATGTTTAAACACAAGACTAGGCAAGATATGTTTGATTGTGTGCGAATGTGGGAGAAAGAAGTGCGTGAGCGAATGAAGCGTGAGCAAGCCTTGATTGACAAAGAACAGCGAAAGACCATTTATGCGAAAGCATTAGAGTTAAAAAACAAGGAGATGAAAGAAATTAAAGAGAGGGAAGATAGGGAACGCCATTTACAGGTAACTGGCCAATACGCTGTTAGGCAGCCCCTTTATCCTATCCTTAATAAACCACAAGATGATTTCTTGTTATTAGATCGTTCTCCACCTCCGTATATTTTTTCTTCCGCTCCTCATGAGTCAGATGAGGACTCTTTTTCAGACCAGGACAAAGCTCGAGAAACTCGCTCCATGCTATCTGCTGAGCGTGCATCTGACATTAGATCTACTGCGCGTAAAGCCGTTCGTAGTACTACCACTGCCTCTGAACTTTTAGATAGTATAAAAGGATGGCAGGAAAGGGAGCAAATATATTTTACCGATACATTTGCTGCAGAGGTTATTGAACAATTTAGGAAGTATTCAGTAGAAATGGAGCCCGATGATGTAGCAACTGATTGTAAACAATTACATGACGGTCTTTTTGTCTTCTCCCAGGTGGCTGACACGATCAGACGCTTGGTTAAACTGCGTGTTGAAGCAGCCCGTTTGCGAGAGGAGAAAAAGGCAGCAGAAACAGCTGCACTAGCATCTCAGATCAGCATGGCACGAACTCCTACTCCTGAAACAGATAAGAATGTTGTAATTCATGTGAAACCCATGCGGGAAGCCGCGCCTTTATATGTTCCTCCTAAAGGAACGGGTACAGAGGATGATAAGACTTCTCTTAATGCGAAAGGGTACTTTATTTATAATTGGGTTTACACTCCTTGGAATAGAGCAGATGTTATGGCCCTTAAAAATGCATTGCCTGACCCGCGAAAGAATCCAGCAGCCTTTTATGAGGAAGTTGAGGGTGCAATCAGCTCTTGTACTATGACTCTGTCTGATATTGATTTGTTTTTGGATTAATATTACCGCCTGATATGTGGAGAACTGTGGGTAGAATAGATGATAATGCGACATTTGGAGCATTGTGGAAAGATTTAGAGCGGTTAGATGAAGATAGAGAACCTGCACAGAAACCGTGTCAGTTAATTTTAAATCTTCCGGCAGCTATATTAGTTAAGTTAAAGACGATCATTCCCCCTAAGAAGATAGATTGGACAGTGCTAGCGTCTTGCAAGCAAAAGGTAGATGAATCAGTTTCCGACTTCTTCACACGTTTTGAAGAAGCATTTCACGATTTTAGTGGCCAGTCATTGACAGATGACACAGGTAGGCATCTGTTTGTCGATAAATATGTCGCAAACCTTTTGCCAGGAATAGCTAGTCGCTTAAAGGCCAGTGAGAGTTCATGGACTACATCTTCTCCGGTTTCTCTTTTAACTATGGCCCAGTATTATGAGCGGCAAGAATTAGAAGCCAAAGGTAATGAGGACAAAAAGTCTAAAGAGTTGAAAACAAAGGTTATGTTGGCTCAAGCTTACGGTCCGCCTTCTAGAGATAATGATAGAGGTGGACGTGGATCTTATGGTTCGTCCTTTCCTTCCTCTGCCCGTTCGAATTTGTCTGTTGATCAGTGTGCGTACTGCAAAAAATTTGGACATTGGCTTTCTGATTGTCCAGTGCTGCGTGCTCAGCAGAATCTACGTGGTCGGGGACAAATGAGAAATCGTTCAGGATATCAAGGGCCTAGAGGAAGCGCGAATGATCGTGCTCGGTTTGATGCTAATACACGTGGGCAGAATGGGTTTAACACTTTTGATAGAAGGAACCAATATCAAATGTCTGACTATGTGCCCTCTGATTTTCAAGATTCTGCTTATGCATAGGATTGCCTAGGATGGGGTAAGGAATCAGTTGAAGTTCCAGTAGATCAGAGGGGTCCCTATGTTACAGCACATGTTTTGGGTTCTACTGATCAGTTTCTGGTTGATACAGGAGCTACTCGTAGCGCCTTGTCTAAACAATTGGTTCCAAGGGCTCCCCTGTCTGGCTTAACCATTACATCGATAGGTTTCGATGGAACACCTTCCCTTAGCCCATTGTCACAACCACTTGCATTTGATATTGATAAGTTTACTGCTCCATGTCCGTTTTTGCTTTCTCCAAACACACCAGACAATATTGTGGGTCTTGATATGCTTAAATATTTTAGGGCTATGATACGGTGTTCTCCGGAAGGAGTACGGGTTATTTTGAATGACAACTACCCTATGATTGAGAGATCTTGTATTGTTAAAGAGGACATTGCACTAGCCTCACTCCCTAGTACTTTGTGGGCTACTTCGGACACTGATGTAGGGCAAATGGTTATTCCACCAGTACATATTAGTGTCAAGGAGGGCGCTTTATTGCCAAGACTGCCTCAGTATAAAATTTCTCGAGAAGGAGAAGAAGCACTCACACGTATTGTACATGATTTAATTAAGGTGGGGGTTGTGGAAGAAGTTCCTTACAATATTTGCAATAGTCCGATTCTTCCCATTTTGAAAAAAGATACTGACACTAGGATTTATAGATTTATTATCGATTTGAGAGAAGTCAACAAGATTGTAGTACCACAGTACCCTGTAGTCTCTGACATAACGACATTGCTTACCCTGGTCCCTCCAACAGCAACTACATTTTCTGTAATTGATCTGAAGAACGCTTTCTTCTCGATTCCTATTCATCCTGATAGCCGATATTTGTTCGGTTTCACTTTGAATAATAGATCATACAGATTTTGTAGAGTTCCTCAAGGCTATACTGAGAGTCCTAGTATTTACAGTCAAGCATTGAAGAGACAGCTTGATTCCTTTACCTTGTCTAAAGGAGTGGCTCTCATACAATATGTCGATGACATCTTGTTGGCAGCCGATACACCTGAGCAGTGTGAGAAATGCACTTTGTCTTTGCTTTCTTTTCTTGCTACACACCACCATAAAGTATCACGAAAGAAATTGCAATATTGTAGACCGAAGGTGACCTATTTAGGACACCTTCTGTCTAAGGAGGGCCGTGCACTGACACCAGATCGCATTCAAGCAATTTTAGACACCCCAGTACCTTCCACGCAGAAAGATGTCCGTGCATTCATTGGTCTGACTTCGTTTTGCAGGCAATGGATATTGGGTTTTTCACACATTGTTAAGCCCTTGCTAGCACTTTTGACTAAAAACACTCCGATCCCCCTTCCATGGACAGATGAATGTCAAAATGCTTTTTGTCAGTTGAGACAAGCTCTTTGCTCTGCACCAGTGTTAGGCACACCAGATTACACGAAGGCTTTTACACTCTATGTACATGAGAAAGAAGGATGTGCATTGTCAGTTTTAGTACAGACACACGGGGACAAACAGCGTCCTTGCGCATACCTTTCTGCAGTTCTTGACCCTGTTGCTCGTGCATTACCTGGGTGCTTCCGTTCAGTTGCAGCGACGGCTGTGTCCATACGTCAGAGTGAAGGGATAGTTTTGTCACACAAACTGTTGGTGCTAGTACCCCATGCAGTAGATGCCCTTTTGAATCAGACTAAGACTCAGCACTTAACTAGTGCTCGTTTGACAGGATACGAATTGACACTGCTAGCACCTCATATTACCTTGAAGAGATGTGCGACACTGAACCCCGCCACTTTGTTGCCATATCCTGCGACTCAGTCTCAGTCAAAGGAGCCTCACGATTGTATATTCCTTACTGAGGAACAGACAAAGGGTCGCATCGATTTGCAAGATACGCCCCTTCCAGATGTAGATGGGGAACTGTGGGTTGATGGGTCCTGTTTGAAGTTACCAGATGGCACGACTTCAGCTGCTTATGCAATTACCACGCTTGAGACAGTAGTGGAAACAGCTCGCATACCTCAGAAGTCGGCTCAAGCAGCTGAACTAATAGCTTTGACACGAGCATGTGAGCTTAGCACTGACTTATGTGTGAACATTTACACGGATAGCCGCTATGCTTTTGGAGTGGTTCATGATTTTGGCCTACTCTGGAAGGAAAGAGGCTTTCTTACATCCCATGGGATGCAGATAATGCACGGAGAGTTAGTGCATAATCTCTTGACTGCACTTACATACCCAAAGAAAGTTGCTATTATGAAGTGTAGCGCACACAAGAAAGTGACTGACAAAATAGGACAAGGCAATGCCTTTGCAGACCGCGTAGCCCGTGAGACTGCGATGCAGCGAAGCACTACACCCATGTACGTAGTGAAATCACAAGCTGAGCGTTGGCATGATGCTAGAGAGGAAGTATTGGATATACAGAGATCTGCTTCTGTGGAAGAGCTTGAGCAATGGTCTAAAGAAGGAATATTAGATGATGAGGGTTGTTGGCGTAACAAAGAAATGAATAAGTGGAAAATGCCTGCGGCCTATTTACAACCTATGGTTCAAATGGCACATGGGCTGGCACATGTTGGAGCTCTAGCAATAACTACATTGCTTACACAAGTTTGGGAGCATCCTGAAATTGCTAGCACAGCCAAAAGGGTAGTACAGTCCTGTTTGATCTGTTGGCAGTATAATCCTGGAAAAGGGACACGAACTCCTACAGGAGGGTTTGCTACACCAACCGCACCTTTTGAAGTTTTGCAGATGGATTACATCCAACTCGAACGCTGCAATAATCTGAAATATGTCCTAGTGGTGGTATGTGCCTTTAGCAAATGGATAGAGGCATACCCTACGAAGGATAATACTGCTCTCACCACAGCAAAGGTGCTTCTAAAGGAGTTTTTCCCTAGATACGGTGTTTGTAAACTTTTGTGGAGTGACAATGGACCTCATTTTATTGGGCAAGTTGTTGAGCATGTCCTGAAAGGATTAGGGATCAAACAGAAATTCCATACAGTTTTCCACCCGCAATCAGCAGGATTGGTGGAAAGGTATAACGCTACTCTAAAATCAAAGTTGGCAAAAATACTGGCTTCCACGTCTCTAAAGTGGCCAGATGCCCTACCTTTGGCATTGTTGTCCATAAGATCTGTGCCACATTCACGATCAGGTCTTACCCCCTATGAGGTGGTGTTTGGAAGACCAATGAACATTTGGGGAATTCCTAAGCCACGCCCCATACATGATGTTCCTTGTGTTCTGATGAATGATTATTTGGCACAGTTAACTGACAGTTTGATTTCTATTCATCAACAGGTTCGAGAAGCTCTTCCTGACAGATCTACAGGTGAGGCCCACGAACTCCGTCCTGGTGACCATGTAATGGTCAAGGTCTTCGACAGATCGAACAGCTTGGAGCCAAGGTGGCGAGGACCAGAGCAGGTGCTCCTTGCGACAAGGACAGCAGTTCGAGTGACAAACAGAAAGAATTGGATCCACAGCACACACTGCAAACGCGTGTCGCCTGCCTTGGTGGAACCTGCTGTGTTGACCGACCATCGAGAGATTCTGGAGACGGAGAAAGGCCAAGCTATCTCACCTGACGAATCTGCGGAAGTCTTCCCGGACCACACGATCACTGGAGTATCCAGATATCAATTGAGACCGAGGAAAGGATCTGCAGTTTTGAAAAAGACTGGTTGAGCTACCGCCCTGGGTTAGTGAAACGGAGAGCCATTGTGGCAAGGGGAGGGGATCAGCCCTGTATTAGTGTAGTGACACCCGCTTTGGCCCATGGTGAAGAAATCAGCGGCTGCCCAGGGAGAAGAGCTCCAACGACTGTTTTCAACAAGTTTTCAGAAAGATCAATCATTACTGCTGCTAAAATGAAAAAACAAATCATTTGTGCTGTAGGGTTTGTTGTTGCTATGGTGGCTATGGCAGCAATTACGTGGTACATCGAGAAGGTGGCTCCTGTTCGACAGCTTTTTGTTGCCACTACGCCAGTACCCGTGGAACACCACTACTTTACTCTTCCTTACCATGAGCAAAAGCATCGACAATCTTACCTGAACAATACTTTTATCCAGATGTTGCACCATACTCACAATGCTACAAATACTACCAACTGTTGGGTGTGTGGGATGATACCTGCACATCAAAAGAAAGGAGGAACACCTTTTATTCCTCTTCCATTTTCTCACAATGGGTCTTGTCAAGCTTGGTATGCGCTTTTGTTTGCATATGGAAAGCCTTCAGTAGGTGGGATTATTTTTCAACTTAATAAAGTATGTTATCAAAATAAAGAAGGTTATCCACAAGCCAAAGGGACTAAATGGGAATGGGAAGAGTATCAACCGGACAATATTTCAACACCATATGTTTTCACAAATGTGAGAATAATAAAGAACATTGGACCATTTGTGATTTCTGTGACAAAAGCTAAAGCAGATTTGTGTATTTGTAGTGTTGGAAGAATTCCAGTGGGGAGGAGCGAGTGTACTGTAATCCTGACCATTGAAGGTGCCAATAAGAGCACTTTCACAGCCTCGCATAACACGTATTTTGTGTGTGGAAATAACGGATATTATCAATTACCTGTTGGGTGGTCAGGAATCTGCTATGTATCTTTTCTGTTGCCCCCTGTGTTTCTGGCACCTGCATTGTATCACCGTGATTTTAAACTGTACAATGACATTTCCAAAAACAGAAATAAGAGGACAATAAGTATGGATGAAGTTGACCAAACCGACACTACCCTACAACAATATGTTGATTTCAACTTGGGCTTATTTTTCTTTGTGGGTGCTGCATTAAACAGCAGGAAAATCCGACGACTAACTCGTGTCGTGGAAGCTGTTACCAATCAGACAGCTATGGCACTTGGGGACATTACAGAGGAACTACAGATTGCAAGGATTGTAGCACTCCAGAATAGGATGGTGCTAGACGTAATTTTGGCTGATCGAGGTGGTGCATGTCGCATCATCGGTAGCAGCTGTTGTGTATTCATACCAGATCACTCACCTTCAGTATATGACGCAATATCAAAATTGCATAAGATTGCTGCAGAAATTCATCCAGAGACTGGAACTTGGACTTTTGCTGGATGGTTTTGGACTCTTGTTTCTGCTTGGGGCTGGAAGCTACTGACTATCCTGTGTGTAATAATTGTAATATTTTTTACATGCTGTGTATGTATCCAATGTGGTCCAATGCTTTGCTCCATTTGCATTTCTGCTTGTATACCTGCCAGAGGGAACATTGCTGAAACAAAGGCCCAACAAATGTTGAATAAAGAGGTGGCCGTAATAATGTTAATAGATATACGGGATGAATATCTAGATTACCCCAGATAAACGAATGTCTTCAGCCAATGCTGAAAGGGTCGTCTGTTGTAATTTGGCAGCATTTAAGTTAAGCATTAGCTGAAGACAGCCTGTATTTAGAGGCTAAATTGTCCGCTTTGTGGAATCCATTTTGTATTTCTGTCAGCCATTTTGGCTGCCATGTGCTACCATGTGCTCGCCATGTGCTCTGTCCTACCTTCCTGTCAACTGCTCTTGAAATCTGCCTAGAGACAAGTTATATTTAGTTCCTCTTGCTTTGCACATGCTCAGTTGAGCTTGCAGCTGTTCCGAGTTTATAAATGTCAGGATGTGTCTACTAAAAGTAGAAACTGTTAGCTCCACCCACTTGTCGACTGTGCATTCTCTGTATGACCTTATATGTACCTAAAACCAGCATTTGTGTTAGTACCGCCTTCATTTGAGCCCCTGTGTGGGTATAAAAGGACCAGGATCCTTCCATTCAGTGTGCTACTTCATGCATTACTGAAGGGTGATGTGTGTGAATGTAGCTCCACCTCATGAGGTTTAATAAACTCTGTCTTTTCTATTTCCAGTTTCTGTGCCAACTTCTTCCTAAGTGTCTGAGGACTCTGTGCAGAGAAGGGAGAACCCCTAAGCACTGGTAGGCCTTGCTGAGGCTCACTACAACAACGCTGCTCTTTCTATCAGTTTGCCCAGAAAAGGTCCATTTGTAATGGGTCTGTAGTTGTCAGGGTTCAGCGGGTCCAAGTTTGTTTTCTTAAGAAAAGGGTGTATGTATGACTTTTTTAGTTCTTCTTGAAATATTCCGGTAGTTAAGGAATTGTTGATGATTCTTCTTACTGGAGTGGCAGAAGAGGTTGTTAAAAGAATTGTCTTGAAAGTTTGCGGTGGACACGGGTCAGAAGGGCTGCCGGCAGGCCTGCTTACTTTGACCAGGTCCATAAATTCATTGTGTGAGATGTGTTGGAAGGAACGGAGAGGCTGGGTTAGAGTATTCTTGGATTGTTGTTTTGTAAAAGGGTTAGTGCTGGTGCTTTATCTCTGTTTTAAGTACGAGTCCAACGTGTCTGCTTTGTCCGTGTAATGATTTGCCAGTTTGTCTGTGAAATCTTGAGTAACAGGATGAGTTCCTTCTAGGCAATTTGGTTTACGAAATTCATTGAGTATTTTATAGAATTCTTTATTTGCACATTTAGCATTTTGAATTCTGTCTGAATAGTACCTTTTCTTAGCTTTTTAAATAGCTGACTTGTATAATCTGTTAAATTCTGTAGGTGAAGTTTGTCTTGTTTGGTGTTTGTTTTGAGCCAGGTACATTGCAGCTTTCTAATTTGTTGTTTTATGTCTTTTATCTCTATATTTCTCCAAGGCGCTTTTTTTCTTTTGTTCTGTTGTGTGGTTTTGAGTGGTATCAGGATGTCAAAAGCTTCGTGTAGCCACTCATATAGTTTTTTAACAGAATTTATTGTTTCCAGATCTGTACTGGATGTTAGCTGTGTTTCTAAGTGTTCCAAATTGAGTTTGTTCCATGGTCCATAGGTGGATGCATGTAAGGCAGTTTTAGGTGAGTCGCTTAGTGTTGCTTTATGTTGGAAAGCAAGCAAATGGTGGTCTGACCATGTGACTGGAGTTATAGTTTGAAAGGTAACTAGTTCGATATTAGCAAAAATGACATCTAGGATATGTCCAGCGATGTGTGTGGGTTTGTGGACAATCTGATGCAGGTTCAGTGCGTCTAGGCCGGTGATTATTGTTTTTGGATGATCATATTGGGTTTGTCAAACCAAATGTTGAGGTCACCCAGAACGCATAGGTTGGAGTGTATTGTTGTAAGGGTTGAAACTGTGTCTAGAAGTGCATCTGGGAAAGTCGCCTTGCTAGGTGGAGGTCTGTAAAGGAGCAAGGAGTTACAGGTGGAAGACGGTGTAGGATTGCATCTGGTGAGAAGAGCCTCACAATTCTTTATGGAAATGTCGTCAACTTTAGTGATATGTAATGTTTGCCTGAACACAACAGCTAGACCACCTCCTTTTTTGCCTATATGATTTTGGGTGATCGTTTGATAGCCTAGAGGAATGGCTTCATGCAGGACTGGAGCCATATCATCTCCCAACCATGATTCAGTTATCAATAGTATGTCTGGTTTTGCATCAGTGAGAAGGTCGTAGATGTGATGTTTGTTTTTAGAGAGCGATCGAGCATTTATTAGTAGACAGTTTAGAGAATGTGCTTTGGTGATAGTGAGACTTTGTTTTGTAGAAGAGTGATAAGTATTGTGTGGGTTTGTAGCAGGTGTGTTTTTAGTGCTGGTATTAGCTGTATCAGGATAGCAATCGTGTAGCTGTTCTGTAATGTGGTCCTCGTCCAGCAGGCTAAGAAGGCATTTTGATGGGTCTGCGTGTGTAGGTGGTGGAGACGGTGTTTGAGAGTGAGTTGGTACGCTATGTTGTTTTCGTGGTGTAAGTAGACATGGAGAAGCGAAGTTGTGAGGTGTGGTAGGTTGCTTATATTGTTTGCGTGTGTTTAGGGCTGAAGGTGTATGAGTCAGGGGTGGTGGTGCAGCATGTGGGTCATGTAGTAAGGTTCTAAATTGTCCAATGGATGAGAGGCGGTTGGAAGAAAGTTGCTGTGTTGCTGTATGTGTGTTAGGTGTGGTGGAAGAGAGAAAGTTTTGCATTGGAGTTTGTTCCTTTGTGTGGTTTGAAAGGTGGGTGTATGTTTGTATTTTGTGACGGTAAGTATTATGAGGTGTTGTGCTTGAGAGATTTTGTTGTGCTGGTGTGCGTGATATGTTTTGTTTTTGAGGAGTAGTGAAAAGAGGTGCTAGTGTATTTGTTTCATGAGATGGATTTGTTTGTATAGTATTGTTTGCGAGTGGAAGTTGTAAGGTAGAGGGGGTGGTGATGTGTTTATGAGTAGAGTGTATGTTGTGTGTAGGAGGGAATGAAGTAGAGGTAAGAGTTTGTTTTAGACTGGTTTGTTGCTAGAGTTAAAATGTGTGGTGCCGTGCAGTGTATGTGGTGTGTGTTTGTGTTATTAGGGTAGAAGGAAGAGGAGGGTGTTCATTGGACAAATGATGGAAGGCTGAGTATGGGTTTGTTAGTGATAAAAGGGGGTATGTTAGGAGTAATTAGAGCAGGGAGTGTGTGTCTGGATGGGATGTAGTTAAGTATGGTGTGGAATGGGGTTGTGTTAGTGATGAGTGGATTGGTTCGTGGTATGGGATAGAGTTGTGTATTGTTTGTAGGTGATGGCCAGCAGCAGACTGCGGATTATACAATTTAAATATTTACACCACCTTTACTACACACCTGCAAAACTATTGCGCTTCCAGTTAAGAGACAATGATAATTGAGATAGATGTGGGATGGAAGGAGCTGATTTTTGACACCTAGCCTGGGAATGCACCCCGTCCGAAAATACTGGGCTGAGGTGCTCGAGGCGCTAGACCAGATGACAGAATCACATATACCTGACATGCCACTTATCACACTACTGGGATGCACAAAGGACCTTGAGGCCCCAATTAGAAGATATGTTTCCCTAGGTTTGCTCCTGGCCAAGCGCAGGGTCGCTTGCAGGTGAGGGAGGGGAAGGGCACCCAAGTTCAAAGAGTGGTTAAATGACCTTACATTCTGCCAGGAACAATTGAATACATACGCTGAGCTAATGCCACCCACATCTCACCCACGGGACATATGGGATCCTTTAACCCCTTCGCTGCTAGGCCTTTTCCCCCCCTGTGCTAAGCCTTTTTTTTGGCTATTTGGGGTAGTTCGCGCTTATGACCATGTAACTTTATGACCACATAAGGTATCCACGCCAAATTTGCGTCCTTTTTTTCCAACATCATGGGGATTCTAAAGGTACCCAGGGTTTGTGGATTCCCCTGGAGGGGACCCAGAAATTAGCCAAAATACAGCTAAATTTTGTTTTCTTTTGGAAAAATGGGAAAAAAGGGCTCCAGATGAAAGCGTCTGGTTTTTCCCTGCAAATAGTATCAAAAAGGGGTTGTGGTGCTGAAATCACCATCTTTCCAGCTTTTAGGCACAAGCAGACTTTTGTCAGAAAACCAACATTTTTTACACAGTTTTGGCATTTTTCTGGGACATAGCCTATTTCTGCTATTTTTTGTGCTTTCAACCTCCTTCCAGTTAATGGTAGAAATGGGTATGAAAGCAATAATGGATCCTGGAAAGCTATACATTTTAAAAAAAGTAGACAAAATTCTGAATTCAGCAAGGGGTCATTTGTGTAGATCCTTCAAGGTTTCTTCATAGAAACTAACAGTTAAATATAGGAAAAATTGAAAATTAGTTGAAAAAAACAGCCATTTGTGTCAACGTTTTCACCTGTAACTTCTTCTAATTATGACAGCTGTTTGAAAGCAATATACCGTTACATTTGCTGGATCTTTCTGGTTGTGGGGATATATAGGACTTGTAGGTTCACCAAGAACCCGACGAACCCAGAGCCAATAACTGAGCAGCGTCTTGCAATGGTTTTTTATTATATACCAGGTATATAGCAATTATTTTGGGAAAATGTATACATGGAAAAATAGGTATGAAAGACACCTATGTATTTCTGAAATGGGAACAAAATGTAGAGTTTAGAAACAGTAGATATTTGCACATTTCCGAAATTGGGAGTACCCATACTAGCATGAGAATTATAGGTCATTTTTCAAAATGACTTCTTTTTTACACATTGTCTTTCATTTGGAAGGCAGAAATGCATCGAAAGTCAATAGGTAATAACAGTTGCTCTACAATTCTGTGTTACCCTAAGTCTCCCGATAAAAATGGTACCTCACTTGTGTGGGTAGGCCTTGTGCCCACAACAGGAAACGGCTCAAAACGCAACGTGGACACACCACATTTTCACAATGAAAAATGACCCTTTTTTTGCAAAGTGCCTCGCTGTAGTTTTTGAACCCTAGCTCTGCCTGCACCTAGGGAAACCTAGCAAACCTATACATTTTAAAAAACTAGACACCCAGGGGAATTCAGGATGGGGTGACTTGACTGGCTCTCACCAGGTTCTGTTACCCAGAATCCCTTGCAAACCTAAACAATTGTCCAAAAAAAACACATTTTCCTCACATTTCTGTGGTGGAAAGTTCTGGAATCCGCGTGGATCCACAAAATTCCACCCACCCCGCGTTTCCCAAAGTCTTCCGAGAAAAATGGTACCTCACTTGTGTACCTCACCAGGCTGAAAAAAATTTCCTACCACCCAGTGTTCCCCCAGGTCTCCCGATACAAATGGTGCCTCACTCGTGTGGGAGGCCCAAGTACCCGCGACAGGCAAGGGCCCAAAACGTATTGAGGCGACATCAAAATTGCCTATCACAAAACGACCTGGTTTTGCAAGGGGGTCACCTGGGTTTTGGCCCCGTGCTCGGCGGCCAGCTAGGAAACCTACCAAACCCACACATTTTTGAAAACTAGACACCCAGGGAATTCCAGGGAGGTATGGCTTGCGTGGATCCCCCAACGTTTTCTGACCCAGAATCCCCTGCAAACCTCAAATGTAGCTGACAAAATCACTTTTTCAACACATTTGTGTGTGGGAAAGTTGTGGCATCATCGGGCTGACACAAATTTCCTACCACCCAGTGTTTCCCCAGGTCTCCCGATAAAAATGGGGCCTAACTCGCGTGGGAGGCCACCCCATCCCCCAGTCCCTACTTGGAAATTGCCCCGAGAGTGCCTCACGGACCAGGTTTTTTGCCATACACACGGCGAGCACATTCAGGAATACTTCTTACTAAATGCGGGCACAGCATCATCTAGATCAGTAGAATGGGATGCATTTAAGGTCGAGGCAAGGGGGCACTGCATTCAACA
This sequence comes from Calotriton arnoldi, assembly GCA_963921515.1. NCBI lineage: Eukaryota > Metazoa > Chordata > Amphibia > Caudata > Salamandridae > Calotriton > Calotriton arnoldi. The sequence goes on along the minus strand of CAWUFW010001605.1, from coordinate 2,454,555 downwards.
CATAATAGGGGTGTGGCAGGTGCTGGAGCGGTCATTGCACACTGCGGAAACACGACTGGCGGGCCTAACGAAAAAACTAGATCAGGGGGAGGCTACCCCAGAACAGGTGGCGACAGCAAAAACAACACATGCGGAAACCATGAATGACCTCTGCAAATACAATTTTAGAGCGTATGCTGTCCGAACACATCGAGAAGGGAATAGGGCAGGTACACTCCTCGCCTGGCTCGCGAAACAAGATACGGACATGCCACCCATCACAATTTTGCGTGATAAGTCTGGCACCCTTAAACAATCGCAGGTAGAGATACTACACATTTTTCGCGACTATTACATGGAGATTTATCGAGCCCTACCACAGTCATCGTATCTAACATTATCCCGTTTCTTTCAATCCACGCCTCTGCCTGGCATTCCACCGGCGGACACGAAGGCGATGGACACAAAAATCAAATCCCCAGATGTCATTCAGGCCATCAGGGCATTGGCGCGTCGTAAAGCGCCGGGAGCGGACGGCTTCCCCCTGGAATACTATACCGCCTTTTTAAGACAGCTGGCCCCGCGCCTCGTAATCATATACGACGAAGCGCTACAAACAGGTGAACTGCCCAGTTCCCTTAGGGAGTCTACCTTGGTTACCTTCCTTAAACCAAATAGAGATCCCACTCTCCAGTCCTCGTACAGGCCCATAACTTTGCTCAACGCGGACTGCAAGATCTTAGGGAAAATACTGGCAGACAGATACATACAGGTTCTCCCGCAGTTGATCCACCCGAACCAAAACGGCTTTCTCCCCAGCCGCAACGTATCACAGAATATACGCAGACTCTTTCACATTCAGGACAGAGCACGAGACCGCTTTCCACAGGCCGCATGCCTAATCTTAGATCTTGAAAAGGCCTTCGACACGCTCCTATGGCCATATTTATTCTCAACCCTTCGAAAAGTGCATGTGGGTCCGACCCTATTGGCATATACGCAACTCCTCTATAAGGGCCTTACCACTAGGGTAAGAGTGGGAAAGTATATCTCAGATCCACTTCGGGTGGAGCGAGGCACGAGGCAGGGGTGCCCCTTGTCCCCCCTCCTTTTCGCCTTGGCAGTAGAACCTCTAGCCATCCGTCTACGGCATGAGGGCGAAGCCTGGGGTATCCCGATCGCAGACACGGTTCATTGTGTGTCACTATATGCCGACGACCTCCTGATCTATGTGCGGGTTATCACAAGTGATCTTACACCGATCTGGGAAATATTACAGACCTTCGCAGAGGTCTCCGGACTTAACTTCAATCGACGATCTTTCCCCTTAGCCCCCACCTAGCTCCCTCGGAGATCATGATAGGACCCCAGACACTTGGTTGGAGTGCAGCGGCACCCCGATACTTGGGAGTGAGGCTGTACCATTCACCCGAAGATCTCTACGAGGGGAACCACCGCAAAACTTTAGCGGGGCTGCGAGCGGCAGTCGCCTTCTGGAAGACCCTGCCCTTGGCCCCTATAGGGCGTGTAGCCTTAGCAAAGATGATCATGGTGCCCAGATTGCTCTACTCCTTCACCAATCTCCCGGTGATACCGCCACGCTCCTTTTTTCAAGAGCTAGACACACTACTCACGACGTTGATATGGGGAGGCGGCAGACACAGAGTAGCCTTACGCACCCTCTACTTACCTACCACACAAGGGGTTTGGGGCCCCCTCCTTCGAAGCTTATTTCCTAGCGGCGCAGCTCCAATGGCTGTCACATTGGACAGCGGAACGCCACATAGAGGAGACATTTACTGATGTGGGTCGGATGCCCCTCCCGGCTATCCGGAGATTGCTGATGCCGGGCACCAAGCCTATGTGTACACACTCCCTACAGGTGTCGATAGCCCGCAAATGCATGATGCGTATACACCGCATGTCACGGGACATACCCCTCTACTCCCCACTGCTCCCACTAGTGGGATTCCCACGAGAGAGAACTACTACACATCCGGTGCCCTCCGGATATGGACGGAACACGGAGTGACGGAGATTGAAACGCTGTTTGAAGATGGGCAGCTGAAAACATACGCCCAAATGAGGGATAGCTACGATCTCCCTCCAGCGCCCGCCAGTGCTGGGATCTCACTGAAGGGGAACCACCGACACATCCGGTACTACATACAATCCTACGTATGGGTGGGGGCAGACACTTAGTCACTTGGCACTATAAGGCAATTAGGGAATTGACCACGGCCCCTTTGCAGGCCGTACGCCAAAAATGGGAGGATGAAATAGGACGAGTGCTTCACGACCAGGAATGGGAAAAAGCTCTAGAATACCCAAAGAAAGTCTCAAGGAACGCCCGATTCAAAAACATCCAATTCAATGTTTTACATCGCGCGTACCTAACACCGCACCAACTACATCGCTTTTACCCCGACACACAATTCGCATGCCCCAGATGCCAAACACCCGAGGCCAACTTCAAACACATGTTCTGGGACTGTCCCACACTCCAACCATATTGGGGTAGGATACATCAGGTACTGAGGGCGACCGTACACCTCACGCACATTACCACATGGGAGGCATGCGCCCTGGGAGTCTTCCGCAGGCGGAAGGCAGAAAAAGTGCATCCTTTGCCATCCTTAGCCATACTCCTGGCGAAGCGGGGAATAGCCATGCACTGGAGGGCACCAGCAGGACCCCCTGAGGCAGCCTGGATAGGGGCGGTTAAAAAATGGGGGGCAGCGGAGGAAACGCTATTGCGGGAGGAGGAGGTGAAAGGGACTCGCAAACACCACATCTCCATGGAATGGGCGCAACTCCTGTTTCAGTTCACGCAAGAGACAACACAAGAAGAACCACCTGGGGCTGCGCCATCCCAATCCCAGACTCCACCCCTGTCCCCGATGGTACGAGCAAATACGAACTCCTAATAGTCATATTAGAAGAAAGATCGCCCACATAGTTGGGCCCCGCCAAACTGACAACCCGACCTGTGACAGGAGACATAATCTACCCTAGGCATCCTTGATTCCCCGATTCCGATGCTACGGACATCCTGTAGAAAAACTGGCACCGACCACAAGACAGATACTCACTACAAGGGTTATTTTTATTTGTGGACACCCCAGACCCCTCCCCTCCTCTCCCTACCCCCCCCACAGTTTACTGTTTCATGTTTATCTTATGACAGCGTAAAGTTAGCTTCTATATATTGGGAACGAAAACATGGTCATCAACCAAGGAGGTAGACAGGGATGGAATGGGGGACTACACATCAATCCGCACCCTTGCGGGAACCCACATATACAGACGCTTGACACTAATCAACCTACCCAAGTTCACATTAGACCTCTGAAGATGTAATCCATGTACAATTAAATGTTTGATCCGCACTGCCTGAGTTCACGTTATTATGTATAATCAACGTAATACAATGATGTACCATGGAAAATACAAATACCAATAAAAAAAAATTTAAGCTAAAAAAATAACTCGCGTGGGAGGCCCAAGTACCCGCGACAGGCAAGGGCCCAAAACGTATTGAGGCGACATCAAAATTGCCTATCACAAAACGACCTGGTTTTGCAAGGGGGGTCGCTTGTCGCTTCAATACGTTTTGGGCCCTTGCCTGTCGGGGGTACTTGGGCCTCCCACACGAGTGAGGCACCATTTTTATCGGGAGACCTGGGGGAACGCTGGGTGGTAGGAAATTTGTGTCAGCCCGGTGATGCCACAACTTTCCCACACAAAAATGTGTTGAAAAAGTGATTTTTTCAGCTAAATGTGAGGTTTGCAGAGGATTCTGGGTAAGAAAACGTTGGGGGATCCACGCAAGCCACACCTCCCTGGAATCCCCCGGGTGTCTAGTTTTTAGAAATGTGTGGGTTTGGTAGGTTTCCCTAGATGGCCGCCGAGCCCGGAGCCAAAAACTCATGGGACCCCCCTTGAAAACCAGGTTGGCTTGTGATAGGTAATTTTGATGTCGCCTCACTAGGTTTTGGGCCCTTGCCTGTCGCGGGTACTTGACCCACCCACACAAGTGAGGTACCATTTTTCCCGTAAGACTTTGGGGAACGCGGAGTGTGTGGAATTTTGTGGATCCACGCAGATTCCAGAACTTTCCACCACAAAAATGTGAGGAAAATGTGGGTTTTTTGACAAAGTTTGAGGTTTGCAAGGGATTCTGGGTAACAGAACCTGGTGAGAGGCACACAAGTCACCCCATCCTGGATTCCCCTTCGTGTCTAGTTTTCAAAATTGTACAGGTTTGCTAGGTTTCCCTATGTGCCGGCTGCGCAAGGGCCCACAATCCACAGGTAGGCACATCCTGAAGAAAATTCAGTGCCTAGTGGGCTTTCTGCCGCCCTGGGGAGGGGGGAAATCGAGGGCTATTGCCCCGATATGCCCCCAAGGGGGGCAGAAAGACTGTGGCTATTCTTTTTGGGGGGTGGGGGCATTGGGATGCCCATTCTGGGAAGCCCCCACCCCTACTAATAGAAAAGCCAGCATAATCGCTGGCGCCTAGTGGACTTTCTGCCCCCTCCGGGGGGCAGATCAGGGGCTACTGCCCCATCTGCCTCCTGGGGGGGCAGAAAGGCTGTGGCATCTTTTTTGGGGGGTTGGGGCATTGGCATGCCCATTCTGGGCAACCCCCACCCCGAACTTTGGGGAAAAAAATCCCTGGTGGCTAGTGGGCTTTCTGTCCCACCCCGGGGGGGCAGATAAGGGGCTATTGCCCCATCTGCCTCCCAGGGGGGGCAGAAAGACTATCAATTTTTGGGGGGTGGGGGCCTTGACAGGCCCATTCTGGGCAACCCCCACTTCTACCTATATAAAAAAAAAAATCCCTGGCGCTTAGTGGGCTTTCTGTCCCCCCCCCTGGGGGCAGATCAGCGGCTATTGCCCCCATCTTCCTCCTGGAGGGGCAGCAAGTCTTTAGTTTTCTTTGGGGGGTAGGGTGGGGGCATTTGCATGCCCATTCTGGGCAGCCCCACCCCGGGCCTATAAAAACAATAATCCCTGGTGTCTAGGGTGCTTTCTGCCCCCACGGGGGCAGAAAGACTGGAATTTTGTGGGGGGGAGGGGTGGGGGCATTGGCATGCCCATCTTTGGCAGCCCCCACCCCTAAATTAATCCTAAAAAAAAAAACCCTGGCGTCTAGTGGGCTTTCTGCCCCCCGGGGGGGCAGATTGGGGGCTACCGCCCCCATCTGCACCCAGGGGGGGAAGAAAGACTGTTATTGTGCAGGGGGGTTGGGGGCTTTGGCGTGCCCATATTGGGCAGCCCCCACCCCTAATTTACATAATAAAATAAATCCCTGGTTTCTAGTGGGCTTTCTGCCCCCCCGGGGGGGCAGAAAGACTGGAATTTTGTGGGGGAGGGGTGGGGGCATTGGCATGCCCATCTTGGGCAGCCCCCACCCCTAAATTAAATGTAAAAAAAAAACAACCCTGGCGTCTAGTGTGCTTTCTGCCCACCCGGGGGGGCAGATTGGGGGCTACTGCCCCCATCTGACCCCCAGGGGGGCAGAAAGACTCTAATTGTCCAGGGGGGGGCATTGGCATGCCCATATTGGGCAGCCCCCACCCCTAATTTATATAGAAAAAAAATCCCTGGTTCTAGTGGGCTTTCTGCCCCCCCGGGGGGGCAAATTGGGGGCTGCATCCCCCATCTGCCTCCCAGGGGGGGGGGCAGAAAGACTGAATTAGGCCCAAAAATATGGGGGGAGCAAAGGCCCTTGCCCAAGGGGCCGCTCCCCCCTCCCTGGTGCCTAGTGGGTGGATCCCTGCTTGGGGATCACCCCCTGGGGCGATCCCCAAGCAGGGATCCACTAGGGAGGGGTACCATTGGAAAGGGAGATTCTCCCCTTTCCAACGGTACCTCTCCCATCTGTTCCGGTGCTCGGGGGCTGAGATAGCCCCACGAGCACCGAAACAATGAAACTGAAAGTAAGTTTCAGTTTCATTTTCATTGCAATGACGACAGCGCGCCATGCGCGCGATCGGCATTGCAATAAAAATACAAATTGGCCTCGGGAGGTTGGGGAAGCTCTTCCCCAACCTCCCGAGGCCAATAAAAAAAAAGGGAAATCCCTCTGCTGTCTGCAGCAGAGGGATTTCGTGCCCCTGTTCTCATGACGGAATGGTTCCGTCATGAGCACAGGAGCACCGGTGCTCATGATGGAACCATTCCGTCATGAGCACCGAAAGGGTTAAGAACGTACCTACTAGAACGATAAGATACAGCAGAGGCGGAAAATGAGAGTCACACACACTCACAGGCGTCAAAAAATGATCACTAATAGGACAAAGGGGAAGCGGGAGGAGATAACGAGGCTACGGGCTGGAATGGGAAGACGGACACGAGTGAATTATCAATATTGGGTGCAATGTGACATACGTAATGTTAATGATATACAAGGGATGTAATCAATGGAAGTACCTCTGGTATTTTTTCCTAGCTGTTAAAAACACCAGTACTATGTCGTGTCGTATGGTTGGATTACAACCTGTTATGTTTATCTGCAAATGAAAAATTCAATAAAAAAGATTTTTTTAAAAACTAAAAAAAACTGATTGTAGTTCCCTAGTATCTCAGGGCATGGCTTACAGGACAGCGAATACCTTTAGGTCGGCCATTTCGGAGGAGACATCCCCTGATACAGGGTTACCAGGTGGGTGAGCATCCATTAGTATGCAAGCTGATGAGGCGCATCCGTTTGGCCTTCCCTCCAGAACTTAGGTACGCTGCTTTGTGGGGCGTAAATCTTCAGGTCCTGGCAGAGAAACAAATTTCTATCCCATACGGAACTTTCTGGGGAATTAGCAATGCTGCTCTGCTTAATATCTTGCTGTAGAGTCTCAGATGTACATGCTCTTGATTTACAGGCAGAACTTATTCCCCAGATGGAGTTACATCCAATATCTCACCTAGAACAAAGTCTAACTCGAGGGTGAACTCTTACCCGGCATTTGATAAATCACCTAAGCTGTGTGTGGTGCGATGCCTGGAAGCATACAAGCACATGACGGAAGAGTTCCGGCCTCCTGGTGAGAGGCAACAGCTAATATCCCTAAAGAAACCTTTCAAAGCTGGGTCTTCTCCAATAATTGCCCGGTGGGTTCACTGGGTCATGCAGGAAGCTGGTATTAATGTATCCAATTTTGGCGCTAACTCATTGAGAGAAGCCATGGCTTCAAATGCATTCACGTTGGGTGCCAGACTGTAAGATATACTTAATGCGGTCAATTGGTCGTCTGACTACATGATTAAAAGGATTTATTTTAAGCACGTCCTGGATACGGCATCCCTGGTAGTGGACAAGCTTTGAACAAGCATAATCCTCGTGTAGGGTCTTGGAGGGACCCATTGGGGGATCACGGTCAGACCTACGCTGTCTGTCTAGTGGTGACATAGTATCGTTCCAGTCCCCACCTAGGAGGGTCAAGCCCTCTGGGAGTTCTCCCCATAGCCTGGAGATCCTGTCTACAAAGGTGTTCCCTAATGGAGGGGGAGCATAAATACTGCCAATATTAATATGTTCTCCATGTAGTGTGCCCGTTAATATGATGCATCGTCCCCCTGGATCCTGCCAATGCTTTATATGTACAAAAGGGACTTGACGATGTATGAGAATGGCAGTCCGTCGAGACCCCCTGGTGAACCCTGCATGATATATAGTGTGATACCCGAATCTGGCCAGGCACGGAGTTTTGGTGCCAAGAAGGTGGGTCTCTTGTAGGAGCAGGATGTCGGCTTCGTATCGCTTAGCCTGGCGAAGGATAGCTCCCCTTTTGATTTTATTGAGTAGCTCCCTGACATTCCAGGATACCACAGTCAAGTCCCAGAGCGGGAAAGTACCTGTTTGTGCCGTCATCCGGTGTCTATGTATGTAATCTCTGGAACTGATGTATCGGAATCTAGGTAGTGAGTCTGCACGTGTGGAAACAATGAAACTGTTCTAACAAACACCCCCCCCCAAGAACCCCCGTGCTCCCCCGCCCCCCCGATACTGCCATAAACAAGAAGCATCTGTCACGGCAAAGGACACCCGGGGCCCCCAACAGGGAGGTCTAGAGCCCCCCCGCCAATAGTACCCAAACCACCCGCAAAACATTAACAGGGGGGGTGAAAATGTCTGGGGCAAGGCAGCCTCATGGCTCGGTGTCCACGCCAGTTCAGTGTTCAGTGAGGAGCAGGATAATCACAATGTTGTACAGTCAGCATTAAATGAGAACCATAGAGCATTGTCAGTCCGGCAAGTTCAGGATGCGCGTTCTGGACTGGAGGAGCGCCGATCAAAGCCAGATCTATGTCGCCTCTTTGATTTGGTCCTACGAGATCTGTTCCGCTGCGAACCCCGGGATGAGTCCGACTCCAGCGGCGGCGACGTGTGTGGTTTAGAGTGGGTCCGCTCGTCCGTCCGTCCAGGCGAAGACGGCCTCCGGTGTGTCGAAAAAATGAGACTTGGAATTGAATATGACACGCATCCGGGCTGGGTATAGGAGCATGTATTGCATGTTGAGGTCCCATAACCTACGCTTTGCCGCCGCAAAGGATTGGCATTGTTGTTGCACCAGATGGGTGTAGTCCAGGAATATCATTATGGGCCTTGAGTCAAACAGGAGTTTGTCCTTGTGTGATCTAGCGAATTGTAAGATGGCATCCTGATCAGCATAGTTCAGCAATTTAGCAATCACTGGTCTTGGGCTTTCTCCAGGGGGTGGCTTCTTTGTCAACGCCCGGTGGGCTCTCTCCACCACAAAACAGGTAGATAGCATATCCTCTGGCATGAGATCTGTGAGCCACTGGGTAATAAAGCGGTTCATGGAGGTGCCCTCGCATCCCTCCGGGAAGCCCACGAAGCGTAAATTGTTGCGCCTAGCGCGGCCCTCTGCATCCTCCACCCGGGATGCAAGCTCTTGCGATACCACCGTAAGCTTATTGACCTTCCTCTGCAGGGTGGTCACAGTGTCTTCAACGGTCGAAACCTGTGCCTCCGCCTCCGTGATACAGTCCACCGCCTTTCTAAGGTCCTGACGCAAGAAGGAAACTTCGGAGCCCACCGCACTGATCTTGACATCGTTTATCTCTGGCTTCGTTAATCACCCACAGGAGCGCTGCGTTGTCTGGCACTGCGCCCCCGTGTCCCCTCCGGTGGTGCCCCGGTAGTTGTAGCATAATGATCGAGGGTGCTCGGTTTGGCACTCGCCCCCCCGGGTTTGTCCTTACCCATGACTGCGAGCGAGCGGAGGTTGGCGCGGAGGCCTCAAGAATCTAGCAGCGAAGTGATGCCTTCACCAGTGGAAGGGACCGCAGTAAGTCTTGGGGAGTCACACGGATATCTCACCGGAGTCATCCTGGGGATGCACCGTAGGCCGGCCCTCTCGGAATCAAGCACGCCCTGTGCCACAAGCCGCACCGAGCCTAGCTCGGCCGCCTCGGCAGCCCACGACGGCCTGCCAAGTAGGCCCCGTAGTGGGACCAGATTCGCCAGACCACCAGCCCACAGCGCTCCCCACCAGAGTGCCGGATGTCAGGTCCCAACATCACAGCCGAGGCTCCAGGGACAGGGCACACCCCCGCAGATAGTATTGGAACGGATGTAGCCGCTACGGTTCACATGTCCGGCCCAAGGACATGACTATATCTCTCCACATCTCATGTGCTTCAATAATCCCCTGCGTCCACGACTAGGATCGGTGGGGTGGGGGGGGAATCCAAGCGGCAAATCCAGTTGCCACCACCCCCTGCCACGGAGCACATCTTCGGCCGTTAGCCGGGCTCTTCTCCTACCTGCGATATGTATAGGAGGGGGGGAAGGGAAACGGGCCTAGGCGCCCGGACCTCTCCATCAACGGGGCCCCTATGCCGGCCGCACGGAGACCAGTGCACTATGTCACTTCTTCAAACGCGTGTAGTCCTCCGGAACCAATATCCCCTCGAGATGTTATCTGGATCGGGGGGGGGGTGTCGCACCACAGCGGCGAAATAAGCCAGGCATGGGGGCATCAGTCGAGACTCTCCTGGGGTATCCGGCGGTCGCTGCAGGATGGGCTCGCCCCTGCCACAGGCCCGCCGCGGCCTCCGGGTCTTGGTTATGGCTCACTGCTCAGCGCCCGGTCCCCCGCGCTGGGCACCTCCGCTCACCTCTGAGACCGTGCACAGGTCCTGCACTCGTCTACCGTACGTTGAGTCGGAGGCTCGGGAACCGGGCAGAGGACGGCCCACAGCAGGCCCAGGCCCGCGCCGCACTCCCAACAATCCCGGCGCGCGGCACGTTCGCAAGCGCCACAGCCTCGCACCCTCTTGCCAGAAAACAGCACTCTAGGTGCTGGCAGGATCACGATGTCCGTAGATGTGCTCCTCCGAGCAGGATTTAGGCGGATTTATGAAGTTTTATGGTGTGGACGCACGGAGCCCGGCTAGGCTGCGTCCGCCATGTTGGCTGTCCAAAAATCTTTTTGTACTTTTATTCATCCATCCATCATTCTGTCTTTTTACTTCCATCCACCTTTTTTGCCATCCTTCATTCTTTTTATTCATCTGTCATTCTTTTCTCTATCCTTGAATTTCTCTTCCTTCCTTCCTCCCTCCACCCACCCACCCACCCTTCCTTCTCCCCATGCATCCATATATCCTGACTTCTCCCATCCATTCGGGCATACTTCCCTCCATTATCTTCCTTCCTTCTATCCATCCTTCACTCAATTCATCCTTTTTTGCTGACCATCCACTCTTCATTGCATTCATCTCTCCATCATCTTCCATCCTTTTTTCCATCCTTCACTCCATTCATATTCCCTCCCAGGGCCGACTTTAGAGCGGTGCGACTGGTGCGGCTGCATTGGGCGCTGACCTGGAGGGGGCACTGACCTGGGGGGGGCACTGAGTTTTACAATAACTTAACTTTTACAGAGTTCCTTGTGGGTCCAGCTTTCAAGCAGCAATAAAAATGTCAAGCTAACTCTTGTGATTAATTTTCCTGCTAGAGAGAGAGATCGGGGTTTTGTCTAGTGGCAGTTTTGCCTCACCATAAAGTAGCGCAGAGGGTTAATATGCCTGCTGCAAAGAACAGATCTGCATTTCATGTGGATACCTGAGTGGATTAGTAAAGCCAGCCTTTACCAGCGCTTTAAAACTATAGAATGTAGGTGAGAGAGGGGCTATCCAGAGATGAGGGGCACTTTGGCTGTGTGGAAGTGAGGGAATCAGAGGAGTAGGTAATGGGGGAGGGGGGCCAAAAAAGATTGTCGCACCGGGCGCCACCAGCGCTAAAGCCGGCCCCGTTCACTCCATTCATCCTTTTCTCTAGCCACCCATTTCTTCTTTGCATTATTCTCTCCATCAAACCTTTCTTTATACATCCTTCTAGACATTCATCCCATCATCCATCAATCTCTTCATCCATGCACTCATCTCTTGATCTGTACATCTATCTATTCTCTCTTAATCCTTCTCCACACTACCGCTTCTCCACATCCATCCACCCTTCTCTCCATTTCTAACAACCACCAGCCCTCCCTCCCTCCCTTTGACTACATGTGCAGGTATTTAGGAGCTTTTAATCAGCCAAAGGGGCAATAAACAACAATTTAAATGTTTCAGTTTACACACAACTACCCTCTGGCACACAAGCCCCACTGAAGCTGCTAAAGTGGGTGGTTCATGACACTCCTGGTCTAGACTGTGGCTCTGAATAATTGTAATTGGATGATATTAATTCAAGCTTTCCACCCATCTTTTTTTGTTTTCCTCAAAAATATTTTACAGCACAATTTCGTAAATGCAAATATTTGGTAACACTTAAGAGGGCGAGCTGGAAAACATCAGGATAGATTACTTTTCCCTTTGTCTTGCATAGGAATCAAGCAAATTTTAAGTGAGAAAAAGCTAAAAAAGAAGTATTTTTTTACTGAAAAATCCTAAATTATCTGACTTAATCTGAGCGTTGGCTTGTAAGTAACTTTCAGAACAAGTTGTCTAACAAGCCATAGGTTTTACACTCAGTTCTGAAGAGCATTCGTGAAATATTCTGACCGTGCACAAAGGAGCATTATGTCTCAGTAGCAGGAAATCACGTATATATGTGCGCGGATAACTGTCATATTATTATTAGAAGAAAGAGTGGTGTTCAACTACATAGTATTACCACAATAACATACATGACATCACTATTGATTATGGTGAGAGAGACCAGCTTTTTGAAGATAAAATCTGTTGTTTTTGTCTTCCTCCGGATTGAAATTGCTCCATTCAGGAGTTAATGGGGAAATGTTTTTCTCTATGTGTTTCCCAATCGCACATCAATGTGGTCCCAAATGTTGGCTGGTATGGGCTCTAGGGCTCTAGGGCTCTAGGCTCAGGCCTCTATTCTTAGTCCTTTGCTCTTCAATTTATATGTGAGGCCTTTGGCTGATGTAGCGGAAGATGCGGGGTTGTCCCTGTTCTCCTATGCGGACTCCCAAATCATCTTCTCCCTTTCCGCTGAAAAAACAGACGGGCTCTCCCTACTTCAATCAGGCCTGAGTAAAATTGCATCATGGATGCAGTTGAATTTTCTCAAGCTTAATGGGGGAAAAACTGAGGTGCTAATACTTGGCAAAGACAAGGGTCTCTGGGGCCCACAACATTGGCCTTGTGAGATGGGGGTTCTTCCTCAACCCTCTTGTCAAGTTCGAAAACTGGGTGTCATCATTGATGACTCCTTAACAATGCATCACCAGGCCGTCAAGGTAGCTGCCACCTGTTTTGCCATTCTTAAGTGGCTAAAGAAGATCATCTGGATGCTACCAGAGTCCACCCAAAGAACAGTAGTTCAGGCATTAATCACCTCAAGACTGGACTACGGTAATGTTCTTTACCTTGGTTCCAATAAGGAGGTGATCCATAGGCTGCAGATGGTGCAAAATTCCGCGGCAAGACTTCTCTGTCGGATTCCTAGGGCCGCTTCTGTTTCTGGCCATTTACGAGATTTGCATTGGCTCAGGGTGGAAAATCGAATTTGATTTAAAGCTTTAAGTTATATGTTTAAAATTAAAGCAGGGACTGCACCTCAATACCTATGTTCCTTAACCTACCCATACGTTCCTTCCCGATGTCTACGTTCATCCACCCAGGGGAGGTTTTCTGTGCCAAGATTCAGGCTGTCCCGGATGGGTGGTCGATCTTTTTCTTATCTCGGGCCCTCACTCTGGAACGCCCTTCCCATAACCATTCGGAATGAAACAATTTACGCCCAATTCCGCAAATCAGTGAAGACCTGGCTTTTTAACAAGTAATTTTTGCTGTTAATTTTTTACTATCTGGTCTCCATTTGCCTGGCGCCGGGAAACCCTTTTTGGGTAGCTGTTGCGCCTTACAAATTAAATTAACATAACATAACATATGGGATACCAGACCTGGGATTCCAGATTAATCAATGTCAGGATGGTACCTTCTACTCAGACTTACATCTTTAAATCCAAGATCAAAACATTCTGCAGACAGTCTTGTTTTAGTTTAACTGAGCCAATGCTACTAACATTGTGCTTGATTTGGGCAGGTGGTTTCCGGTGCAAGGCACCTGCACTTAGTTGTCAACACTGGCACTTATGATAGTCTGCCATGTGGTGGCACTGTTTGTCTAAATTAGAGAGGAACTTAACAACAGTTGTTTATTAATTCAATATACATTAAAATTGACTAATACTTGCTGCCCACACCATTCTTATAATTTTGGGGGCCCCGAATAGTCTGAATTGTTACACTTATAGGATTTGATGTTTAGTAGTTGTGTTGGTTCTGTCATTGGCAGAGCTAGCAGGGGTAAGTGTCCTCCTGATGAGGGCCCTGGCACTTATATCTTTGCAAATTAAGCACTGGTGTAGCACACCTGGAAAAGTGTTCTGCAAAGGCAGTATCCAACAATAGAGGAGGGGAAACAGTCAGAACAAAGCGGGCAGAGCCACGCGCGTTCCAACTTCGCAAGCGCTACCACGCTTGCCTTTACCACACATATGCCTTAACCATGCATATGCGTGGTTAAGGCAGTGTGTGGTCTAGCTGCTGGCAGGCGGAAGCAGGAAGGATCGGGAGAGGATGGGACGCAGTGAGGTAAGTGGGACTGGGGCCAGGTTTTCGAGCGGTGGAGAGTAGTTTGTATAGGTTCAGGGGTAGTTTTCAGGGCCGGGGGGTCAGGGTAGTTTTCAGGGCTGGGGTGTTGTATAGTTCCTATAAAACCTATATAGGATCTGTGCGGTTAGACAACATACACTGTAGGATTGGTGTCTGACTGATTCTAGACACCCCCACTGGGTATGTTGGCCTGTGTACCAGTTAGCTCACAGTGCCACTAGAAACTCCTCTTACCAAGGAGAGAATAGTTCTTGGCAATTATCGAACATGACAACCCTGATCCCTCAGGACCGTGGAAACAGTGTACTACTTTTCGCTCTGTCACTCGTGCTCACTTAGTCTCAGAGAGATACACAGAATAAACGGTATGGATGTTTTTCAATAAGCATTTATTGAACAGTCGTTATTCTAGTGTAAAATAGGTGTGCTGAAACAACCATTAGACAGTAACAGATATAAATGATTAGAAGCACTAAGAAAGTAAAAGGATAGTAGATTTCTACCATTTTGCTATAACCATGAATACAGGCAAGTATATAAAATACATGAATATAAAATGGGTACTCCTACGATGCTACCCTAACTAGATGTACCCAAGTGTACCTAGCATGTATATAGGTGTTAAGCCAAAAATCCCTCTAGGATAAAGTCGACCCCATTACCTGAAGTGAGAGACTGTGGGACCCTGTCTTGGTCACGAGTTGGACACCCCGCAAGGGATGTTAGACCACTGCGAGCTGGAGTATCTGCATGCAGGAACCTCAGCGTCTCTGGTCAGTGTGTCGGCATGGAAGTCCTGATATCCTCTGTTTGTCTCAGCAAGATGTGATGTTTATATACCCAAAGGTCTCCCCGGGGGTTATACCTTGCTGTGCCACTTGACGGACTTACGATGACGCCAGGAGTGAACTTTATACATAGTTATTATGCAGGAGATGGTAGTCCTGCTGAGTTTCCAAGAATCCTCATGTATAATGTATGAGGCTTTTACCAGGGAAAATCCTGCGTTGTGTGTGCAGTGTCGTATCTAGGTAAAAGGCCAGTCCCCAAGAACCATTATGTGTGTAATGTAGGGGAGAGTATAGGTGAGAGGTTACGATGTTACCTGAGCCTATATTGGGGTACCTATATGGAATATAACAGGGGGGTTTGGGGTAGTTTTCAGACTTGGGGGGATCGGGGTAGTTTTCAGGGCTGGGGAGGGGGTTGTTTTTTAGGAGGGAGGGGGTTAGTTTTAGGTATCAGGCAGGTGATTGAGGCCATTGTAGGGCTCAGGCAGGAGGCAGGGATCGTAATATTTTTTAGGGCCTAGGGGGTCAGGGTAGTTTTTAGGACTTGGGGGGGGGGGGGGAGGGTCAGGCAGTTTTTGGGGATTAGGGGAGGGCGGGGTCGTTTTTAGGGCTCTGGAGGTCGGGTAGTTTTTAGGGCTCGGGAAGGGGTTGGTTTTCAGGAGGGGGGTAGTTTTAGGACTTAGGGTGGGGGGAGGGGTCGGGGGTTTAAGACTTACCTGTCAATTCTTAACCACGGATATGTATTTACCATACATACCTTAACAAAGCATAATTCGCTGTAAAGGCATGCGTGGTAAAAGCATATGCGTGGTTAAGACTTGCGTTGTTGAGACTGCGTGGAAGCGCATGCATGGTAAACGCATGCGTGGTTCCATCACACAACCCTAGAGGGGTTATTTTTGTGAAATTTAGTCAAATGGCTTCTGTAAATATACAGCCATAGAACAATTGCCTGCCATTTACCCAAGGCTGATTTCCTGGCTTGATGGGCTACAATTTCCTCAGCCCATCCAGCCCTGGTAGCAACCTCCTGTCCATCATTCTACCAAGGGTATTTATTGTGTGTCATATGCAGTACGTAGTGCCTTTACTTAATTTAGAGGACTGGGCTTCATTAAAGCCATATTCAAACAAGCATTTGCAATGCAATAGGTCTCGCATTCACGCACGTTTGAGCTGTTGGCATTGTAAATGACAATGCCTTTATTTATGTTTTGGGTTTTAAAACATAAATAAAAGGCATTGTCATTTACAATACTAATAGCTTAAACTCTCGCAAATGCGAGACCTATTGCATTCCAATAATGGGCCTTCTCGACCGCTTGTCAGATTGTAAATATCAGAGGAAGATGACTGGCCTGCGACGTCTTCAAAGTAGTGATAAATAGTGCAGTAAAGAAGATGTGTAAGTGTTGTAAATTACACAGACACAAAGTGTGAAGTGAGAGTTACATATGATCCGAGCTATAAACACTAACAAAGCGCTCCAACAACTTTCACTCTGTGATTACACTGTCGCGGCTCAGGAGGAAGAGCGGGAGGCGGCGGCTATTTCTTGCCCTCTCCGTGATTTGAGTGTGCAGTGTAGCATTGCATATTGCCATTGCTATCTTTGGCCTAATAAGAAACACACCAGCTGCAGTAGGGCTCTGGCTTCACCTCCTGGTGCAGGGCGGGCTGTGCTTTATGGGAGGCATGGCGTGAGGGAGGGATGGTCTCGGCTGCAGCTCAGGCCTCATACAGTGCCCCTGCTATTACTAGTGAGCGAGAAGCGCTGAAGTGGTGGTATTGGTATTGGCGGTGGTGGTATTGGCGGTGGTGGTATTGGTGGTGGTAGTATTGGTATTGGTGGTGGTGGTATTGGTGGTGGTGGTATTGGAGGAGGTGCTGGTATTGGTGGTGGTGGTATTGGTGATGGTAGTATTGGTATTGGTGGTGGTGGTATTGGTGGTGGTGGTATTGGAGGAGGTGCTGGTATTGGTGGTGGCGGTATTGGTGATGGTGGTATTGGTGGTGGTGGTACTGGGATTGGTGGTGGTACTGGTATTGGTGGTGGTGGTATTGGTGGTGGCGGTATTGGTATTGGTGGTGGTGGTAGTGGTGGTATTGGTATTGGTGGTATTGGTGGTGGTATTGGTGGTGGTGGTATTGGTGGTGGTACTGGTGGTATTGGTGATGGTGGTATTGGTGATGGTGGTGGTATTGGTGATATTGGTGGTGGTGGTGGTATTGGTGGTGGTGGTATTGGTGGCTGTGGTATTGGTGGTGGTATTGGTGGTGGTGGTATTGGTGGTGGTATTATTGGTGGTATTGGTGGTGGTGGTATTGGGGATATTGGTGGTGGTATTGGTGGTGGTACTATGGTGGTATTGGTGGTGGTATTAATGGTATTGGTGGTGGTGGTATTGGTGGTATTGGTGATGGTGGTATTAGTGGTGGTATTAGTGGTGCTGGTATTGGTGGTGGTGGTATTGGTGGTGGTGGTATTGGTATTGGCGGTGGTATTGGTGGTATTGGTGGTGGTGGTATTGGTGGTGGTATTGGTGGTAGTGGTATTGGTGGTGTTGGTATTGGTGGTGGTGTTGGTATTGGTGATGGTGGTGGTATTGGTGGTGGTGGTATTGGTGGTGGTGGTATTGGTGGTGGTATTGGTGGTGTTGGTATTGGTGGTGCTATTGGTGGTGGTATTGGTGGTGGTGGTGGTATTGGTGATGGTTGTATTGGTGGTGGTATTGGTGGTGGTGGTATTGATGGTGGTGGTATTGATGGTGGTGGTATTGGTGGTGGTATTAGTGGTGGTATTGGTGGTGGTGGTGATATTGATGGTGGTATTGGTGGTGGTGGTATTGGTGGTGGTGGTATTGGTGGTGGTAGTATTGGTGGTGGTATTGGTGGTACTGGTGGTGGTATTGGTGGTGGTGGTATTGGTATTGGTGGTGGTGGTATTGATGGTGGTATTGTTGTTGGTGGTATTGGTGGTGGTAGTAGTTGTGGTGGTGGTAGTGGTATTGGTGGTGGTGGTGGTAGTAGTTGTGGTGGTGGTAGTGGTGGTGGTGGTGGTATTGGTGGTGGTATTGGTGCTGGTGGTGTGGTGTTGGTGGTGGTGGTGGTATTGGTGGTGGTGTTGGTAGTATTGGTGGTGGTGGTATTGGTGGTGGTATTAGTGGTGGTGGTGGTATTGGTGGTGGTAGTGGTATTGGTGGTGGTGGTGGTAGTGGTATTGGTGGTGTGGATGGTGTTGGTGGTGGTGGTATTGGTATTGGTCGAGTTGGTATTGGTGGTGGAGGTGGTGGTATTGGTGGTGGTATTGGTGGTGGTATTGGTAGTGGTGCAGGTGGTGGTGGAGGTGGTGGTGGTGGTATTGGTTGTGGTGGAGGTGGTGGTTTTGATGGTGGTGGTATTGGTGGTGGTGATATTGGTGGTGGTGGTATTGGTGGTGGAGGTGGTGGTATTGGTGGTGGTGGTGGTATTGGTGGTGGTAGTGGTATTGGTGGTGGTATTGGTGGTGTGGATGGTGGTGGTGGTATTGGTGGTGGTATTGGCAGTGGTGGTGGTATTGGTGGTGGTATTGGCGGTGGTGGTGGTATTGGTTGTCTATTGGTGGTGGTGGAGGTGGTGGTATTGATGGTGGTGGTATTGGTGGTGGTGTTATTGGTGGTGGTGGTACTGGCGGAGGTGGTATTGGATTGGTGATGGTGGTATTGGTGGTGGTGGTTTTGGTGGTGGTATTGGCGGTGGTGGTATTGGCGGTGGTGGTATTGGTGGTATTGGTGGTGTTGGTATTGGTAGTGGTGGTGGTGTTGGAGTGGTGGTATTGGTGGTGGTGGTGGTATTGGACGTGGTGGTATTGGTGGTGGTGGTATTGGTGGTGGTGGTGGTGGTGGTATTGATGGTGGTGGTATTGATGGTGGTGGTGGTATTGGTGGTGGTTGTATTGGTGGTGGTATTGGTGGTGGTGGAGGTGGTGGTGGAGGTGGTGGTATTGGTGGTGGGGTTAGTGGTATTGGTGGTGGTATTGGTGGTGGTATTAGTGGTGGTGGTGGTATTATTGGTGGTATTGGTGGTGGTATTGGTGTTGGTGATATTGGTGGTGGTGGTGGTGGTATTAGTGGTGGTATTAGTGGTGGTATTGGTGGTACTGGTGGTGGTATTGGTGGTGGTGGTATTGGTGGTGGTATTGGTGTGGTGGTGTTAGTGGTGGTGGTATTGGTGGTGGTGGTAGTTGTGGTGGTGGTGGTATTGGTGGTGGTATTGGTATTGGCATTGGTGCTGGTGGTGGCATTGGTGATGGTACTGGTGATGGTGGTGGTGGTGGTGGTGGTATTGGTGGTGGTGGTGCTATTTGTGGTGGTGGTGCTATTGGTATTGGTGGTGGTGGTATTGGTGGTGGTGTTGGTAGTATTGGTGGTGGTATTGGTGGTGGAGGTGGTGGTGGTATTGGTGGTGGTAGTATTGGTGGTGGTGGTGGTATTGGTGGTGGTGGTATTGGTGGTGTGGATGGTGGTGTGGATGGTGGTGGTGTTGGTATTGGTGGTGGTATTGGTTTGGTGGTGGTATTGGTGTGGTGGTGGTATTGGTGGTGGTATTGGTGGTTTTATTGGTTGTGGTATTGGTGGTGGTATTGGTGGTGGTGGAGGTGGTGGTATTGGTTGTGGTATTGGTGGAGGTTGTGGTATTGATGGTGGTGGTATTGGTGATGGTGGTGGTATTGGTGATATTGGTGGTTTTGGTGGTGGTGGTTTTGGTGGTGTTGGTGGTGTTATTGGTGGTGGTGGTATGGGTGGTGGTGGTATTGGTGGTGGTAGTAGTATTGGTGGTGGTGGTGTGGATGGTGGTGGTATTGGTGGTGGTATTGGCATTGGTGGTGGTATTGGCATGGTGGTGGTATTGGTGGGAGTGGTATTGGTGGGAGTGGTATTGGTGGTGGTGGTAGTATTAGTGGTGTAGTATTAGTGGTGGTATTGGTGGTGGTAGTGGTATTGGTGGTGGTGGTAGTGGTATTGGTGGTGTGGATGGTGTTGGTGGTGGTGGTATTGGTGGTGGTATTGGTGTGGTGGTGTGGTGGTGGTATTGGTGGTGGAGGTGGTGGTATTGGTGGTGGTATTGGTTGTGGTATTGGTGGTATTGGTGGTGGTGGAGGTGGTGGTATTGGTTGTGGTATTGGTGGTGGTATTGGTGGTGGTGGTGGTGGTGGTATTGGTGGTGGAGGTGGTGGTAGTTTTGGTGGTGATGGTGGTATTGGTGGTGGTATTGGTGGTGTGGATGGTGGTGGTGGTATTGGCAGTGGTGGTGGTATTGGTTGTGTATTGGTGGTGGAGGTGGTGGTATTGATGGTGGTGGTATTGGTGGTGGTGGTATTGGTGGTGGTGGTATTGGTGGTACTGGCGGAGGTGGTATTGGATTGGTGGTGGTGGAATTGGTGGTGGTGGTATTGGTGGTGGTATTGGCGGAGGTGGTATTGGTGTTAATATTGGTGGTGTTGGTATTGGTATTGGAGTGGTGGTATTGGTGGTAGTGGTATTGGACGTGGTGGTGATGGTGGTATTGATGGTGGTGGTATTGGTGGTGGTGGTGGTATTGGTGATGGTTGTATTGGTGGTGGCGGAGGTGGTGGTATTGGTGGTGGTATTAGTGGTGGTATTGGTGGTGGTATTGGTGTTGGTGATATTGGTAGTGATATTGGTGGTGGTATTAGTGGTGATATTGGTGGTACTGATGGTGGTATTGGTGGTGGTGGTATTGGTGGTGGTATTGATGTGGTGGTATTAGTGGTGGTGGTATTGGTGGTGGTAGTAGTTGTGGTGGTGGTGGTATTGGTGGTGGTGGTATTGGTGGTGGTATTGGTATTGGTATTGGCGGTGGTATTGGTGCTGGTGGTGACATTGGTGATGATGGTGGTGATGGTGGTGTTGTTGGTGGTGGTGCTATTGGTATTGGTGGTTTTGTTGGTGGTGGTGGTGTTGGTAGTATTGGTGGTGGTATTGGTGGTGGTATTGATGGTGGTGGTGATACAGGTGATGGTAGTATTGGTGGTGGTGGTATTGGTGGTGGTAGTGGTATTGGTGGTGTGGATGGTGGTGGTTTTGGTGGTGGTGTTGGTATTGGTGGTGGTGGTATTGGTGGTGGTGGTATTGGTGATGGTGGTATTGGTGGTTTTATTGGTTGTGGTATTGGTGGTGGAGGTGGTGGTATTGGTTGTGGTATTGGTGGAGGTTGTGGTATTGATGGTGGTGGTATTGGTGGTTTTGGTGGTGGTGGTATTGGTGGTGGTATTGGTGGTGGTATTGGTACTGGTGGTGGTGGTATTGGTGGTGGTGGTATTGGTGATGGTGGTATTGGTGATGGTGGTATTGGTGATGGTGGTATTGGTGGTGGTGGTATTGGTGGCTGTGGT
This sequence comes from Calotriton arnoldi, assembly GCA_963921515.1. Taxonomy (NCBI): domain Eukaryota; kingdom Metazoa; phylum Chordata; class Amphibia; order Caudata; family Salamandridae; genus Calotriton; species Calotriton arnoldi. The sequence continues at coordinate 2,433,279 of CAWUFW010001605.1, read as the reverse complement.
ATTGGTGGCTGTGGTATTGGTGGTGGTATTGGTGGTATTGGTGGTGGTGGTATTGGGGATATTGGTGGTATTTGTGGTGGTATTGGTGGTGGAATTAGTGGTGGTGGTATTGGAGGTGGTGGTATTAGTGGTGGTGTTATTGGTGGTATTGGTGGTATTGGTGGTATTAGTGGTGGTGGTGGTATTGGTGGTGGTGGTGATGGTGGTATTGGCGGTGGTATTGGTGGTGGTGGTATTGGTGGTGGTGGTATTGGTGGTGGTATTGGTGGTGGTGGTATTGGTGGTGGTATTGGTGGTGGTGGTATTGGTGGTGGTATTGGTGGTGGTGGTATTGGTGGTGGTGGTATTGGTGGTGGTGGTGGTATTATTGGTGGTATTGGTGGTGGTGGTGGTATTGGTGTTGGTGGTATTGGTGGTGGTGGTGATATTGGTGGTGGTATTAGTGGTGGTATTGGTGGTACTGGTGGTATTGGTGGTGGTATTGGTGTGGTGGTATTAGTGGTGGTGGTATTGGTGGTGGTGGTAGTAGTTGTGGTGGTGGTGGTATTGGTGGTGGTATTGGCATTGGCGGTGGTATTGGTGCTGGTATTGGTGATGGTGGTGGTGTTGGTGGTGGTATTGGTGGTGGTGCTATTTGTGGTGGTGGTGCTATTGGTATTGGTGGTTTTGGTGGTGGTATTGGTGGTGGTGTTGGTAGTATTGGTGGTGGTATTGGTGGTGGACGTGGTGGTATTGATGGTGGTGATGGCATTGGTGGTGGTAGTATTGGTGGTGGTGGTATTGGTGGTGGTAGTGGTATTGGTGGTGTGGATGGTGGTGGTTTTGGTGGTGGTGGTGTTGGTATTGGTGGTGGTATTGGTGTGGTGGTGGTATTGGTGGTGGTGGTATTGGTGGTTTTATTGGTTGTGGTATTGGTGGTGGTGGTATTGGTGGAGGTTGTGGTATTGATGGTGGTGGAATTGGTGGTGGTGGTATTGGTGGTGGTGGTATTGGTGGTGGTGATATTGGTGGTGGTGATATTGGTGGTGGTGTTGGTGGTTGTATTGATGGTGGTGGTATTGGTGGTGGTTGTATTGTGTTGGAGCTGGTGGTGGTATTGGTTGTGGTATTGGTGGTGGTGGAGGTGGTGCTATTGATGGTGGTGGTATTGGCGGTGGTGGTATTGGTGGTGTTGGTATTGATGGTGGTGGTGGTATTGGTGGTGGTGGTATTGGTGGTGGTATTGGATGTGGTGGTATTGGTGGTGGTGGTATTGATGGTGGTGGTGGTAGTGGTGGTATTGGTGGTGGTGGTGATATTGGTGGTGGTATTAGTGGTGGTATTGGTGGTACTGGTGGTGGTATTGGTGGTGGTGGTGGTATTGGTGTGGTGGTATTAGTGGTGGTGGTATTGGTGGTGGTGGTAGTAGTTGTGGTGGTGGTGGTATTGGTGGTGGTATTGGCATTGGCGGTGGTATTGGTGCTGGCATTGGTGGTGGTATTGGTGATGGTGGTGGTGATGGTGGTGTTGGTGGTATTGGTGGTGGTGGTGCTATTTGTGGTGGTGGTGCTATTGGTATTGGTGGTTTTGGTGGTGGTATTGGTGGTGGTGGTATTGGTGGTGGTGGTGTTGGTAGTATTGGTGGTGGAGGTATTGATGGTGGTGATGGCATTGGTGGTGGTAGTATTGGTGGTGGTGGTGGTATTGGTGGTGGTAGTGGTATTGGTGGTGTTGGTATTGGTGGTGGTATTGGTGGTATTGGTGGTGGTATTGGTGGTGGTGGTATTGGTGGTTTTATTGGTTGTGGTATTGGTGGTGGTGGTGGTATTGGTTGTGGTATTGGTGGAGGTTGTGGTATTGATGGTGGTGGTATTGGTGGTGGTGATATTGGTGGTGGTGATATTGGTGGTGGTGTTGGTGGTTGTATTGATGGTGGTGGCATTGGTGGTGGTGGTATTGTGTTGGAGCTGGTTGTGGTATTGGTGGTGGAGGTGGTGCTATTGATGGTGGTGGTATTGGTGGTGGTGGTAGTATTGGCGGTGGTGGTATTGGTGTTGGTATTTGTGGTGTTGGTATTGGTGGTGTTGGTATTGATGGTGGTGGTGGTATTGGTGGTGGTATTGGATGTGGTGGTATTGGTGGTGGTGGTATTGGTGGTGGTATTGATGGTGGTGGTGGTAGTGGTGGTATTGGTGGTGGTGGCATTGGTGGTGGTATTGGTGGTGGTATTGGTGGTGGTGGCATTGGTGGTGGTGGCATTGGTGGTGGTGGTAGTGGTGGTGGTATTAGTGGTGGTGGTGCTATTGGTGGTGGTAGTTGGTGGTGGTGGTATTGGTGGTGGTATTGGTGTTGGTGATATTAGTGGTGATGGTGATATTGGTGGTATTGGTGGTGGTATTGATGGTGGTGGTATTGGTGGTGGTATTGGTGGTATTGGTGGTGGCGGTATTGGTGGTGGTGGTATTGTTGGTGGTGGTATTGTTGGTGGTGGTGGTATTGGTGGTGGTGGTATTGGTGCTGGAGGTGGTGCTGGAGGTTGTACTGGAGGTGATATTGGTGGTGGTATTGGTGGTGGTAGTGGTATTGGTGGTGGTAGTGGTGGTGATGGTAGTGGTGGTATTGGTGGTGGTGGTATTGGTGGTGGTAATATTGGTGGTGGTATTGGTTGTAGTAGTGGTAGTATTGGTGGTGGTAGTGGTATTGGTGGTGGTATTGGCAGTGGTGGTGGAATTGGTGGTGGTATTGGCGGTGGTGGTGGTATTGGTGGTATTGGTTGTGGTATTGGTGGTGGTTGTGGTATTGATGGTGGTGGTGGTATTGGTAGTTGTGGTATTGGTGGTGGTAGTGGTATTAGTGGTGGTATTGGTGGTGTTGATGGTGGTGGTGGTGGTTTTGGTGGTGGTATTGGTGCAGGTGGTTGTATTGATGGTGGTGGTATTGGTGGAGGTGGTGATATTGGTGGAGGTGGTGGTATTGATGGTAAGTGTATTGGTGGTGGTTTTGGTGGTGGTATTGGTGGTGGTGGTGTTGTTGTTAACAAAACAGGCTTTTGAAAACAACCTGTCAGGTGGCTTTAGTACAGATGACATGTAACACAGATGTGCTATTGTCAGCTTCACCTCTTTAGCACATGATTATGTACTACCTGGAATTCACATGACTTAATTCGCAAATCATTTCTAAATCCATTTTACTTGGGGGGGTGGGGGGGGTGAAACAGACACAAGATAATTACGGGTTGAAGTGATTGAAAGCAGGCGCCCGTGTTATGGGGGCAGCCGTGCTGCTTAAAAAAATACAAGCGGTTTCAGCTGAAGCAGCGCATGTCCGGCCTGCAGAAAGAGAAATTCAATAAAGTAAATAGTGCTTACAGACTAAATAAAAGGTCCCATGAAACAACCAAAGTAAAAGGGCCAGTCGCGATGGGAGGGTACAAATGAAGACAAAGCCGTACTAAGGAGGGACTAACAAGCCTATTAACGAATCCGAAGGCAGTATTTACGAAAGACAATGACACAAGCCAATGAAAAATATGGGAGGAGAGTGGGCACGGCTTCTCTCTCATACTCTACTACAGCAGTCTAGCGCTAGGCTTGACCTAAAAAATAAATAAAGGCATGAGCTCTGAATAAATATGAGAGTTGGCACATTCAATGCTGCTGGTGAAAGTTTCTAACAGAGGCCAGTGACCTTTGCCACCCTGCACAACCTATTTCAGCCAATGCTTTTCAGAAATGAAAACCAAAGATGGAAATGAATGTGGCAGAATGGCACATACCACTGGAATGAACAAAACCTGTCAGCACCAGCACTGTCTCATCGCTTCATACCACAATAATCACATTTTATCACTGTCTTTAAAAAAAGAATAAGCCAAGGCATAGTTAGCATAATGTCAAGCAATTCATTTTACACATATTCCGTTTGATTAAGTATTTTGTTAGCTTACCTGAATCACTTGTGCAGACAACAACAATAGATCACTTGCAATAGCAGTACTGGGACACACAGAACATGGGGCGTAGCTTTCAGTCGCCCAACGGGTGCACCAACACAGTACCAAAGTGCATACGTGGCCCACTGAAGTATAACTGGGTCTGTCCTGTACGACCCAACAGGAGAATCTTTTCCTATTTTATCCCTTTAAAAAAAACTAGAATGCAATAGGGAAGCCCCAGATCCTTTTGAGGAAGGTGGTCTCTGTTACAACTCAGGTCAGGTTTTACACCCATCTTTGAGAGAAGCCAATGGTGGAAGTGGACAACGCCAGTGGTAGGATTGGGCGGCGACCTCTTAAGGAAAATTTGGGTACCTGCACTTAATTCTTTACAATCTAACCACTGCACATAAGGCACGCTGAGGGATTGGGTCTTGCTTAAAATGTATGTGCACCCCTGAAAAAAGTGTAACTTGCATGGGTGTAATTTAAACTTGAGCTACATAGAGGGAACCAGAAGTAAATGTATTTTATGGCTAAAGATGACCACACACGTTTTGGCAGATCCAAATTATAGGAGACAAATCAAACGGTGTTGCTGAAAACTGTAAAAGTGCAATTCTTAGGTCAGTTTCCACACAAAATCTGTTGGCAGAAAAGACGTATTGGTTTCAAGACTGATTACAATTAATATTACGAAAAACAAAAGTAAAATCTGATTTTGTCAATTATTGTAACATCATGCAGGGTCAATGTTACATTAAAACACTCTAGGCATCACAGGAGGGTGCCATATTGCAAAAATTGTCTCAGTACTGCTTCTTGCTGCACCCACACGAAAAGGACAATGATGTAAGGATTTCGGGAATCTGAAATCCTCACACCATAATTGACAATATGCATAGATAGTTTATTCAATGCATAACATTTACATCCATAGGGTTAGGGTTTGAAATATAGCTCTGCTGAGAATTGTTAGAAATGTTCAATTAAACACATAATAGCACCTTTGAGAATTTTGGGGAGTTTTCTAATAAGTGTATGTGAGCACTGCGGAGTATTGTAGGAACTGTCCATGAAAAGTATAGCAGCCCAGCTGGAAGTTCTGATATTGTTCAATAAAAGTATGACATCACTGCTGAGAAGTACTGGTCCAGTAGTAATAAGTTATGGCAGTCCTGAGAAATGCTGCTACCCTCCCCCCCAAAAAAACGAATAGTAGTCCTCCTGAGGAGTTTTATTATTACTAAATACAAGTTTAAATGCCCTGCTGAGAAATGTAGATGCTCTCACTGAAAAATGCTTGTCTGATGAGTGCAGTGACTGCAAGCTACTACTTTTGGAACTGATGACAATTTTGGTTTTTCTGACGCATTTAGTGATCTATATTGAGTCTAGCTCTTAATGAGCCCCCGGGCAACAATTATCTTTTGGTTCTGATGTTGAACAATTTGTGACAGACCTTTTCTGGTTACAGTAGTCTGACGTGCCCTTCCTGAGGAGGCCCACTGATTTGTTACCTCACAGGGCCAAAACGTCAACTGTGACCATTTGCATCATTGACATATGTTAGACCTGGCATCTTTTGGCGTGGTTTCCCTTGTCTTTTTGCTTCGGACTTCCTGTTTTTGACTGTGTGCCGAATTTCGTTTTTGTTGGCTTTAGGACTCAGGGCACTTTATCACTGCTGACCAGTGCTAAAGTGCAAGTGCTCTGTGTCTAAAACCGGATGGTAATTGGTTTCTCCATGATTGGCATATTTGATTTACTAGTAAGTCCACCAGGTGTGCCCAGAGCCTGTAAATCAAATGCTACTAGTGGGCATGGAGCACTGATTGTTGTTTTAAACTGCCATGCCGACCTGGCAAGTCCACCTACTTGCCAGGCCCAACCCTTCCCTTTTATTACATGTAAGGCACCCCTAAAGTAGGCCCTAGGTAGCCCCCTGGGCAGGGTGCAGTGTATTTAAAAGGTAGGACATGTGCTTTTAAGTTTTACATGTCCTGGTAGTGAAAAACTGCTAAATTCATTTTTCACTACACCAAGGCCTATCTTTCCCATAGGTTAGCATTGGAGCTGCCTTGTAACACCTTAGATGTGCATCTCCAAATTGGGAACTGATAGAAAATTGGAGTTTGGTGCCTCTGGACTCACAATTTAAAAACACATCTGTTAGTGAAGTTGTTTTTTAAACTGCAGGTATAAAAACGCCACTTTTAAAAAGGTGGCATTTTCTTACTTAACCATTCGGTGCCTCAGCCTGTCACCTGAAAACGCGTCTGGTTTGGATGACAGTTGGGCTTTGTCAATTCACTCTCGACAGTTACACACAAAAGGAGCTGAGGTGTGCCCTGTCTATCATGATGCCCGATCACCAGCCTGATGAGCCTTCCTGAGCTAGAGTGGTGGGAGGAGCTGATACTTGCAACTGAATAGGGCTGTGCCTGTCCCCACTCCCTGTAGTGTGTCTGGAGCCAGGGCAAGGAAGGGCAGGGTCTTGTGCACTCCGAAGACCTTTCTTTGAAGTCTCCCTACTTCAAAGGCCAAAACGGGCATAAGTACTGGACCTCTAAAACCCTATACTCAGAACACTTCTGGGCTGAGGACATTCTGCCAGGAAGAAGAGCTGTTGTGCTGCCAGGAGGTACTGCCACTTTGCTGTTTGCTTAGTTGTGCTGACCTGCTGCATCTGTCCTGGGAATGAGAGGACTTGACTTGGGTCCTACATCCTGCTTTCTAAAGTTTCTCCAACGGCTTGAGTTCAGCTTGCCTCCTGTTGGAAGTCTCAGGGCCATCAAAGACTTTACCTATAACACCTGGGCCACTCGGCTGAGAGCCCTACTTGCCAAGTGGTGCCAAATCCTGTTCCTGGACCCTTGGGAGTGAGTTTCAGTGCTACCAGAAGATCCCAATGTCAAGCAAATTCTGAACCAGCACCTGTCTGCAACTTTGATGCCATGTCGCTGCCTGCACCGAAGCCGTGGTGCCCGCTTGATGCAACAACTGCAACTTACAACACAGGCCCCGACGACGTCGCAGTGCTTCTAAAGAACTGCCACTGCAGGAGTCCCGAGCACCGCGTCACCGATGTCCATGACGTACCACTCTGACTCCAATGCCTCAGCTGTGGCCTAATGGTTCGACCTCGACGCAGGAAAACCAAGATCTTGCGGCTTGACCGCCCATTTCATCATCGATACCGAACAGCAGTAAGGAAACGAGTATCGCATCTGCAACCAACGCATCACCTCGCCTGCACCTGTTATCGTCCCAGGGCGTTAGCAGCTCAACAACCCTGCACCGCCTCCAAGGAACTGACACCTCACTTGCTACAGTTACGCCTCACCTCCTTTCCGTAACGCACCGTCCCCGAGCGCCAATGTGTCAATGACACTGCCAAGCAGTAAGAAACCAACACATCACCTGTTTTCGCTATGCCTCATCTCCCCTGCGCCTCGCATTATCTTTGATTTTGGATTTGCCCTGGTCAAGTGCGACCCAATAGCCCCCATTGGAGCTATTGTTTTCTAAGAACTAGAACTTTATTTAAGATTGAAAACTATGTAACTTGATTTGTTTATGTTGGATTTTTGTCGTTTTGGTCTTGTTTTACTTAGATAAACATTGGCTATTTTTTTAAGCTGGTGTGGAGTACTTTTGTGGTGTTTTCACTGTGTTACTGTGTGTGGGTGGTGTGTGCAAATACTCTAAACATTGCCTCTGGGGATAAGCCGGACTTGTCAAGCTATCATGGAGGTGAGCACGGGTCATTCTTAGTGTGTAACTTACTTACTCTGACTAGGATTGTGGGTCCCTACTTGGACAGTGTGCAAACCACTGCCAACTAGAGACCCCATTTCTAACATTGGTGGCAGCGGTGGGATAGGACTTGTATTTGTGCATTACATACAGTGATTGGTGTACACTACTGCCATATCTCAGACCACTATGTGCCAGCATACTGTTGCTTTTCATTTTTCTTACAACCTTCTGAGTTTTGGCAATCATGTCTTAGTCTGGAGAGCCATCAGCTGTCCCTGCAGATTTGGAGTTTGAGTAGGAGAGGTTAGAAACCTATACGGTACCTCAGCTCAAAAAGTTCTGCAGGGATTTCAAGTGCTATTTTAAAGGCCTAACTAGAAAGAAGGAGCTGCAAAAGGTGCTGAGGGCCTGGTTGGCAGCCAGGGAGGAAGCTGGACACCCAGACGCCGGGAATGAGGTTGTAGACATTGAGGAACAGAGTCTGCATTTCAATTTACTTGAGAATCAGCATCTGCCTGGGGAAAATGTGGCTCCAGGGCAGGGAGCAGTGTTTCCTCTACAAGCCTGTCCTCAGCGGAGTTGAGGGACAGGCGGGAAGAAAGGAAGCTCAAGTTTGAACTGTCCAAAATCAAAATGGATTTGGAAAAATATAAATTGGCAATGGAGGAGAGAAAAATGCTTTTGGCACAAGAGCTGAGCTTAAAGGAGTAGGATAGAGCCCAAGTCCACCACAGATGGTGGAAGTATATCTTCAGTGCAGTCTGAAGGAAAGGTACACATACCCAAGAGAGTGGTGCATGATTATCTAGAGGAATTAGGGCATCGATCGGTGGTTTCAGGGCTAGGAGACAGCTTTACAAATGCACAGGATCCCTGATAGAGATAGGGGGGCATGTTTGTGGAAGCATTTTGCAAAGGAGGGGAGGGACACTTTGCTGGCATTGGGGGAACCCCCACCTGATGTAGTACCCCAACATGAAGGCAGTCCTGATCAGGAGATATGATCTTCTCCCAGATGCATACCAACAGAAGTTTAGGGCCAGTACTAAACTTGGTTCCCAGACATGGCTTGAGCGTGTTGATTCCTTTTGCAGTTCACTGGATGGGTGGGTAAAGGCAGTGAGGTAACAGACTACTATGGGGCTGTACAATTTGATTGCATGAGAGCACTTGTCTAGTCTTTGTTTCCCAGAGCTGTGCCAGCACTTGAGTGACAGTAAGCTTACAGACCCCAGGAAGCTTCTAAGGAGGCGGACCTCTGGCTCAGTATCAGGGTCCACAAGAATCTGTATGTGGGTGACTCAGCCAAAGGTGGGCAGGGTCCCCAGCAGAAGAAGGAGGGGGGACATAAAATAATAAGAGTAAGGAGTTCTCTAAAGGGCTCCAAACTAGTTCCCAGGGTATGGATTCCCAACCCCCTGTTGAGCAGAAGAGTTGGCTTCCTTCACGAAAGCCTCCAGGGAACGGACCCTTGAAGAGTTTTGCCTGTAATCAGGAAGGGCACTTCCAGGGGGATCTCTAGTTTCCCAAGCGGGCACAGCCCCCCACTGGTGGGCAGTCACTGGGGATGGCGAGTGTAGCACTTGGGGAGCAGTTGGTCCCCGTTAGAAGTGGGAAGCCAGCTGAGATGACCCTAGTCTCCCTGGGTGACAGTGAGATGGTCCAACGAACCCTCATGCCTGACAACACTAAGAAGTACAGGCAGTGGGTAACAATCAATAGGAGGAGGTTGGAGGCTCTGAGAGACACAGGAGCCAGTATGACAACTGTCCGGTGTCATCTGGTGTCTGAAGAGCAGGTAGTCCCTAATGTGGTCCACCAAGTTGTTGCTATAGACAACAGTGAGCTCCAATGTGTGGTGGCTCAGGTTCCCTTTGAATGAGGGAGGGTCTCAGGTTCCTTGAAGGTAGCTGTGAGTCCATCCATGCCTGCTGAAGGTCTGCTGGGCAACGACCTGGAGCATACTGCCTGGAAGGAGGTGGAACTTAGGTGTACTTGGAGATGTTGGGATTGCCAGAATGGGTGTGCCTGACCACAAGGTCCATGGCAGCCAGAGAGGGTGATCAGAAGGACCTGGAACCTGAAACAGTGGCCCAGGTGCCTGCCAGGAAGAGGAGGGGCAAGGGGCACAGGAAACCCGCTCCTGAAATTCCCACGATCTGGGACGAGGCTGAACCTGAGGGGGATGCCCCAGAACCTACAGGGGAAGATGTGGGCAAACTGGGGGTCCTGCTTGAGCTGACCTATTGGCAGCAGGAAGGAGGCCCCACCAGGGAGGAATTCTGCACGGCACAGAAAGAATACCCTACTCTTGTGGGTCTTTGGAAACAGGCCGAGGACCAGGCAGTTGGTAAGACTTCAGGATCTCACCTGATCTATTGGGAGAATGATCTCCTTTATAGCGAGCCTAAGGTTGCTGAGCCTGGGGTAGCCCATGTGATGGTGGTACCCCAGTGCTTCAGAGCCTTCCTACTGGGTTTGGCTCATGATGTGCCTCTGGCAGGTCATTTGGGGCAGAACAAGACTTTTGACAGGCTTGTCACCCACTTCTATTGGCCCCAAATGAGGAAGGCATCAGATGCGTTATGTAGGTCCTGTCCTACTTGCCAGGTGAGTGGCAAATCTGGGAGGAGATGCAAGGCTCCCCTACAACCGTTTCCTGACGTGAGCACCCCTTTTGAGCAGGTGGGCATAGACATTGTGGGGCCTCTGGATCCCAAGACTGCCATGAGCAACAGGTTCATCCTAGTCTTGGTGGACCATGCCACCCGGTATTCGGAAGCTATCCCTCTGAGGATGGTGACTGCACCCACCGTGGCCAGGGTACTGTTGGGGATTTTTACCCATGTGGGTCTCCCCAAGGAGGTGGTATTTGACCATGGGACCAACTCATGTCCATGTACATGAAGGCCATGTGGAAGGCGTGTGGTGTAACCCAAAGCAATGGGTTGGTTGAAAGGTTCAGCCATACCCTGAAGGGCATGATTATGGGTCTCTCAGACTCCATGAGGCATACGTGGAATATCCTCTTGCTATGCCTTCTGTTTGCTTACAGGGAGGTACCACCGAAGAGGGTTGGCTTAAGACCTTTTGAATTTCTGTATGGGCACCCTGTGAGAGGACCTCTCCGCTTGGTAACGGAGAGCTGGCAGCAAGCTCCTAGGAAGCCACCCCAGGATGTATTCAATTACATGCAGGCCTTCCGAAACCAGACCACCCGCTTCCAGCAACTCCCCCAGGAGAATCTGGAAGATAGCCAGGAGGATATGAATTGATGATGAGTTTTAGCCTGGTCAGAAGGTGTGGGTGATGGCACCAGTAGAGCCCCGTGCTCTGCAAGACCGTTGGTCTTGGTCATTTGAGGTGTAGGAGCGCAAGAGTGATGTCACCTAACTGGTGGACATGCAGACTCCTAGGAACCCTTTGAGGGTCCTACACACCAACCGCCTCAAACCACATTTTGAGAGGTCTGAGTTGACCATGCTCTTGGTCACCGACGATGAGATGGAAAAAGAGAGTGAGCCTTTCCCCGACCTCCTGTCTTCCAAAGAGCAGGATGGGTCAGTAGAAGGGGTGATCCTCTCCCCTACTCTGACCCTAGAACAGCAGAGGGACTGTCGCCTGCTGCTGCAACAGTTTGCCTCTCAGTTTTCACTCATCCCTGGAGTCACCCAATAGTGCACCCATGATATTGACACTGGGGACAGCCTGCCTGTTAAGCACAAGTCATAGAGGGTAAGGAACAGCATCAATGAGGAAGTCTCTAAGATACTGGAGTTAGGGGTGATTGAGCCCTCCTACAGTCCTTGGTCCAGCGCAATGGTTTTGGTTCCCAAGGCTGTCCCATTCGGTATCACGCCTGAATTACGGTTCTATGTTGACTACCGTGGGCTCAATGCCATCACCAAGGCTGAAGCACACCCCATCCCTCAAGCTGATGAGCTTTTTCATTGGCTTGGAGCTGCCAAGTTCCTCAGCATGTTTGACCTAACGTCTGGGTACTGGCAGATTGCCTTGACCGAGGGGGCACAACAGAGGTCAGCGTTCTCAACACCAGAGGGGCACTACCAGTTCCAGGTCATGCCTTTTGGGTTGAAGAACACCACTGCCACATTCCAGAGGTTGGTGATCCAAGTCCTAGCTGGGTTGAAGAACTTCAGTGCCACCTACCTTGACGACATTGCAGTCTTCAGCTCTAGTTGGGAGTACCTTTGTACCAACTCCAGGAGGTGTTGCAGGCCTCACTATCAAGGTCAGTAAGTACCAGATAGGGCAAGGGTTTCTGGTGTAATTGGGACACCAGGTAGGGAGCAGCAAGGTGCAGCCCCTACAGCCAAAGATTGACACGATTCTGGCTTGGGCACCCCCAAGACCCAGACAGAAGTCAGAGCCTTTGTAGGTCTCACTGGTTACTACAGGAGATTCGTCAAGGGGTATAGCACCATTTTTGCCCCCTTGACAGAGATGACTTCCAAGAAGCAGCCCCATCAGGTGATCTGAACAGAGGCGTGCCAGACCGCTTTTGACACCCTGAAGGAAACCATGTGCACGGCATTCATGTCCCTGGCTCCTGACTTCTCCAAGGATCTTGTGGTGCAGACTGATGCCTCAGAGCATGGTGTGGGAGCAGTGCTTTCATAGCTAAATGAAGAGGGCCTAGATCAACCTGTAGCCTTCATTAGTAGGAGGTTACTTCCCAGGGAACAGAGGTGGAGCACAATTGAAAGGGAAGCTTTTGCTGTGGTCTGGGCTCTGAAGAAGCTAAGACCCTAATCGTTTGGGACTCACTTCCGGATTGAGACAGACCACAGGCCCCTTGGATGGTTAATGCAGATGAGGGGTGGGAATCCTAAACTGCTGAGGTGGTCCATCTCCATACAGGGAATGGACTTTACAGTGGAACACCACCCTGGAACAGAACATGACCACGCTGGTGGTCTTTCCAGGTTCTTCTGCCTTAGTAATGAGAACTCCCAAGAGGTTGGGTAGCTCTCCCCACTTTCAGCTGGGGGGAACATGTGTTACACCTGGCATCTTTTGGTGCGGTTTCCCCAGTCTTTTTGCTTCTGACATCCTGTTTTTGACTGTGTGCTGAATTTCGTTTTTGCTGGCTTTATTACTCTGGGCACCACTGCTGACCAGTGTGCTAAAGTGCAAGTGCTCTGTGTCTAAAACCTGATGGTAATTGGTTTCTCCATGATTAGAATATTTGATTAACTAGTAAGGCCCACATACAGTGCACCAGGTGTGCCCAGGGCCTGTAAAGCAAATGCTACTAGTGGGCCTGCAGCACTGATTGTGCCACCCCATAAGTAGCCCTGCAAACAGGTCTGAGGCCTGCCACAGCAGAGCCTGTGTGTGCAGTTTTAAACTGCAATGTTGACCTGGCAAGTACACCTACTTGCCAGGCCCAAACCTTCCCTTTTATTACATGTAGGGCACCCCTAAGGTAGGCCCTAGGTAGCCCCATGGGCAGGGTGCAGAGTATTTAAAAGGTAGGACATGTGCTTTTAAGTTGTACATGTCCTAGTAGTGAAAGACTGCTTAATTCTTTTTTCACTACAGCAAGGCCTATCCCTCCCATAGGTTAGCACTGGAGCTGCCTTGTAACACCTTACAAGCGTATGTTCTAATTGGCAGCTGATAGAAAATGGTGTTTGGTGTCTCTGGACTCACAATTTAAAAACACATCTATTAGTGAAATTGTTTTTTAAATTGCAGGTCTGAAAATGCCACAGTTGGCATTTTCTTACTTAGCAAACACAAGGAGATGATGGACGGAGCGCTGAAACTTTTCAGACACTCACCCCCAGTCACAGATCTGGGTTGAATCCATCATCATTCTTTAGCTCACTTTGCCACCCCAGTTCAGACACAGCTATATGCAAATCAGTCTTGACCCTGTGCCTCATGGGAACAGTCCAGTCCGAACTGCCAAGCCATGTCTTCCCTGGACCGGAAACAAGCATCCTGGGACCGGTTTCAAATTTTCTTACTTAACCATTCGGTGCCTCTGCCTGTCCCTTGAATACACGTCTGGGTTGGATGACAGATGGCCTTAGTGAATTCACTCTAGACAGTCACACACAAAGGGAGCTGAGGTGTGCCCTGCATATCCTGATGACCCATCAACAGGCTGATGAAGCTTCCTGAGCCAGAGTGGTGGGAGGAGCTGACACTTGCACCTGAATAGGGATGTGCCTGCCCCCACTCAAAGAAGTCTCCACCCCCTGTAGTGTGTCTGGAGTCAGGGAAAGGAAGGGCAGGATCTTGTGCACTACAAAGACCTTTCTTTGAAGTCTCCCTACTTCAAAGGCCAAAATGGGTATAAGTACTGGACCTGTGACATCATATACTTGGAACAGTACTGGACTGAGGACATTCTGCCAGGAAGAAGAGCTGCTGTGCTGCCAGGAGGGACTGTCACTTTCCTGTTTGTTTAGCTGTGTTGACATGCTGCTTCTGTCCTAGGAGTGAGAGGACTGGACATGGCTCTCTACATCCTGCTTTCTAAAGTTTCTCCATTTTCTTGAGTTGAGCTTGCCTCCTGTTGGAAGTCTCAGGGCGATCAAAGACTTCACCTGTAGCACCTGGGCGCCTCTGCTGATTAGCCCCACCTGCCAAGTGGTGCCAAATCCAGTTCCTGGGCCCTTGGAAGTGAGTTTCAGTGCTACCAGAAGAACCCAACGTCGAGTGACTTTGGAACCGGCGCCTGTCTGCAACTTTGACACTGTGCCGCTGCCTGCACTGAAGCCGTGGTTCCTGCTTGACGCAACGGCCACGACTTACAACACAGGCCCCAACGACATTGCAGTGCCTCTGTAGAACCACCACTGCAGGAGTCCCGAGTACCGCGCCACTGATGTCTGTGACGCACTGCTCCGACTCAGACACCGCAGCTGTGGCCAAGTGGTTTGACCTCAACGCAGCGAAACCAAGACCTCGCGGCTTGACCGTCAACTTCATCATCAATACCGAACAGCAGTAAAGAACCAAGGTACCGTATCTGCACCCGACTCATCACCTCCCCTGGCCCTCGCATCATCCCCGGGCGTTAGCAGCTCAACAACCCTGTACTGCCCCCAGGAACCGACGGCTCCCTTGCTACAGTAATGCCGCACCTCCTTTGCGCAATGCGCTGTCCCAGAGCGCCAATGTGCCAACAACCCTGCCCAACAGTAAGGAACCAATGCATCACCTGCTATGGTTACACCTCACCTCCCCTGCACCTCGCATCATCTTTGATTTTGGCTGCATCCAAGGTACTGTACCTGGGTCTGCGTGACTCTCGTATCCAGCCCGCGTTCCCTCACAGTCGGACTGAACTTGTGGATTTGCCCCAGTCAAGCGCATGCCAAAGCCCCCGTTGGAACTATTGTTTTCTAAGAACTTTATTTAAGATTGAAAACTACGTTAACTTGATTTGTGTACGTTGGATTTTTGCCATTTTGTTCTTGTTTTACTCAGATAAACATTAGCAATGTTTTTACTAAACTGGTGTGAGTACTTTTGTGGTGTTTTCACTGTGTGTGTGTGTGTGTGTGTGTGTGTGTGTGTGTGTGTGTGCAAATACTTTACACATTTCCTCTGGGGATAAGCCTGACTCCTCTTGCCAAGCTACCAAGGGGGTGAGCACAGGTTATTCTTACTGTGTAAATTACTTACCCTGACTAGGATTGTGGGTCCCTACTTAGATAGGGTGCAAACCACTGCTAACTAGAGACCTCATTTGTAACAACATTTATTTCACCATCCTTCAAGTAACAACTCAACCTACAGCACTTGTTTGCACTTGTATTACTCAATATAGCGGCATAGCATTTCGCCGCTAGCACTTCCCTCTGTAGCAATGACATATGTATTAATGTGGATTGTACATATTTATATCAATTAATTTATGAAAATATTTGTCTTTTTTGATATTTCCATTAGGTATATGAATTAATTACACTCTGGTAGCAACCAAATGCCGAGTGCCAAATCATAGAGCTCGTGATATGCATGACTATTTAATTAAGAAATTCTTTGAATGACTCTTTAGACCTATTATTTCATTTTTAGTTTTGCTCAATGAAAAATACAGATGACTGCTGAATATTGTTGGTACTGTCGGATGAAACCATAGTGGCTGTGCTGAAAAGGCTGCCCACCTGAAACAAGCAGTAGAAAGCAGGAGTAGTGCCCAATAAATGAATTACAGTCTTATATAGTCTTGATGTTCTGTCCCTACAATGGCAGCAATCCTACTAGTGAAGCTTTGGTAGGGCCCAATAAAAGAAAGGCAGCTCTCCTGAAAGGTGGGCAGGATCCTGTTAGACATACAGCAGCCCTGCTGAGCAGCTGTGGCCCTCTGCATGAGACATGACATCCTTCAATGACATGCATTAGAGCTATAATAGTGCTGCTGAGAAATGTTGGCACTCAGTCGTGCATTACAAGTAGGGCTGCCCTGCTCACAGCGGAGGTATTGTTGATGAAGGACACATACATATATAGGGGTGATATGCTTTATTCCTAAAGTACCTTTCACCTAAGCATCTTTTAGCTTCCTGAAGCCAGACGGCATCCTTAACCCCTTCTCCTATAGTAGTGAATTTCCATATTTGTTTCCATTGCCACATTTGTCAGAAATACACAAAAATCCATTCTATGAATGTTTGGAGGTATCTCGTCCTGTGTAGGAGAGGAGGGTAATTGAACAGGTGCTATGCTAATTACCCAGGGGTTCCTACAAAGTGCAATCCTCAGACTCCACAGACCTACTACTGTTTGAAGAACAGCTACTCAACCCCGAGCTGCTTCTGCTGCTATAAAATGTGCTGTTTAAAGAACTCCACTGCTCCTTAGATTCAGGTTAAGCCTGTATTTCAAATACCTAATAAAACAGCAGCCACCTAAAATACCCACACAGACAGACACACTCGTTCACAAATACACACACACACATTGTGCAGTAGGCACCTTATCCCTCCAAGCTATCTTACCTGCATTGGAGCCTATGACCTGAAAGTTGTTGCCCACAGGTCACTGCAGCAGACACTCAAAACTGTGAGTTATTTCACTGGGAATGGAACCTGTAAACTGCACGTGACACAATTCCCTACAGATGACAGATTTCTTTGCATGTGCCCACCTACCAACCTACTGCTATTATCTTTCCGTAAAACACACAATAATCAGATATATTTGAAGAGGATCAAGAATGTTAGATACTTTTCAGAATCTAGCTGCCCCTGCCCTGAACAGCCAAAGCGTCCACTCTTCCAATAGCCCCACAACCCGCTCTTGACACTCATCTGTGTTAGTTGACCTCACTGTTGAGCTGGTTGAGAAACATCAGACTTACACCCCCTAAACTCACTGACTGAGCTACGCCACTGACCCGCTCTTTGTCTTGACAGCTGTCCATGGTTGCCCACCTTTAATATCTCACCTTCGCATCCATCCCCACAGCTTAAAAACTGTCCGTTCTGTGGTTCATGTCATTAGCCTCCTGTGGTATCTTCTGTTATGGGGGGGAACCCTGGCTTTGCCACCCACCCCCTCCCCTGCATGTGTAGTGGTTCACGCCACTGTGACCTGCTGTTAGAATGTCACAGTGGCGAACGTTCTGAGTCGAGCTCCCAAGGAGAGAGAGAGTGAAGGTTCCGAGACGAACCGCTGTGGCTGGGGTCCTTACGCTGTACTTGAAGAAAATAAACATCTCCTTTTGTACGCCCTCGTCTCCTGTGCTTCTGTCCAGTTACTTAATTTCACACTGGCGACGGAGGATGGGATTCAGGAGCAGAGGAGCACAAGAAGAAGTGACCCTAACACGCTACTGGACTCGGTTATAGTACGGCAACGGTACCGTGAGTACAATGAGAAGAGTTTCCTGTTGTCTTGTAAGAAACGCATGCTAATAAGCGAGGAGTGAACTTTCCGAGTAGTGAGCAGGAGAAGAAGTTACAGTTAAAATAGAGGAATTTCTTTTCATTATCTTCTGCCGGAGAATTAATTAACTTCACCCCATGGAGTACCGGCTACGCACCGCGCTTATCTCAGACTATTAAGTTTGGAATGCTGTGCCTGGACGAGCGGTGCTCTGACTCCGAGGAAAAGGTCAGAGGTTGTGTGCCCAAGGTATCGGTGTGCGCAATTCACTCGTGGCAGTGGGCAAAGGAATAGGTATGCCAGACCAGCCACGCTGACTGGCACAACTCTTGTTCACTAACGTGAGGAAAAACTGCGGAGCGATTGTGAGGCATTCACTCTGTTGGTCACGTGCGCCCACTCTGAGGAGAATATTACAGATTTTCAAGAGGTACTTTTCCCAGCGTACAATCCCTTGCCGGTCGCGCTGACTGGCACAGCTCAACAAGGGAAACTACCTAGGAACCCAGTGCTGGGGGCTGACAAGGAGAGTTGGAACAGCTGCCGGTCGCGCTGACTGGCACAGCCTTTCCCTCACGCACGTTTCTGTTGACAGTTTCATCGCACGCAATTTCATCACCTCAGGGGCAAAGAAGCAATAGCCCATGGCACCTCTGAATACCGAGTGTTTTGAACAGACTTCAGGGAGAGATTTACCGCTACCTAGGTGGGCAGTCACATAGGAGAGCTTTTTGAGATTTTCTTTAAATTGATTCTTGTGGAGAAAGGAGACTGTCAAATTCTACGTGCAGAGCGTGAGAGGAGCTCCGACACTCGCAGGCACAGATTAGTTGGTGTACAGCGCCACCTAGTGGATTTCTACAATGAATTTTTAGCTGTTATAAGGGAAAGCTCAGTCCTGCGCTGTTAATTACTACTTGCTTGCCAGCCCATTGAACACCGACAGGAACAGTTTTATATAGCACTTCCCACCTGTTTCATCATTATGGTGCTGAATGTCATTTCAATATCTTCTCAGCTACTGGGTTTGTTTTCATTCACTTCACAATAACATTGTTGTCCTCTGCATACCTAGGGTCAGGTTAGAGCTTTGCGCAAGTTCTGTAGAGTAATTGCGTGTGTTTTACCGATTGCCCAGGGAAGTACTATAGGGCACCTTTCCCCCTGTCATTTATCACTGCACTGCTTTAGTCATCATGCAGAATGTCACACCTCCCCCATTCTTCCTGTCTACTCCAGGGGAGCCAGCTCTCAAGTGGAATAAGTGGAAAAAGGTTTTCCAGAATTACGCAGTAGTGTGTGGACTAAATTTGGGGCTTGAAAGGAAAGTAGCTTTGCTGATGCATTATCTAGGGGCTGAAGGGCAAGAGATACTAGAACATCTTCCTGATCTGAATGCAAATGACGCAAGAGGGTTGAATGAATATGAAATAAGTCTGAAGAAATTAGACATCCATTTCTTGCCAAAGATAAGCACCATCATGGAACAATACCACTTCGGAAAGAGGGGACAGAAAGAGGAAGAAACGGTAGAGGAGTTTGTCTCTGAGCTGCGTAAGTTGGCGGCTACATGTAAGTTTGGGGGAGCCTGTGAGGAGCGGATACGTG
Source organism: Calotriton arnoldi (assembly GCA_963921515.1). Lineage (NCBI taxonomy): Eukaryota > Metazoa > Chordata > Amphibia > Caudata > Salamandridae > Calotriton > Calotriton arnoldi. The sequence goes on along the minus strand of CAWUFW010001605.1, from coordinate 2,414,120 downwards.
ATCAATTTGTCTTAACTTGTAAGACTGAGCGTGTACGTGAGGAATTATGGCTAAAAGATGACCCGCCCCTCGGGGAGGTGCTCATTGTGGCTAAACAAGTAGAGCACATGATGCAATGCGTGAGTGAAATAAAGCAGGATAGCGAGGAAAAAACCAAAGTGAGTGAAGTCAAGGTGGAGAGTGAAAATGTGCTTGCAGTCAAAGGGCTTAAAAAAGAACAGAAAGAGAGTAATGGGAGTTGGAGTTTCAAAGGAAACTGTTAGAGGTGTGGCAGACCGGGTCACTGGTCGAATGACAGGGAGTGCCCCGCCATAAAAACAACATGCAACAATTGTGGAAGGAGGGGGCACTTCAGACAATGCTGCAGAAGCAATGGTAATTACAGGAAACAGAAACAGACACGGGTAGTCCGTGTCTGTGATGAGATTGTGTTACAGGTTCAGGGTGAGACCCTGAACAATCCTAAAGATTTTATAGCAGTGGAAGAGACAAAAATTGAAGCAATGTTTGACTCATGTTCCAAACTGACAATTATATCCGCAGAAGATTTTGAGAAAGTATCAAATGGTAAACTAACGCTGCAGAGAATGGATGTAAGACCAGGAGGTTATGGTGGGCAGCCCATACAAATGAAAGGTTACTTCTGGGGCACGGTAGGCTACAAGGACAGGTTGGCTGTCACAAAGATTTATGTGTCTAAGAAGGGCGACAACATCCTGGGGTGGTAGGCCCAAAAAGACTTAGGCATCTACCTCAATCCCAACAAGAATCCACAGATTTTGGTGCAGGAGGTGGGGAAAACCCTAGAGGGGATCGAGGATGAGTTTAAGGAGGTCTTTACAGAGAAATTAGGATGCCTCAAAAACTATGCCCACAGAATAAAACTCAAAGACAATTCTAAGCCCGTCTCAGCCAAGGTTAGGAATCTGCCCATTTCCATACAGGAAGCCGTGAGGGAGGAGTTGGAGAAGTTGTGCAGGTTGGGGGTGATCGAACCAGTAGAGGCCACTGAGTGGTTGGCACCCATTGTTGCAGCTAGGAAGGGGGATGGGGCAGTGCGCTTATGCATTGACCTTAGAGCGTTAAACAAGGACGTCATAGTTGATAAGTACCCCCTCCCGAACATTTCCTAGATGATGAGCACGTTAGCGGGGGCAAAGGTATTCACGACGCTGGATCTGACCTCAGCCTACTACCAAGTCAAGCTCCACCCTGACTCACAAGAACTCACGGCATTCATAACGCCCATGGGGGCATACAAATTCAAGCGGATGCCGTTCGGACTAGTGTCTGCCGCGGCAGTCTTCCAAAGGATAATGAGCAACCTCCTTAAAGGCATCTCTGGGGTCATGTGCTACCAGGATGACGTGCTGATCTTCGGAGAGGATGGCATGCAACACGAGCTCAGGCTGAGACAGGTCTTGGAAAGATTCAAAGAACAAGGACTCACGGTGAAGAAAGAAAAGTGCAAGATTGGCTGTGCTGAAATAGAGTTTCTGGGCCACAAGGTGACAACGGAGGGCATTCGCCCCAAAGCAGATCTTCAAAACACCATTATCAACCTCACACCACCCAAGAGCAAAGATGAAATAAAATCCTTCATGCGGATGGTGGAATTTTACAGCAAATTTGTGCAGAACTTCGCCAGACGAACATATGCCATACGCAACCTACTCAGGAAAGGGGTGGCATTCGACTGGAGTGTGGCGTGCCAGAAGGAGTTCGAAGATACAAAAGAAGCGTTAGCTGAAGCCCCGAACCTCAAATCTTTTATACCTGGCAGGAAGACTGTGCTGACCACCGACGCAAGTTCGAAAGGACTGGGAGCAGTCCTGATGCAGGTCGGAGAAAGAGGGGAAGAAACTTTAGCGTTTGCATCGCGTTCGCTACGCAAGGCTGAGTTTAACTACTCGGTAATCGAGAAAGAAGCGCTAGCGGCACAGTGGGCCATAAACAAATTCAGAGACTTTGTGTGGGGAATGAAGTTTAACCTGAGGACCGATCATAAGCCCTTGGTCGAAGTATTCAGCAAGAAAGGGTTAGACTCCATCTCGAGCAGAATCAGACGATGGGTCGTGAGCCTCCAAGAGTACACGTTTGAGGTGGAATACGTACCCGGAGTGAGGAATCTTGCAGCTGACTGTCTTTCTCGCCTGGTGAGTGAAGATAGTGATGAAGCAATCGACGTGGAGGAGGATAATGAGGCAGGTAAAGAGATGCCGGTGGAGAATGTGTGTGTCATCACTCAAGGAGCCATTGAAGAAGAACGCTGGAAGGAAGCGCTCAGGGCAGACGTGCTCCTACAGAAGATTTGTGAGAAGACGAAGGGTGGTTGGATGGACCAAGACAAGCGGGAAGAGTCCCTTAGACCATTCTGGATGGTCAGAAACGAACTATCCTTCACAGAAGATTGTCTTTTCAGGGGCACAAGGTTGGTCCCTCCCGAGACTTTGAGAGAAGCTTTAGTCAACCTGGCCCATGAAGGGCACTTGGGAATTACCAAAACCAAACAAAGATTGCGGCTAGACTACTGGTGGCCCAGCATGGATCTCGAAATCGAGAGGAAGATAAGAGACTGTGTGCCATGCTCCGCCAGTGACAAAGTTCTAAAACAACACACACCTTCCATGCAGTGTAGGCCTCTCCCTGTAGGTCCATGGGTGGATGTGGCTTTAGACATTGTTGGTCCCTTGACCGGGGAACATCATACACCCTACATTTTGGTACTCATAGATCTCTACTCCAGGTGGCCAGAAGTGAAATTAGTGTCAGAGATCACCACGAGGACTGTCGTAGACTTTCTAATAGAAGTTTTCATTAGGGAAGGGTTGCCAAGTAGCTTACTGACGGACAATGGGGTGCAACTCTGCTCTAGAGAAATGAGCGAATTCTTAGAGTGTAATGGGATCAAACACAAGCGGTGTGCACTCTATCACCCAGAGACTAATGGGATGGTCGAACGATTCAACAAGACCATCAAGGAGGGGATCCAACTAGCGAGGGCTAGTGGGTTGTGTTGGAAGGATGAGGTCGTGAAACGTCTGGAAGCCTACAGGCTGACCCCTCATCAAACCACTGGCATGACACCTTTCGAATTACTTAAAGCTAGAAAACCCAACACAAGGTTAGTACCCGGGTGGATGAAGTGGTACAAAGGTTGGACAGGCCACTCTAAAGAGTCACAGTGGCAAGATAGAGAACGCAAAGCCATGAACGATAGGAAGACCAGGTTCGACAGGCTACATACTGTCAAAGACATGAGATTCCAGGTGGGAGATTTGGTCAAAATAAAAGCACCCACTGGCAGAGCAAATTGGTCAGAGTTCACAGAGCCCACAAAGATTGTAAAGTTATTCAAGAATGCTGTCAAGACACAAGAAGGGAAGATTTGGAACTTGGGGAGGGTGGTAAGGTACATTGCTCCCACGGCGGGCGCCGACAGCACGCTAGGGGGTGGGAGCGGAACCCAGAGAAGGGGCGATATGCCTGAGCCGGGTTGTTCAGGACAGGCCAACCCCTTTCCCAGGACAAGTCACAGGAAGGTTTGCCGCCCGAGGTATGGGAAACACTATGTTGCTAAATAAGCATCCTCATGCATTCATTTTCTTTTATGTTCATTATGTTCTTTGTTGTGTAAAGGAGGGGGATGTGTGGTATCTTCTGTTATAGTGGGAACCCTGGCTTTGCCACCCACCCCCTCCCCTGCATGTGTAGTGGTTCACGCCACTGTGACCTGCTGTTAGAATGTCACAGTGGCGAACGTTCTGAGGCGAGCTCCCAAGGAGAGAGAGTGAAGGTTCCGAGACGAACAGCTGTGGCTGGGGTCCTTACGCTGTACTTGAAGAAAATAAACATCTCCTTTTGTACGCCCTCGTCTCCTTTGCTTCTGTCCAGTTACTTAATTTCACACCTCCACATATTCTAAGTCTCTCCTTCTGGACCACTGAGGTGCCACCAGGTGCCTTTCTGCTAAGAGATGGGCGTTATAATACACGTTAGGCTCGGTTATTCCCAGGTACGAGCGACGCCTTCCTGAAGCCACTATTTTGTTTCTCCATGACAGCAAACCCAGCAAAGGGTAAAAAGAAACAAGATGGAACTGTGGCAAGACAGGTAAAGCATACTGTCTATCACCTACAAGCTGAAACCGGTCTGGGGCTGCTTGTGTTCCTGTCAGAAGTGGATCTGGGCGGAGTGTTCAGATTGGACTCTTCCTGGAGAAAAACCTATTGATTTGCATATGACTAGTCTCGGTCTAGCAGCCTATAGTGACAAAGTGGTTAAAAAACTATGGACTGGAATGCGGTCCTAGCAATCACCAGAGACAGTGCTAAATTCAAGAAACCCACCCATTGTTTCAGGAGTTTCCATCATGGTTTCGTGAGTTAGTGGCCGGCAGGTCTCCAAGGTTGGTTCGTGTTTTGTCTACTCTGATGTTACCCACCACCACAGTTATTACCATCGGTATTCTGTTGAAACCCTCTGCAAGCACTATGGAGTCTCTGATGTGGCCCACTGCCTCAGTGTGTATTCATGGACCTCCTAACAGGACTCCTCCACACTCTCCGGACTGTCTTTCATTTCAATCTGACCACTGTCAAGCCTTTTCTTGAGGTCCCAGGGCAGTTGGCTATTATTGGGCAATAACATTTAAGGGTATTGCCATTTATCACTGGTGTTCAAGGGCCACAGATTGTTGCACTCAAACTGAACAACCAAGTCCTCCCATTTATAACTAAGACTCTTTCAAGGGAATGGTGATGTGTAGTTGAGGCATACTATAGGAGGTGATGAGTCGTTAGAAACTCAGAAAAAGTATGACACTTAAAACAACAACTTGGATGTTCAGGCAGTCCTCAGCTGCGGGCTTATCATTTTTCTTTTAACAGCGCAGTCCTCTCTACCGTTCAAAAGAAACAGACTTTAAAAGCAGGTAAGATCAGATCTGCAAGGAAAAAGACAAGCACCTACCACCCTCTGGGTCAGAGTTACACACCCAAAGGTTTTTCTAACTCCTATCTGCTGGGCACTAATGTTTTTTTAGGGGGTGGGCAGAATTCGCAGAGTTGCACTACGCGGAATTCCTCGAAGTTGCATAAAAACTCAGTGAAATTCCGCGGAGTTCCGCGAACAGGCGGAGTTGCTCCACTCGCCCAATAACTGCATGTAAGAAGTGTTAAAATACATTTTAAGTTGAATTAGTTGACTCAATATGCTAAATAGGGCCTATACATTTTAATTAATCCATAGTGGATTCCGGATTCGAGAAGAAAAGCTAATTCAATTAACAAAAACAAAGAGAAACAAGGAGGCCCCGCCCTCGAAGTATCGAGCGGAAGAGTTGGGTAAAGGGGGCCGCCAAGACACTGGTGCGAGAATACCAACCCCTCAGGACCCAGCCATGCGCGCCAGACACTTACCGGCCTCCCTCCGCTCACCGCTGCCGGGATCAGTCCACGCCACCTTCCAGGCCACGATTGGAAGAAAGTGAGCGGCCAATGCAATGTGATGATGTGGCAGAGTCTAATGTCTTCCCAGGGGGAGGTGTTAAAGTAGCGCAACAAGGAGAAATACCTTTATTTCTCCTCATTTAAAAAAAAAATTCAAATCTGTTTATTGCATATAAATTGAACATACAAAGGACAAAGACCCAAAAGATAAAGAAGGGGGGGGGGAAGGGGTTAAACAATGCAAAGTACATTGCTGCTGATACGGTGCATTGGCAAGGCCCTGCCAAAGTTCACCTGTTGCAACCAAGGGGAACAACAGAAGGTAAGGGTGCACCAAAGACAAACCAATATGCTTATTAATTCACAGCGCGTTTCAATATAACGTTATGTTAAAATATAATCTGTATCACCATAGCCATAGGGGGGTAGGGGTCAGGTTTACAAAGTGATTGCCACTAGGGTCTCCGTTGTAGTGGAACCCCCCCCCCCCCCCAGGAAGTGAGGTATCAAGAGGTAGGGGGCTTGATTTCACTGGCTTGTTGCTCAGGCTATGTAAATAGACTTTGTGCATATGTGTATTGGCGTAGGGGCATGAAAGCATTTACATGGTGTCGCTAATAAGAAAAGGGTGTTATAAAATATTCTCCTTCGTAAGAAAATAACAGGAGAGGGAAAGGGAGTCAGGTAGGAGTGGTGAGGGAAGGGAGATGCGCTCAGGTCTTCAAGAGGATAGATAATCGGAGTGTCCTAGGAAGAGGAGGACGCCCCTGTAAAGTCCTGTGTGTTAGGGGAAGACTGGCGTGTGCCTCTTGAGTATGGCAACAGGGAGTCTTCAAATAACTGCAACGCTCTAAGACGTGGGGGGGGTAAAACGCGCGTTCTCGATCTGGGATAGGTGTTGGATTAATGGTTGCCAAATGCGGGTGAATTTGGTGTCCGTATGATTAAGACGGGCAGTGAGCAATTTTAGGGCCATAACATGCCCACAGCCGGAGAACCCACGTCGCGATAGGTGGAGGGCCAGGTTTCTTCCAATATAAAGCTATGGTCTGTCGTGCCGCCCCTAGCATTTGCGCTATTAGGCGCCAATCCGAGTGTGTCATGGCAGTTCGCTGTGAAGGTCGAATGCCCAACAGGGTAACTGACGGAGAGCTGGGTATGGGAAATCCTATTGTATCTTTAATGTGGCTAAGGACTTCCTTCCAGTAAAGTGTCAAGGAGGGACAGGACCACCAGATGTGAATAAAGTCGCCCATTTCACCCTGGCATCTCCAACATGTTGGAGAGAAGCCCGGGATCATCTTCTGAAGGCGGGCGGGGGTGAAGTACCACCGTGTCATGAGTTTATAAGCTGATTCGCGTTGGGAGATGCTTTGGTATATTTTAGGAATGTCTCGCCATAATCGGTCCCAATTTTCAGGGGAAATCTCTCCATCAAGGTCCACATTCCATTGATTTTGGTATGTATGTGGCTGGGGTAGTTGCGAATGTTGTAGCACTTTGTATGTGCTAGAAATCAAACCCCTAGAACCCTCGAAGGCCCGAACTAGGGTCTCAAAGGGGGTGAGCTGTCTAGTCGCTCCTTCCGTGTATGCAGGAGAGGAGAGCCAGTGTCTGAGCTGATAATATTGCATTCTTGCATTATCTGCCAGGCGAAACGATTTTTTGCACTGTTCAAAGGTGTTAAATGTGGCCCCCTGGAATAAGTCTTGAATTACGCGACATTCGCCCTCCGTCCAAGATAGAAAGGCGTGAGGCTGGAGGGCAGGCGGGAAGGTGGGGTTGCGTGCTATAGGAGTATTAGGAGATGGGAAGGAGGTCAGGCCTCGAGGTATCGCCAGCTTGTCCCATATGTCTAGGACCGTTTTCGTAGGGGTAGCTATATATGCACTGCGTGGACGAGCTGCACGAGGAAGCCAAGCCAAGTCCCACAGAGGTCTACAAGCTACAGCTCGATCCATGTGGAACCAGTGCTTTTCTCTCTCTCGCACCACCCATTCCGAGATATAGCGAAGATGACAGGACCAGTAATATTCAAGGAGATTAGGGCACGCTAAACCTCCCCGGTCCCGGGGTAGCATCAAGACTTTGTTAGAAAAACGCGGGCGGCCTTTTCCCCAGATGAAGGCAGTTAGATCACGTTGGAGGGATTGAATGTCAGTTTGTGGGATTGGAGTAGGGAGGGTTTAGAACAAATATAGCACCTTCGGGAGGAGAGACATCTTAACAGTGTTAAGCAGACCTAGCCAAGGGGAGGTTTCGCCATCTATGGATATCTTCCCTTATAGCCCGTCTGTTGCTCAGCCAATTGGCTTGGGTCCAGGAGGATAGTGAAGGGGTCAGGTTCAGTCCCAGGTATCGTATTGAAATCTCAGACCATTGTAATGGAATCAGGTTCTGTAAATCTTGTATCTCGGAAGAGGGGAGTGAAGATTCAGGGCATGGGACTTAGCTAAATTAATCCTGAAGCACGAGGCTTTTTCAAAGGAGAGCAGGAGTGAAGCGAATTCCGGAAGGGATGAGGCCGGAGCAGTAAGGGACAAGAGAAGGTCGTCCGCAAATAGAGAAATCTTGTGCTGATATCCCGCGAATGGAATGCCCGAAATGGTGGGTGAAGAGCATATTGCAATTCTCCTCATTTTTTGCTCTTTCTGTCTGTGCTGCATTCCTGCAGCACACATAGAAGAAAGAAAACACCATCAATTATTGCTTCCTGCACAAAAACAATCATCCCTGCAACACAGGCCCCCTTGCACCATAGTGCAAGGGGGACTGTAACACTAGGCAGCCAATTGTGCGCCAGTTCAGAGGAAAGCACAGGGATGCGTCGTATTGCTGTAAATATGATGCATCCCTGCACTTTCTTAACGATGCGGCTCAGCGCAGCAAGATGGCTTGCAGCACCGCGCTACATAATTTTCTAGTAAATATGCCCCTATGTTTCCCAATGTGCCATGACTCTTGTATGTCTAGGAAGACAGCAGCGCTCTTAGATTTTCAGATATAGCTTTCCTCTTGGGGCTTGCTATAATGTTGCTGTAGCCAGATCTTGCTACATGGATGTTGGTTTTCAAGTGTCAAGACCTTTAGTTCCTGAAGGCAGTCGCAGCCAGGGCAGGTAAGAGCAATGGGGCGGGGGGGCAGGGAGGCAACAGACGAGAGAAAATAAAAACATTTAAGAAAGAAAACCACTTACCTTATGCTCGCCGACTCGGCGATGCAGCGAGCGCAAGGTAAGTGGTTTTCTTTTTTTTTTAAATTGTATTTTCCCTCGTCTGTCGAATCCCCCTCGCCTCACCGCTCTTACCTGCATCAGCCGCCACTGCCTGAAGTTTGGATTATATACATTTTTCTTTACAGAGAAGTATTCTGAAGTTGTGTGTGATTTGAAAATTCATTTTGAACTTTTCCTGGGGCATTTGTTTATCCTCTAAAGACCGCGATTATATTTTCTGCTAAAAATTCCTGTGTTAGAAGAGCCTAGATTTTTACACACATATATATATATATATATAGATATATATATATACACACACACTCCTGGGTTGCGGTTATTACGGCTGGCTGCCAAATCGCTGGTGGTGCAGCGCTTTGTTTAAATTAGACCCCAACTCCTTTCCATATAAGAAAGACACGTCACTCTGGGATGCAAGGAATTCCATTTATTCCATCAGGCCACAACAGACAGGACGCGTTTCGGCTGTGTTCTACAGCCTTTGTCACCTTATGAGCGCCATTTTTAAAACCACTTATATGCAAATTCAAAGCATGAACATAAACGAAATACTAAAAGGTATCTTGCCTGTACTTCACATTAAATGCTCGAAACTGTCACTTTACAGGCACAGTATAAAAATCATTGTAGGTTAGAACATAAATGAAATTGCAGTCATCAGCGTTAATAAATTAACTCAATGAATCGTTAAACGTGCGTTGACCTACTTCTCAAAGACGGGAATCCAGTTTGAGACACAAATCAAAGAAGAAACTGCTGTAATGTATCAGTATAGCGTAGTCACATTGCTAGTGATCTCCTCCTAACTTACTGATCCCGTATATGTTTTTGAATAGATATTTGTAGTATCTGTTGGTGTAGTATGTATGATAGTATGGATGAGGCATGTGATGGGTATGAATGTATGTTTGATGATTGAGTGTGGGGTTATTTTCAGGCTAATTCTATGTTGTAATTGTTTCTTTCCCAAGTGTATTGTATATTTGTTTATATTGAAATTGTGTTGTCTGTCCTATTCAGCCATGCTAGATTGATTGATATACCAAGCCATTCATGAAACTAAGTACATGAAATATATTGAAGCATTGACATTATTGGACTAGTCTGATTATTTGGTTTTATGTTCTGTACTAATTTATAACAATGAACTTTCTGAAAAAGAGAAAAACCAAATTTATTTTTTATATATAAATAATAAATACTGTTTTATAAAATCATTCCGGTTAAGAAAATATTTTGGGGACATGTTCTATGCATGAGCCTTAGTGGCCAGCTATATAAGTGACATAGGTCAGCTTAGAGGTTTTTGTAGTTCTTTTGTTGTTTCCCCCTCCTCTAGGACCTAAAACAATACAGGGGGTACCTTCCTACTAGTCAGCGGACCCCCTGACCTTCTCCAGTGTGCCAGAACTCCTGGTTTCCTGTTAGTAGTAGGATGAGATAAGCCTGCTTTTCTTTATAGGGGTGTCTCATTATGACTACTTTAGGGCACTTGTGTATCTCACTTCCTGTAATCTCTTTAATTGTCCCCAAAATATTCTCCTAAACCCCCCATATCTTAGGACAACCCAACAGGATATGCAAGACGTTTGCAACTTCACTGCAACCCTTCCAACATTTGTCCGACCAGTGTGTGTATAGCCATAATCTCTCAGGGGTTAGATGCCATCCATAAAGTATCTTGTAGTGTCTCCTTACCCTTACTCTGGCTAGCATGACTGGTGTTTCTAATGAGTATCTTCTCCTACTGATCATCATCTAGGTGAAGACCCAGGTTATTTTGCATTCCTTCCTGCAGGTTACTTTATTTCTCCCTTTGAGTTTCTGTAGGACATGGCATGCGTCAGTGACCACATGTTAAATTTCAGAGTGTGATTTAGGGCATTTTTCCATGGGCATTAAGCCTCTGGTAGTTCCCTGCCTTATCACGGGTTGGGGGTCCCATTGTTTCACCTGTGTATACCAATACTGTTCTCTCTCCAAAAAGCCAAATACTTGCCTCATGGCCTCAAAACTTGAAATTTGATTCCCTCGACACATATCCCCCATTCTGAAGCATCATATCTCAGCCCATTTGCGAAACATATCCTTCTGTCAACCTGTGTTAAAGTAAGCATTGCCCCACAGTGGCGTAGATGATGATGGGTAGGTTGTCAATTTACCTTTGCTATTTAATATGTCCCATGTCCTTATCACTGTAGATGCTACTAGTGACCGGTATATTATCTCGGTCTCTGAGATTTTGGAATCCATGTTATCTCCCACAGGGATCTCTTTGCTAATCTAAAATCTATTGAACACCACTCTTTGACCGATTCTCCCTTCATCCACTCCATGAGATACCGGTGTTGAGAATCCTGATAGTTGGTTTCTATATTCAGTACGACCATGCCACCCTGTTTGGGGGTGCATGGTGCTCTGCATTTTCTGCATCTGTGGTTTCTTGGCGCTATATATATATATATATATATGTGTTGCCATTAGGTAGTTATAATTAGGACCTAGTTTCCACAGGAAAAGCGTTTTTTGTTTTGCTAATAACTCTGGTGTGGTTTGATGTCTTCTGTTGTCTATAGTTTTGCAGTTTTCTGCTATCAGCGCTGGGACGCCCCTTTGCCGGGGCAGCTGTGCGCTATATAAAACGGCATAACATAACATGAATCTTCACGAAATTTTCTAAACTAGTTTGACACATCAGATGCTGTTCGGAAAGTTTTGGGGGGTAATTTATCAAGTGGGGGACGAGAAAGAAGGCGGGTCATAAAATGCATTTTCCCCATGCAATTTCCCATAGGGATTTTGAACAAGACTACAGACTGAACCGGTGAACGGGATTCCACCAAATTCGGCAGAAAGCTAGATCTTGGTCCAGAAAGATCTTTTTGTGATTTGGTGTAAACCTGTTCATTAGTTTTGTAGTTATTAAAGAAAAAAAGACTATTGTATTTCTAGAGACATGGATGGTCCACGGATCCAATAGAGCTGAAGAGGAGATCTGATTGGCTGCCACAACTTCAACCAGGAAGTGGTGGCATCCATCTTTGAACTCATACTCAGCCGAGTCTCAAGAAAAAATGTTAATAAAAGGGGGCAGTGTAGGAACACCCTGACCCCCTAGGCCTGGTGGCTGGGTCCCACAGAGACCCAATTTTATTGCAAATCCACTGAAGGCTGTGCATGGCAGCGGTTGGAGTAGCATATAGTAATTAAATATTAATTTACTTTATAAAAAAAAAACACTTAGAAATTCACTGGAAAAAAAACAAAGGTTACATAGTATTATAGTTAGGAAATACAATTAAAAAACCTAGAAATCCACTGAAAAAATAAAAGTTACAGGGACATTATAGGTAGGAAATAGAATTAAAAAACCTTAGTAATTCACACACAAAAAAAACAAAGTTTACAGTTAAGTTCAGATTTTACAGAAAGCCACAGAAATGTAGCAGTTGTGGTTATACTTATCTCAAGAAACTATAACTCGTGCTCTAAGGTAACTATAACTTGCACCCTCAGCATACACTGCTAATTATCCCACATCAGTCATGACATCTTCTATGATGTCATTGATAATATCACTGTAACATTTCCAGTAAAATTATTGCTGAGAAAACTGTGCATGGCGGGGGCTCAAGTTATAGTTACCTTAGGGCACGAGTTATAGTTTCTTGAGATAATTATAACTATAATGGCTGAATTTCTATGGTTTTGTGTGTGCAAAATCCGAATCTCACTATAATGTCCCTGTAACCTTTGGGTTTTTTAGCGAATTTCTAAGGTTTTCTTTAATTCTATTTCCTAACTTTAAAATCCCTGTACACGTTAGTTTTTCCAGTAAATATATATATATATATATATATATATATATACACACACATACATATCCAAGCTAAACGTACTCCTACCTCGCCCCAATGCATTATGGCAAATGCATTGCATGATAACACTCCAGTGACAGTCTTTAGTTTTCACCCTTGTTGGTGCAGTCAATGCTGTATATCTTTAGACATGTGTTTCAGGAGAATTGTCCTTCATCAGTAAAGAGTAACAAGTAGTTTTGAGGCTGGTGGAAATGCTGATCACAGTCTTCTCAGGTTTCTGTGACACTTTCTGAGCGCAGGTGCATCAACCGGAGGTTGTCAGCTCATTAGCTCAGGGGAGCCTTATCAAAAGGAAGGAGGAAGGAAGAACACTGCCTCACAAGCCAGCACTCAATTCGGTCCAATGCATTATGGTAAATGTAGTGCATAACACTAAAGTGATAGTCTTTAGTTTTCACCCTTTCTGGTGCAGCCAGTGCTGTGTATCTCCAAGCATGTTTTTTAGTAAAGAGTAACATCGTTTTGAGAGTGCTGGAAATGCTTCTCACAGTTTTCCCAGGTCTCTGTACCACTCACTGAGCGCAGGTGCATCAACCAAAGCACATTAGCTCAAAGGAGCCTTATCAAACAAAAGGAGGAAGCGAGCACCCTGCCTCACATGCCAGCACTGAATTGTCATGGCAGACGAGCTCTCAGTGATGCACCTGAGCTCAAGGAGTGGTACTGTGACCTGAAATGACTGTTGAGCTGCATTTCCAGCACCTCAAGCTGTAGGTGTTACTCTCTACTGTTGAAGGACAGCTATACTGAAACATGAGCTTATGTCTAGATATACTCAGTACTGGCTGCACCAACCATGGTGAAAATGAAAATTTGTTTAATGGGAGTCAGTGTTATCATGCACTGTGTTTACCAGGGTGCATCTGAGTGAACTGTGTTCTGGTATGTCAAGGCAGTGTGCTGCCATCCTGATAGATAGATATATATATACATACATACATATACACAAGAAACCACATGGAGCGCTCACAAGGTTGTAATTTCTTATTTATTCACCGGACGTGTTCCAGCAAACATTCATTTCTCAATGTCGATTTCCAAGTGCAAAGTTGACCTTCTGTTTGGTTGGTTTAAAAGTCCCAAAAACTGTTCTTATTGGTAGATGGAGATGTGGCACGTGAGGGAGGACTAATTGCCGTCTTAGTCCCAATACTCTTTTTCGGCTGCCATGATTATGTGGACATTGAGAAAGGCACTAGCCAAAACGAGTCTGCTTTCCTACAAGGCCTAAAGAACGATTCATCTATCCTGGGAGTGCTGGTCGTATTCTGTTATTGGTATACATGGCCTGCATTCGTGAGCCCACCCTCATGTGACCGAGCACCCACCCATGAGTGAAATTGGCTTTGGTGGCATTGGAGCAAATATATATATATATATATATATATATACATATATATATACATATATATATACATACACACCCACATATAAACACATACATAGAGTTTTTTATTTTTATTTCATTAAATCACTTCTGGGGAGCCATAGCAGTAGTGCTAGAAATACGCACAATATTTTGGGTTGTATAGACATTTTAGTGCCTGCTAGGTGGCCTACCCATGAAATATTATATGATCTCTATGAGTGTAATTGTACCTTTGTAGTGCTGTAAAGCGCCTGAATGTTGCAGAAGGAGCGGGTGCCACTATCTCCACTCCTATTTGCTTTATACATGGAACCCCTGGCACATAAGAGGATAGAAAATCAATATATTAAGGCAGGGAAATTGGGGAAAGACATCCAGAAAACTGCACTCTTTGCAGATGATGTTCTGTTAACATTGACAGATCCAAGTACTTCAGCTATGCAGTTAATAGATTAACTGGAGAGGGGTCAGAACACAATGAAATGTAAAGTGAATATGACCAAATCAGAAGGAGCGGAGCTAGACCGGCTTAGGCAGGAGTCTCACATCTGGGTGGTAGTAATGCCCATATCCATTGCCTCCCAGACTCCACACTGGCACCCCTTAAGAGCATTCTAAATGTAACAGGACGTCTCATCAAGGACCTCAAGAAATATCATCAGCTTTCCCTCATTCTGATGGGACTCCATTGACTCCCTTTGCTGGCCCGTACCATCTTCGAAACCGGCTGCATCATTTACAAAGCCATCACAACAGGCACCTCTATGTATCTCGCAGACAAGTACAACATATCAGATAGTTCGGGGCACTGCCGCAGCCAGGACACCATCAGACTGCAGACTAAGAAGTGTAAAAGAGGAAAAAAAAACAAGGCAGCGAGCCTCTTCCATCTATGTGTTCAAGATCTGGAATAACATACCATGTCCATTAGGACTACTCCAATGCTGCTTCAATTAAGAAAAGAGTTGAAGGTTCACCTCTTTAAAAAACACTACCTCACAATGCATGAACAGTCCATAAACCAGCTAACCCCCTATCACTTGTTGACTTTAGGATAGACTTTGACCATGTACAGTGATCTACTGCCTTTTGGCTATGATCACACTATAGAAGAACAAGTAGCTTACCTTCAGTAACAATCTTTTGGTGGGTACATTATCCAACCACATATTTCTCATCGTTTTTTTGTCCTCATATCACCACCTAATACCGTGACTTCCTCAGCGGGTTTATTTGAAGAATCACTTTCCTTTGCTCATCTGAGTTAAAATTTGTTCAGGAATTTTTACTTCGACCATTTGGCCCAAGTATACCCCGAGTTTGTTAGGTGTAATCATTGGACATCAACCGTTCATTAAGGACCGCTTTCCTAGCCATTCAATAGTCAGCAGCCTGCCACATATGTGTCTTTTTTTAATTTGACATCCAAATTGTGGATGTATATTACATAATCAAGCCATCAATCTATTCTTCATGTCCTGGAGTTGTTCACTTGATCCAGTTTATGCATATCGCTCTCCTCGCCAACATCATCAGGTAAAACAAAAACTTACTTTAGTTTGTCGATAATTGCACTCTTCTATCTTCCTCGTCAGCAAAGCCAAATATAATAGGAATGGGGCTTAGCTCAATTTTTTGACACATAATTTCCATATTATCTTACCCACACTTTGCTAAAAAGGTTGTATATTGGAGCCTTTCACAAACATATGTAGATCACCTACTCTCTCACTTCCACATTTATAGCATTTGTCCTCGGTTTTCCAAATTTCACCAACTTTGAGAGAGCCCAATAGACCCCATTTAAAGTAAACAAATGAATCTTCCTGAGAGCAACAGATTTAACTATAGTATAAAAAGTTTTTCTAGATACTTGCCATACATTTTCTGGATCCCCTGTATGCAAGTCTTTCTACCTCAAACCGAATGTGAGCTTAGGATCTCAGTCTGCCGCTTCAAGCATCATCCAATACCACAGTGCTACTGCCTTCTTCCTTGATGTTGTGTCTTGCAGCTCTTTTTCAGTTTGGCTTGCCACCTTCTGCATTCACTCTTGTCTGAAATCAGTCAACTGGTGGTATTTGTACCTCAATACGTTGCCATTCGTTTTCTTTTCCACCAAATCCCTTGGTAGCAGATTATCTTCTTGAACCAACTGTCCTCCTTTAATTTATTCCTATCCCCCCTTAACTGATAACACAATTTGACACACATAAATTCCAGCATACCTCACAATATGAAATGGGGGCAAACTTGCTCAAGTAAGGCACTTTATATAGAGTTTTAATATCAAACCAGAGTTTGGCTGCTGCTTGCAAAACTTTCAACCTTATACTATTAAAACGATTTGGTGCACAAAATTTATATAGGAAATGTGGGTTCTCTTACTTCCTGCAAAAACAACAAGTTGATGAATGGAATGTGAGAATTAATCTCAGCCATGGGCAATGGCTTGGGCCTCATCCCAATCCATCGTTTTTAGCCCACCATGCCACCTCAGTTTGGACCCAGCCATGTGTAAATCGGTCCTGACCCTGCTCCTCATGGGAACAGTCTATCCCAAACTGCCAGGCAAGGTCTTCCCTGAACCGTAAACAAGCAACCCAGGACCGGTTTCACCCTAGTTATGGTCTCATCAGCCGCTAAAGCTTGGTTCCAGTGACACAGTGAACACGGGACCCACATCTGGCCATACCCATGCCACTTAGGGCGATATATGAAACATGCAAAAGGCAACGGGAGGAATGCTTGCAATTTGTCTAATCACTGGCAATGATTCGGGCTAGCATCCCAACCCATCGTTCTTTTGTCACCTCAGTTTGGACTCAGTCATATGCAAATCAGTCTTGACCCTGCTCCTCATGGGAACAGTCCAGCACGAACTGCCAGACAAGGTCTTCCCTGAACCAGAACACAAGCAACCCAGGGCCAGTTTTGTCTTTATTAGGGCTCTTCAGCCACGCATAGCTTGGTTCCAGTGGCACAGTAGGCTGAGGTTGCATGGTGGGCAAAAAACTAAGGACTGGGATGCGGCCTGAGCGATTGCCAGTGGCTGAGATTAATTCAAGCATTCCATCCATCACCTTGTTGTGTTTGCATTTAATGCCCTAAGTGCACAGGGTATGTGAAGACCTGGGCTCCAGGCTCACTGGAACCAAACATTACATTGGACTATAACAACGAAAATTGTTGTACCTATTTTTGCATCTTTAGGAGATCCTTATATTAATTTCTTAGTAGATGGGTTTCCTGGAGCAATATAATCTGTGCATCACTCTCCCATACATATTCCATTATTTTCCGAAGCTGCTTTTTAACTCTTAGACCATTTACATTCCATAAAACTAGAAGAGTTTGGTCCTTACCAGCATCCACCACTATGTTGTTTCTACTCTTCACCTTCTCCTGTTTTATCTTTATGAACCTTTGCCCACTGAATTAACAAAAGTACTTTATTTATTCTTATTTTTTTACCCTGCAACTCCCCCATCTAGTGCTTTAAGACACCCCCTTCTTCCTAATTAGGCATGATTCTTCTGCTCCTTTGAGCTCTCCATTTTTAAGTTCTCATTCGCCTATTGCTTTTTCCTCCCTTTTTCAGTGGGCGTGATTTTATCTGTCATATTAAATCTTCTAGTAGGATCTCTCAAATTCAGCATTTTGCTGTTCTACATCACCATGAGCTTTGCAGGAAATTTTAGCCGCACATCTGCACCCAGCTTTTTTAGTTCTTTCATGCGCTTCTCTAACTCACACTGTCCTGTGTTGCTCGTGATATCTCTGATCTAATACTGAAAGTGTGTTCTTCCACTTGATTTTTTTTTTTTTTTAACTACAGCACTATTACTAAAATCTGTTAAAATGGTTCTTTAGCTAATTTTTGTTCCTTAACGCTATCGAATAAGATGTTCACACGGATTTTCCTCCGTTTTTTGCGAATGGGGTTAATCCTAAAGTGGTCTCAATGCATTCTCTGAATTTCTGTTGTTAGATTGATGTGTCGTTAAGGGAACTGGCTTTCTTTAGTAGTTCTACTTCAAAAAAATGTAGGTTGCCACCGTCTGCTCCCTCCAAAATAGTTATACACATTTAACAAGGACAACCCTATATTGACAGAGGTCAATAAGTATTATCCAAACATAAAAATACACAAGATACTGTACAATACTAAGATACATCTCAGGCACCCTCAATGTCACCGCCCTCGGTGAAATTTCAGCCTGTTATGTCTCCTCCCGTCTGATACATGAGCGGGACATCCTTCTACTTCTGGGCACTGCCTCTCATGTTCTGCGCGCTCCAAAGTAACTTAGTAACCTGATGAACTTGTAGAGCCATAAACTGGACTCATATGTATGATTATAATCTACACACCACACATATCCACATACCACACTGAGGTGGTGTGTTAGTTGGATGACTAAGTCCTGAGGAGACCCTACAAATAATTTGGAGGTTGAAACTTCGACAAACCCTCCCATTGGTTGACATTGACAAATAACGCTTGAACTACCCATATCTTTTTGTACCCATTATATAACCATTGGGAATTGTACAGTGTCTTATGTATTATATGTTGTAAATACGATCACTATGTGAGCACTGCCTCATCTGCACTATATGCACATGTATCACATTGTATTATATTGTACTGCATATGGATTGATTCAATACATTGGTGGCAGCAATGAGGTTTTCTGTGCAATTAGGTTGAAATGCAATTTTGTTGTTAATTAGATTGTGGATTCCTCTAACCCATAGACAAGGTTTCCTCCTTCAAATGAGTCCCACATGACCTTATGTTTGGATAATACCTCTGAAATATTTAGCATTTTTATGTTGTTTCATCTACCATTATTTTTTAAAGTTTCCAATTGCCCAGAGTGGCTTTAACTTAGTGTTTCAACTTTAATATCTCTTTTGTGTTGGTGTCTACTGATCTCTTGGACCCCCCACATCGCTTTTGCTAGAACTTGTGTACGTTGTGCTAGGTTGTCTATCTTGTTCTCCAAAACTGCACAAACTGTGTGCATTTCCTTTTGGTTCGCTTCAGATATAGTAAACCTGGATTTGACATCTGTAATGAGTTCAAACAATATCTTCTGTATGTCTCCTTCAGGGGATGATTCTGCTCTCTGTCTCCCAGCCTCTCCTTTGTACTTCCGGTTCCCTATTAGCACTGCTGTTACACATTGATCCTCACTGATCTAATTTCTTCTTCTCCAAGTACCTCAAATCTGTTATTAGATCTACACCCCTCTCCTCCACCGTAGGAACAAGTACGCTCTCTTCACTGTGTATTAAAGCCCTCCCTTCTAGAGAGCAAACCTCTCTACACACATCTGCTTCTATCCTGTTGAGAAGTGGTTTGTCAATAATCGAAGATCCCTCTCTGAATGAATTTCTTATTTATTTTTTTTTAAAAACAAAAGCTCGTAATGTAGGCATAATTTTAATTTTGGAATCTAGATTGCATGCCTCTCTGTCTCCCTGGTGATTTTATTTGCACTCTTATGGGCACATTTTCTCTTTTCTCCTTTCTTTGCTGTATCCTCCTTGTGCAGCTGATAGCTGTTTCTTATTAAACCTCTCTTTCTTTGTTTCTCGTCCTCTTCATTGGATTGCAGATGGCCACATCACCTGCAGGGGGACATAGAGGGGACAGCATCTTAGTATTGCTCCCCTGCCTGCTAGGATTGGCAGTGTGTCCCAAGAGGGTTACCATAGTCCTAGTGCCCTTAAACCCCCCTCTGTTTATTTCCTCAAATGTCATGAGTGGGTGGGGTGAGACCACAAGGTCTTATAAGGGGTTGCTCGAGGCTTGATTCCACCAGACTGTACTGACTCTGCTCGTGTTGCCTTGGAGGGGAAAGCATGTGACTGATGCCAGTCACACTTCCGCTCCTTTGCCACCCTGACCCACCGCTGCTTGTATGAACTATTAGATACTGTGGTTCAGCGCACTTATGTATTATCTTTTTTTTTTTTTTAAATGTTAGGCATTCTCCAATCATCCATAATTATAAGTGTTCACATATTTTAGTAAAAGAGATTTAAGGTGTAGCTTCATACATGCATAGACTATCCATCAGAAAGAGCGTAAGAGAAGGTAAGTAACTTGTTCTTCTGATGGATACTTCTAACCGCAGTCTCCTCACCTTGTTAACAGATACCACAGCAGTACCTTCCCAGGTGGTGGTTCAGACTACAAAATCCTGCAGGACCAAGCGGGGAAAATGATCATCTTGAGTCAGTAGTGTTTTGTGTAAGTGTGCACGGATGTCCACACAGCAGTCTGACAAATATCCGAAACAGGCACTCTGCTTGCCAACGTAGTGGTAGCAGCTTTGGCTCCGGTAGAATCGGCCTGTAAGTTTTCTGGAGTCTGCTTTCTTGCCAAAATGTAGCAGATCTTAATGCAGAGAACAATCCATCAGGAGACGGTCTATTTTTGAACTGCCTTGGTCTTCTTTGCCCTCGAAAACCCCACGAAGATCTGATTGTTAACCAGTTGTTCTTTGGTGTGTATTGGTGTGTGTGTATATATATATATATATATATATATATATATAAAGATAAAAAACTAGTGCTCTCTTAGGGTCCAAACGATGGGGCCTCTCTTCCTCCTTAGAGGGATGAGGTTGAGCAGGTGATAGCCTGCCCGACATTATATGGAGTGACCACTTTTGGTAGAATGGATGCTCTGGACCTCCGTACTAACCTCCCTGCAAAGACTGTTGTATAAAGGTGGGTTAACAGAAAGAGTGTGCAGCTCGCTCACACACCTAGCTGATATTATGGCGATCAGAAAGACTGTTTTCACCGCCAGAAGTCTCAATGCACAACTGTGCAATGGCTCAAAGGGTATTAACATTAAAAAGAAATAACACTAAATTCAAGTCCCAATATTGCATCATAAAAGGTGTTGGTGGAAATAAATGTTGCAAACCTCTCAAAAATGTCATCACAACAGGTGATTTAAAAATAAGGCTGATCTGGCAACTGTAAAAGAGCTGGCAAATAGCCTTTAACAGTGCACAAAGCAAGTCATTGCTGGGTATAGGACAAAAACATGCGATACAACTTGCAGTGGATCAATTTGGCGGATACCATACCAACCCACAAATTTGATCCACCAACTAATACACACTGATTCTGTAGAGGGACAACTTGCCACTAAGATGACATCAACCACCTCAGGAAGACAGTCAAATGAGGTCAACTAACAACGTTCAATATCCAAGCATGGAGATGTAAATTGCACAGGTGCAGCACTTTGTCTCCCGCCACTGTGACAGAAGATCCTCCTGAAGCAGCATCTTGATAGGACAGAAGATCCTCTTCAGAGGTTCCAGGAACTCTCCTGGTTCAATCCAGTGCCAATAGGATGACTTAGCCTTGTTTGATCTTGATCTTCTTCAGAACACCGGGGCAGGAGGTGCAGCAGCGAGAAACGAGCTCCATCATAGACAAAACGTGTCTACGAGTAAGGGCATTCTTAGGATCACCAACGCACAAAAGAGCTGATAATGTACCTTCTTGCAATGGATAGAATATCAAGCCAGGGTCCTCCTGATTGATGAAAGACACCCTGTGCCACCTCTGGGTGGAGTGGCCATTCCTTGACTGTTAAACGTCAGCAGCTGAGTTAGTCTGCCCTGGTGTTTTGAGAGCCTGCCAGGTAGATCACCATCAGAGAAATTCTGTGTTGGCCCAGCCACTTCCAGAGGCACGGAGCCTCCTGGCATACGACCCCCACGACTTTACCCACCCTGCTCGTTGCAGTACCACATGGCGAGTGGTGCGGTCTGTGAGCACCTGCACCAACCTTCCTCTGATAGTAGGCAGGAAGGCCTTCAAAACCAAGTGAATCATCCCCAACTCCAAACAACTGATGTGGAGTCAAGTCTCCCAGATGGCCTCCCCAATCCAGAAGTGATGCATCCATCACTGCTGACAAATCTGGGTATGGTAAGGAACAGCAACCAGCCACTGACCCAATCGCCACCACTGCAGGTCCTTTGAAGTCTCCTCCAAAATATGGATACATTCCGACAGATTCCCCTGGTGAAGTTCCCACTAGGACTTCAGGTCCCTATGCAGAGCCAGCTTATGCCATATGGTATGTTTTGCTAGCAGGATATAGTAGGCTGAAAATCGCAGCAGCCTAAAGAGTCATCTGCATGCAGTTCCAGACAGACTCCGATACATTGGGATCACAGCCCGAATGTCCTGGACCATATCCAGAATGGCTCCGATGAAAGGAAGCAACTGCAAAAGTCAGGTTTGACTTCGGCATGTTGATAGTGAACCCCAGCAACCATCCGTCGAGCTCTAAATCAGGGACTTAATGTTGAAATGCAGTCTCAGCTTGAATCCTGATCTAGTTGCCATTGCCATGCATATAAAAACCTACTTCATGGTTGGACAACATGTATAACTATTGAAGTCCTGTCCTGACATTACCCTACCTTTTCTCAACACTGCCTGAGCCTGCAGTTTTCTGGACTATGATATTTAATATTTTTTTTGTTTTGGTTTTTTATTGGTTTATCTACCCTGCTCTCTGTACATTGTAAAAACGTACCCTCCCTTTTCTGGGTACTACCCTATCTAATATGCTATTATTATTGCTCTGATCTCTGTAAATTTGTAAAGCGCTCGGATACCCGCAAGGGTCATGTTCGCACTATATAAAACTATCAAATAAATATGAGTTTGCTGTCACCTGGAGGTGGTTGACGGCTGCCTGAGGTAGGTTCACCTTCAACAGCTAGTCGTCCAGGTAGGGGAAGAGGGGAACTTCCCAACCTCCACAGGTGTGCTGCAACCACCGCTATCATTTTTGCGAACACCGAGGGGTACTAGTGAGGCCAAAAAGGAGCACTGCAAACTGAAAATGCTCCCGGCCCAATGCAAACCACAGTTTTCACCAGTGGGCCTGCAGGACGAGGATATGGAAATAAGTGCCCTGAAGACCTAGTGCAACCATCCAGTCTCAGGGGTCAAGAGCAGACAGGACCTGGGCTGGCGTGAGAACCTGGAATTTGTCCTTCCAGAGGAAGACATTGAAAGGGCGGAGAGCTAAAATAGGATGAGGGCTCCGATCCTTCTTCAGCACCAGGAGTAACACAGAGTTCCGACGTTCGATGCTGGAACCCTTTCTATGGCCCATTTGGCCTAAAAAGCCTATACTTGTTGCTGCATGATGGACTGGTGGTCCTTCATCAGCCGCTCTGATGTTGAAAGGTGCGGTAGAGTGGAAAGAAGTGGGAGGGCAAGGGCCCCCCCCGATGTTAAATTTGGAGGACCCACTTGTCCAAGGTGATAGCTTGCCACCCCAGGAGGAAATATCAGATCCAACCTCCGACAGTGTGGTTGTGTGCAGGAAAGCTTCCAGCAAGGTGGCTTTGAGGCTACGATTGCTGGAGGGATGGGGACTAAGCTGCTCATTGTCTCAGATGCCCTGGGCAATCTTTGTGTGCCGCAAACTCCGTTGGAAGGTCAGCTGAGCTGGAGCCCGACGTTGGCAAACTGATTTTACCAAATTCCAGACAGTCCCTACCATAGGGAATCTATAACTGTTGACCATATAATCCACGTTCTACGCCGTTAGGTTTCTGGGAGAGTGGGACTAGCCAGGCCTGTGTGAGCTTCACCATAGGTTAAAAAAAAAAAAGCAAGTTCTAAATTAATTAAGGGACATACGTCACATAGAAAACCATAAGTAGACAACATTTGGCAAAGGAGCGCACACCATTGAATATAAGATAATTTACCATTCTGCATTTAATTACTTTTTATCAATATTTCTTCCATAGCAAAAACAAGATACACACACCTCTAGCAAATATGGCATGATGGTACAGTACAACGGATGCAACAAAGTTGCTGTGTAGTTGTAAGGAGAGCTCGGACAATACAGGAGACAGTTCACAAGAAATATTATTTACACATCTCACAACAGGTCAATTAGTTGAAAATGAATTTCAATTTCTAATGAGTATACAGATATGTGCCCTTTAGGAAGTTATAGCCACCTTTTCTAAATCCAATTATCAATGCTCAGAAAATATATCGACTGCGGCTAACCCTTTTTCCAAGATGTAATGTAACAGAATATTTGTCAGAATATCATTGACCATAAATATTGTATCCTAAATATATATTGTTTACAAAAATATTGTTGCATTGAAGTTAATACAAACTACTCTCAATGAGACGAAAGTGCTGATGGCATTGGAAAATTCATGGGGGACATGCTACTCTGTCGGTCTTTGGAAATGTGTTTGTTCATATGATTAACTGTGTAAATACAAATCGAAATGTTCCTTGAAGTCTACAAGAAGGGAGGGTTAGATGAAAAACTGAACGGTGCTTTCCATAACTCTAGGACTGTAATTTCCCTTCATACTGAAAAAGCAGACTACATTTGTTAACAAAAAGAACACTTTATAGAACTAATGGAAACATGGTGCACAGGCAGTTCTCAACCACACATGGACCAACTCGCACCATCTCGATATAAAATCATAAGACTTGGGAGATTAGTTTAACAGGTGGGAGCTAAGGAGGTAATTGCCTTAGTTCATAACACTTTCGTATCTACCCACAACTATATACACTTAATTTCTTCTGTCTGCGATTGAATATCACTCACAAAAGCACAAAACCTCCCACATTTTTATCACCCTCCTTGGCTGCAAAGTAATTTTGTTGACAAATGTGTAGAAGACACAGCAAACTGACAGATAAAGGAAATATTTTTCCAGTCAGTTTTAATTTCCCTTAAGGAACATGTAAAGATCTGCCACCCCCACCCTAAACAGCCATGATCTACAACAGTATATTTAGAATTACCCCCATTAAAGGAGGCAACTCTGATATCTTCATAACCAAACTAGGCTCTCTGATCATTGATGACTTCCGGAATGGCTTACTGGCCAGTTCACCTTGTGATCCCGTTCACTCATTTAAATATGCCAGTAAATACTACTAGGCGGCAAATTAAAAAACTAAGGAAGGAAATTACTAAAAGTCAGTGTGGATCAGCCATCTTGAACAATGAAACAGTATCAGGCAGTGATCACACCTCAGCAGACTCGCTGAATGAGGTAGCTCCTAGGAAATTAAAAAGAAAGGGAAGATGGTCCCTACCCTGGTACTTCACAGTTCTAAATGAGGAAAGAAGAGTTAGTCAGGGAAATTTATAAATCACAATGAACACCTATCAAAAATATTGCATAAAAGAAAATCTACAAGCCAAGATTAGGGGACAGGATGTAGCCTAACGGCTAGGGCGGTCGATCTCCAATCTGGGGAACTGGGTTAGAGTCTCGGCAATGACACTCAACATTCTGTGATTCTGGGCAAATCACTTCATCTCCCCGTGCCCACGTGTAACGCAACTGGTGCTTATGTAAAGTGCTCCGATACCTTCGGGTCAAGTTTGCATTATATAAAACTACGGAAAAAAAAGATAATTACTCATCTTAATGAGGCAAAATAACAGGTCCAGACGGTGTTATGAAATGCTGGAATATTGTATGCACATAAATAAAAAAGAAACCAGATGATTTGTTAACAATAAAACAAACTCTGTCAGACAGGAATTCGGTTCTCCTGATAGAAAACTTTCCAAAAGCATTATGCCCAAGAAAGAAAGAATGCCCTTGACCTGTTTCTAAAAATGTTCTAAAGATTATATCCGGGAGATAGTGAACCGCATGAAATCTCAATATATGATGTGAAACTGGCACACATGAATACCAAACCATGGTTACTTGTAAGTAAACAACCTTCTAGCTGATGTTCAATCAGGTTTACACGTAATGCATATTACTGAAACTTCAAAAGGCATAGTGGTTGATGACACATTAAACATTTTTGATGAGAAAGAAAATTGCCTTTTAATTCTATTAGACTTACACTCAGCCTTTGACGTGGTGGACCAGGTCGTCTTCCTCAACAGAGAGAAAGTACCAAAGATGATGAGGTTGTTCTACAATGCTTGAAATCTTGCCTTTGAAACAGGGTCCAAACGCATTAAAAGAATCTCTCTCCAAACCTGCCCATGGAGCCTCTGGTGTACCAGAAGGTTCAATACGATCACCCTTACTAATCAGCATGTGTAACTTTGGACCTTCGCTGACAAATCCAGGTGTACGTTATAATCTCTATACAATGATATCCAGACACAAGTCAAACTAAATTTAATTCTGATCAATAAATGCTAATCTCCTGCTTAACCAACATATAAAAATGGTTAAAAAGTAGACAACTGAAATCAACTTAAAATAGAGTTTCCTTTGCCAAACTCAAAACTCTCCTTGAAAGCAGATTTCAATAAAATGCTCCTGAATGCTGGCTTTCAGTCTCAAATTGTTGAATGGGCAAAGTCCCTAAGCTGTGTATTTGGTAGGAAACCTAACCAAGAAACCCTAAAGCGTGACAAAAGAGATATTTTTCT
The DNA here is from genome assembly GCA_963921515.1 of Calotriton arnoldi. Taxonomy (NCBI): domain Eukaryota; kingdom Metazoa; phylum Chordata; class Amphibia; order Caudata; family Salamandridae; genus Calotriton; species Calotriton arnoldi. Next base: position 2,387,716 of record CAWUFW010001605.1, on the reverse strand, counting down.
AAATCAAACTATCTTGTAACTCTGAACCTATCATACTATGGACCTATAAACAACAGTGTAACCACTTGTACTATCCCCTTTAGAATAGGGCAAAGGAATTCTAACTGTACTGCCTAAAAAGAGATTGGCACTTTCCAAAACTGTTCTCCATGCTGCAGCCCAACATGTTTCAAACTATAAAACATGATCACATCACTCATGTCCTTTCCTCCTTGAAATGACCTCTGAGATAAGATGCCTTTACAAAACTGCCCATCTCTAAAACAGACCAGCTACAGGGCTCCCACGTGGTTAGAAGTAAAGTACATTATCACGTACAGAGCCAAGGCTTCAGAAAAAAACTTCTATTTAACAAAGTTTATCAGGCAATGCATTCAAGTAATGGAAAACTCTACCTGTATTAATAGGCTACCCCACAGGTTTCACCTGGCAAAATGTGAATGTGGAATCTCTGCATGTGACAGATTCCCAATGACACTCTAAATTCAGATTCTGCCACTATATCCCGTTTAAGCCACATCAGGATGACCTCGATATCTCCTTATGGGAGCCTTACAGTTTTATATTTTTGTACACCTTGATTTAATGCCAGGCCATATAGAACTGGATATTTTCATGCAAATGTAAACTGTGGATAGGTATCCTTGGGATAAATAAAATTAAAAAATGTGCACTTTGTAACGGAATATTGAGAATCAGGTGGGGAAATACAGTCTTCGATAAATAAGAGAACAGGAGGACTCCACAGAAAAACATTCCTAAAATCATTATCAACTCACTGTCAAAGATGTATTTTATTAATAGCAGACTTTAATTTTAATAAGGGCGGCATGTTAAATGTTTAGCATACAAGGCATACTGGTGGATCTGGGAAACAAACATCTGTAGATTATAGACCCAAGCCTCAATGTAAAGCTAGATGCACATGGGACGCTGATCTGGAAGAACCGTTCACTAACAAAGGATGGGAGCTGGCAAGTGAATTGGTCAGGAAGTGCCAGGTCTAAATTAATTCACTTTAACTTCTTGCATCAAACATACGTGGCCCAAATAACGCAGAGTAAAATCTATCCCACTAGATATGCGACTTGCCCTCGGTGTGGGGAACACAGTACCTTTTTTTTTTTTACATATGGGGTGGAATTTTCCAGACGACAAAGCCTTCTGCACTATGGTTTGCATGAAAATTAGACGGGCAACGGGGATTCAGGTGTGCTCGTCTACACTGCTCATTGGGCATCTTTGACCGAGTGCAAGAGGGAAAAAAAAATGTATTACTAGTTTGTACAATTGGCATTTTTACTGGCCAAAAGGCGCATAGCTATAGGTTGGATGGGTAGCCGACATCCGAGTGTTAAGTTGTGAATACGAGACACAATAGAATGGGCACTAGTAGAGGAGATAACGATCTGTATGATTAGAAAGGATGATAAAGTGGTGGATGACCTGGAAACATGGGACAAAATGCTGCAAATCTTCAATGAGAATACCGGAGCGAACACAGGAGTTAGCCTAGATCTGTATGTACACACTTTGTGGGCATTATGGGCACACTGGTCAGCCAAACTGATTGAGGGCGCTGTGCACTTGTTTGTTTAGTGGCTGCCTCTGCATGATACAATCACCATATTAGTCTTGGGGGAGTGGTGTGGGGGGCAGCCGAGTACGCAGGGCACACATTGAGGATTGGACTAGAGTGTGCAATCTGTGTTATGATGTATGTTTTATTGGAAAATGCTCAAATAAAGAAGTTAAAAAATGCTTTATAATTTGCATTAATTGCATTTAACAGTATGTAATCTTGCTAAGCAATGCTAATAAATGTACCACTCAATTAACATTCACTGTCAAAGATGGTTGGATGTGACCCTCCCCCATTTTTTCCAATTATTTGTGATCATAAAAAATAGAATACATATCAAATTTGCTCTGAAAGAACTTTGCAGAATTTCTGTTACTGTTTCAACACCTATCAATAATGAGGGCTTAAAATTCAAAGAACAGATTTGTCACAGTCCATTTGGTAAAGATTCAGAAGAAGTTAAGTCCTACCCGAGAACCTGGCAGTAATTGTGTTTTTATTTTTTTTAAATCTACATTTGAGGCTATAAAACCGTCAGGTTCAGAAAAAAACAGGGGTATGAAAACCTGTGTATTCAAGCGTCCTATTGTTTAGACTCAATTGAGGTTGCATAGACAAATATATAAACAACAGGAATAGTTGTCTAATTCCCACAGTGAAGTACACATACAGAGTACACAGGTGTGGGCTGTATTTGCTGGTGAAAAGCATCCATTTTTTTGTTCATTATTCCAGATGTAGCAGCAAAACAGGATGGCTCAGTGATTTAAATGCCCGTCACTGAGAAATACTTATCTACAGGTCACAACTTTAACGTCTGGCAAGGATGGCTCAGTCTTCCATCCTTCTAAGGTCACTCAATGGAACACCCTTTATTTACAGCACTAAGAAATGGCATAAATACAGCATGAAGCACTAGAACAACTAATATTATTACTACTCCATAAACCAAAGTGTGATCTTTTCGTTGCTAATATTTACAATTTCCGAGCTACAGGAAGATAAAAACTGAACATTGTGCTTCCACCTAAACTGAAATTAATACTCCTCATGATCGAGAGAACTTTGATGTAAAACAATCTGAAAATTAAAAATTCAGGCCTCAGGTGATTACTTCTGTAGACCACATGGCTCCTCTTGTGATCATGGCATCCCAGAACAGACATTGCCAATAAAAAAAAGACTGGTTCATCCACTCAAGCGTAGAGAAATACTATATTCATGACTGAAATCTACTCTATTGTGGCAATCTTAACTTAATCAGGGCTTTTTCTTAAGATACAATAAACTATAGCAATTATTTTCTGATGCTCAACAAAAAACTCTTTTTCACTATCCACTCCACAGTGGTTGACTAGTAGCCAAATCAAAAAGGCCTGTAAAGATCAATTAAAAACCACAGCCGTTATGTTTATTCCCAATTAATATATGTCTGGAGTAAAATAATGTGGCCACAGTTTTTGGAATACGTTGCTCAGTAGAATATTACTCAACCATTCTTTTGTTATGGACTTTTGAGATTAATCTACAAATCAAACAATAAAACAAAATCATTTCATTTGCTAGATTTTTGACAAAAATTTGGGCAATTGAAATGAGTACCCAAAAGTAGCCATTTCACACCACAGCAGCCACTTAAAAGGTTTTCCCTCCACTAAAGATAATGGGGTAAAACAAGCCAAAGGAAACTAGATGCCTGGTTTAGAGTTTGGCGGACGGCTTATTCGGTCACAAATGTCATGTATATCCTGCCCACCTTATCACAAGTGCATTAAGGCGTATAACACTTGTAATAAGGCGGACGGAATAACTATCACGTTTGTGATGGGGCTACCTATCTGCCAAACTCTTAATTAGGCCCTAGGTCAGTTCCAAACTAAGCAATATATTCAACACGTCACAAAAATAACAATCAACAAGGTTATAAAAAAAAAAAATTTCTACGAAAAGGAATAGTAGAGAGCAACTTTTTTCAGAAAGCACTTACCACAGAGTGGACTCATTTCTAAAACTGCCCACGTTTTGAAGGTGAAGGAGCTCAGACACATATAAAAGAAGTACTTTGCCAAAGAACACACAATCTGATCAATTAAGCAAACAGAACAATAACAAATTTATCTAAGTAGTTCCATAGCAAATCACTTTATTACTTGATGACACCCAAATTCAAAGACAATACTGAAATCATTACACGAGAAAAACATTGTACGAACCTCGAAGTGATCAAATTTAAAAGGGTCAGTTAAAATCATTGTATTTTATTAGGTATATACTCACAACTTTTCTTTTTACTTTTATTCGTATGTGGTGTTCTTTCTTAGTTTGATTTTGTATAGCTTCATTTGAAAATAATTTATTATTCTTGCTTAAGTTCCTAGAGTGTAGACAGTAAGTAATATCCTAATCTGGTTTAGCCTAGAAAGAGAGAAATTCAGGAATTGCTCAGAAGCCAGATTCCCCAAGTGCAAGTCGACAAAAATAAAACTGCACATTTTGTATTTAAAGTGAATGCCTTGCAGTGACATTATATAATAAAGGTTAATATAAACTGCTACACAAATAAAAGGCAGGTCATAAGTAAACAATGGTAAAATGGCTCTTTAAAAGGTCTTCTCTAGTGGGGACTATCAATACACCCTATGCCAAGGAATGCTACTACAAAGATCTTAATTCTAATGGGATTAAATGTAAAGGCCATGTTGTATGAGACAAATTACATTTTCTTAACCAAATACCATACAGTTTGTAAATAGAAAAGGCCTTTGTGAAAAGTCACAGGAAAGACTGGTGCTAGGTAGAGGAAGACCTAAAAGATCAATGTAGAGTTGTTGTTATTTACAGGTAATGCCAAAGAAGGTATTCTCTAGAGACAAACTCAAAGTAGGAGTAAATTGTTTTTTAAACAAATGCCAACAGCGAGATCAAAAGCTCACCAGTCCCACCACAGATGAGCATTCATGTTTCGGGTTTATGTAAACAAATGCTAGTACCATACAAACCGGCACACCTTGAATTGTGGTAGCAGGATGCATATATAGCAGAGGTAGTTCACTGATCCATTCAACAGGCTAGGGTTGACGTTAAGTGATGCATGTGCAGTACAAGTATTTCACTATTGCCCAGCAGCCTTTGATGCTATACGGTGAACTTCACCAGCACATTTGCTGGAGTTGCTGCAAAGCCTTGAATTGAGGTTACTGATTTTGCGGTGAGTCGAAGCAAAGATATATCGAAGCAAAGATATTTAATTGGATTTCACCTGCAACCCAGGATCAGTGTTAGCGGGTATATCGCCAGGAGAGGCAATGTCCAGCCGACAAGTAAGACACAGAGAAGGCCTTGCCATACAAAGAAAGCACCCTTGCATCCTCCCACAGCCTAGCACTGGCTTCAGGGGTGATCCACATAGGTTTGTAGATGGGGGTGTGTCTGTCCTTCAGTTATGCTGGACCTACCTATGCCTCAGACACAATAGATCGCTCTCTTGTACTAAGGTGCCTAACATCGGAAGCCGACACAGATTCAGCCACCATGAAAGGGCTGACTCTTTCTACAGCCCTGGGCACAAGGATCCCTAGGCCTCATCATAAAAAGTTTACCCATCATGAGAGGTGCCACAAGGCTCTCCTTTATTACCATTCCGTTAAAAAACATTAGGGACTCTGAAGTAGGGATCCAATGTTTTGACTACTTTCAGTTTCGGAATACCGCTCCTGTAGTTGAACTACAAATCTCTTAAAAAGTTGGAACTCTGGATGCAACTAGATTTCCATATCTTCAAAGTCGAGCTTATTCTACTTGGGGCTAAGTTATGTGGAAGCCTCTCAGCAATACCCATCCTAGAATAATCACTTCCTTTATTCAGCAAGGCTCAGGACAATGGTGTTCTTTTGATGGTGACATATCCTTTAAACCATACATTGGATCTGTTACTGGTAGACGCTTTCACAAGTTGAGAAAGCTGAAACTGCTGTCCTACCTTTACCATGGCAGCAGTAAATTCCAATTACTGCAACGTACCCTTCGCTGGCCACTACTTCCCAGGTCCATTGCTTACAAAGAGTACAGCACAGACGTTAGGCTGACTTCAGGAGAACTCACAAAACACAAGCATGGCACATATTACTTTGATAGCAGATCAAAGACTGAATTCTCTTTAAACTTGATGCAATCACGTTGAAGGGCATTAACAATCATCACCCATTTATCCAGGGGGAAAGGTCTCCACACACCAGCGAGTGAGTGTGCTTAGAAGCCAGAAACAGTAAATTAAGGCTATTCCCCAAGTCAGGCCCAAAAGCAGAGAAGGGCAGCATTCTCTGTGCGGGCCAACATCATTCTGAACTCCTGCTGTACAATCTGAGGCAGTTTGGTATCCTGTCCTCTTATAAAGAAGGCTTTAAGACAACCATATTGTAGACGCTTAGAAGACCCATGCCACAGGGCCTACTGTGGCAGTGTGTGCGATACAAGTGTTATAATTCATTCATTTAAAACTTGGCTATATTTGTAGAATATATAGTGCCTTAGGTTGAAACCAGCAAACCCTTCACAGACAACATGCTAGCAGTGGTCTACAACACTTGGATGGCAATGTGTAAGGTCGTTTTTACATCACATATAAGGCCTTGAACATTCTTTCCCAAAGACAGTATAGCAGAAAAAACATCAAAAGAGAGAAACCCTCCCCAGCATAGGAGTAATGTTATTAAATGACTAAGATATGAGACCTGCAAAACATTCACTAGCTAGGATCAATTTCGAAGTGTCAGAACAGTCAACCTTGATGAAGTAAGCAGGATGTACCACGGATGAATGTCATTGCTCAATTTCCTGTTGCATTTCACATCACCATTTATAAATAAATGTATACGATTGTCTCAGTCTTCCAAAAGTGCATCGCTTCTCTATCAAGAGCTTTATTAAAAATATATTTACAATTCATATGCACTCGTCTTTTACTAAAAAAAACTACCACTTTTTTGAAATTCACAAAAGGTTTACACAATTACATCTTCAGACAGAATGCTTAGTTACAACTGAACTAGAGAGATATATAAATTAATGTTACTATTAACAACTTGGTGTGCAGGTTAGTCACAAGAGCCATCCTTCCATCCGTCTCGCCACCGCTCGTCAACTTTGGAACAGTCAAACTCAGACTTTCCCAACTTCCTGTTGACGTCATTGTGGAGGAAGCACAGCCATTGGGATAAGTTGTGCCTGGTGCTGGTGTCAGGTTGCTTTGTGGTGAGTCTAAAACAAACAAAAAACAGAATTGTTTTTATAAAGTTGTTATGCTACTTCCTTTAAAGTGCATGCGCCATATTTCTCAGTGCTTTTTTCTGACAATACATGTCAGACGAGGTGACCTAAGAGAAGACAAAAGTAGTAGTACTACTCTGGACACTCATTTTATTTATTTTTTTAAATATCTTTTCTTATTTTTACTTTTCTTATATTGCATAACAGTTCAGGAGTATCGGAGACATTATCCAGACATATACAAAGCAACACAATAAGAACACTGTGTATATCAACAATGTGTTACAGAAGTGGAATTACAATACATAGTGATGCATACATGTTTCTCCAGAAGGCGTTTACTGGTAAGTCATTGTGTGCTACTCCCTATTCGCGCTGCTGCATTGCATTTCCCAATCCTCACACAATATCCCCCGTGCCATATGCTAACACATCTAGTTTCAACCAATCTGTTGGTGCCTGGCGCACATGGCATTAGCGTACACAGGAAATACAAATGCATGGTCGTTTCAGCACTTCAGTGAGGGGGCTGTGCAAAGAAAAAGAAGAGGATAAAGGAATGTGCCAATAAGACATTATCTAATCTGCAAAAGTCTAACACAATAAAGAAACTGCCATCGAGAAAGAACAAATAGGATAAACATAGCATGACTGGGTATGGAAATGTGCATCCTGTACATGACAATATGGTGGCTCGCCAAGGTGGGACTTACACCCATGTGATTGTTAAAAGTCACTTCCGTATTGGTGGATGGTCAAGGGCCAGGGGAATCTCCCATAGCAGGCTTGGGCTATATGTGGGTTTCACAATGGTTCGCGCTGCTAACTACAAATATCACACCTCGTATAGCTCGGGATCCCTAGTGTACAAGTTACATATCGACAGGTTGGGCATCATCCTCCCAGTCTCCTTCGTTCTTGAAGGCTGTGAGTAATGTGTCCCAGTATTGCGCTATGGGGTATTTGCGGAGCCCCGCTGTTTCCTCCCTGTGCAATGTCGTACTTTCCGCATGCGCCCATATCATGAGTGATCTTTTCCAGCTGAGTGTACTGTAGTAGCAGATGTGTCGGTGGCTCAGCCGTCAGATCTCCCCAGAAGGCCGAAAGGGCCCTTGTGAGGGAAGTGTGCAATAGGAATTGCCCTGCCGGCAAGCTAGTGTCTTCCGCCAATGCCTCAAAAGTTAATAGTGCACCATCCCTGTATAAGTCACCCAGGGTGTCTATACCCGCTGTATGCCAATGTGTAAGAGCCTACTCTGAAGTGCCCGTCCTCCTCCTAGGCATCCCCAAGAGTGGCAGTATCGGAGCATATGCAGTTGTCGTGCGAGTAGATGCAAGCTCCTCCTGTAGCACTAATGCGCCAGTCCTAAGTGTAATTGGGATGGCCGTGGGGGCTTGGCAGCGGGATGGAACAAATGATAGATTTGGGATTGGGTCCATGGCTGTTGCAAGGTCGCCATGTCTGCCAAACTCTTGCCACTGAGCCACTTCGTCACCCATTGTAGCTTGGCCGCTATATAGTACAGCTCCATGTTGGGGACGGCCAACCCTCCCTGACTGGTAGGGGCGTATAATTTCCACAGTGCAACTCGGGGCCTGCCTTTGTTCCATATTAAGTCTCGGAACAGGCGCTCCAGCTCTCGGAAGACCTTAGTTGGGACATAGATCGGGAGATTCGAGAAGTAATATAATAGTTTGCGAAGGACAATCATCTTCAGCAGGGTAATGCGGCTCATAACATTCAGTGGGAATGACTTCCAAAATTGTACCTGGGCCCGAACAGCCGAAATCGCGCTCATCAAATTGCCCTCTAGCAAATCATCAGGTGTCCGATATATGAAGACACCAAGATAGCGAAAGGTGGTGTGGTACCATGAAAGAAGCGAGCCATTAAGGAGCACATCCGTTTCAACCGTGTCTGCACTAAAGGGATAAACCCCCGACTTGGCCCAGTTAACCCGGAGACCCAACATCTCTTCAAAGGCCCTGAGCGTGTCTGCTATGGACGTGGGAATGTCAGTAATGTTGCGCACATACAAGAGCAAATCGTCAGCATATAGAGAAACGGCATGCATCCCATCCCCCAACTGGATTCCCCACGCCTCACCACCACCGCGAAGCAACATCGCCAGTGGCTCCATGGCTAGAGAAAAGAGCAGCGGGGACAGTGGGCATCCCTGGCGTGTCCCTCGCCTCACTCTAATGGGGTCCGATACGAGCCTACCGGTTCAGACCCGAACAGTGGGTTGCTGGTATAGCAGTTGAACCATGCTCAAGTAGTGATCACCTAGCTCGTATTTATTCAGTACCGCCGCCAGAGGGGGCCATTCCAGAGAATCAAAGGCCTTCTCCAGGTCCAATACCAAGCAACCAGAGCGGGGCCATCTATGTAACGCGTACTGCTGTACCCGGAAGAACCTGCGAATGTTGAGTGAAGTACTCCTGGCGGGGACAAAACCGTTCTGGTCGGGGTGCACCAGCGTTTTCACTAAGGGCGAAAGACGCTTAGCAAGTATTGATGCAAAAATCTTGTAATCAGTGTTGAGAAGCGCTAGTGGGCGATAGGAACCCAGAGATTCAGGGTTTTTGTCAGATTTAAGTAGGGACACCAGCAGGGCCTCGTTTTGTGTGTCGGTAAGTGTGGAGTCATCTATCGCAGTCTCAAACACCTTCAGCAGCTGCGGTACTAATATATGCGCATAAGCCTTATAAAATTCAGTCGGCAGTCCATCCGGTCCTGGCGACTTCCCGTTGGACAGCAAGAATATGCAGTCCCGAACTTCCTCCGAAAGGAGAGGATCATTCAGTTCCGCTCTTTGTGTGCGCGTGGGTTGCGGTAGGTCTATCCCCTCAAGATAGAGCTGTAGCTCCAGGGGTGTAGCCTGTGTGCGAGATTTGTACAAGTCCCGGTAATGAGCCACAAACTCACCGTGTATGTCCCGCTGTGTGTACGCTATGCCCCCATTCGCCATGCGTACAGATGCGACAGGGGTCAATGACTCATCTTGGCGTATGAGCCACGTGAGCAGTTTCCCTGCTTTGTCCCCCATGTGGTGCGCCCGCGACAAATGTGCGGCATAATTAAGACACCGCAACCGCTCTAACAACCGTGCATGCTCCTCCCTGTGGCAGTCAAGTTGTCTTCGGGACCCCTTAGTTGCTTCTTGCTCACTAGACGCCAGCTTTCTTTCTAAAGTGGTGAGTTCCTTTTCCAGCTGTACTCGTATACCCGCCTGTGCACCCAAACAGTGCCCCCTCACGACTACATTGAGAGCGTCCCACTCCAACAGTGGCAACGAAGCTGTGCCCGCATTTTCATCAAAGTATTGAGCTACGGTGGTAGCTAATAAGTCCCGGAATGGTGCATCAAGCATGACATCCGGTTGGAGGCGCCACACAGGGATTGGCGGTACTACGTCTTCCCACTGCAACTCCACCACGTGGGGGTTATGATCTGAGTGCGTCCGCCCCATATAATATGACCCGGAGATACACAGTAGAAGATCGTTCGACACCATAAAGCGATCTAAGCGTACATGAAGGCCGTGCGCCCCTGAATAATAGGAATATACTCTATCCTGCGGGTTTCTGTGGCGCCAAGCGTCAGATAAGTGCCATTGTGCAGCCCAATGATTTAACGCTTTCGAGGCAATGTGTGTGGCCGTGCCAGGCAGGGGAGGAAAGGAGCGGTCTAGCGAAACGTCCAGTACACTATTATAGTCACCGCCTAATACCATGGGAACATCATGCCACTCGGCCAGCTTGTGGGAGATCAGTTCCAAAAAGGCTGTCTGTTCAGTGTTGGGTGCATACAGCGATGCAAGTATGATCGGCCTACCGTCCAAGACACCCTTAACTATGACGTACCTACCCTCTGTGTCTATGAAGGAGTCTACCACCCGGAAGGGATCCCTGGTTTTACCCACGCGCGTACGCCGAATAACCCGTTGCGTGTAATTGACCCATCCAGCACCTATGTAATCGTGTCACTTCTGGCTTGTGCAAGTGTGTCTCTTGGAGGAGTGCTATTTGTATGTGGTGGTGTTTCAAATATGAATAAATAAGATATCGACATGCCGGACTATGGATGCCTCTCACATTCCAGGTCCCTATCCTGATAGGTGCCATAATGTTCGGATGCCAGTAGCGCACGTGGCCCTGCCAGGCCAAGGGGTGGGAGGAGTCAGCGCGATGTGCACGAAGGCAATTCTAGAGTGTGCCTCCCTGCGCGGGCCAATATCACGATTGTCATACCTCAGTACATAAGCGATGGCGTGATAAATAGAACAATTTGCAATAAAAAAATACCATAAGGGCGAATATACAACAGGCAACCGCCCAAACTTGAAGTGAATACCAAAAGGGCGAGTGTGCAACAGGCAATCATCCAAACCATCCAAATCCCTATGTATAGTATATAAAGCGGTACATGGCCTTGGTCCCCTTCCTATGCAGGATAGATTTACGTGGTATAAACCAACCAGATCCCTTCGATCTTCTGGTGCTCATTTAGTTAATACCAACAGATTCAAAACATCTAGGATGGGAGGAAGAGCTTTTAGTAATGCGGCATCACGTTTGTGGAACGAACTCCCACAAGAGATCAGACAAGCCGACACTCTGCTATGTTTCAGAAGGAATCTGAATACATGGCTTTTCCCTAGGAATGCCAACATCATTCCTTAAAGGTGTGATACTCTGTAGATTGATGAATTCCTCTGTTATGTGACAGCGCCTGGATACCCGTAGGGTGACAGTTGCGCTATATAAAAATGCAATACAATACATATAAGCAACGTTCAATCTATGTCTGGGGGGTGTGCTGCACGCTACAATCTATGAATGTCTAGGGAAGAGAAGAGTCTCCCCGGGGCTCCCCGGCTGTCAGCCAGTCACGAATCCGCCGGTGCTGGGCCCTCAAGGAGTAACGTGTGGCCTCCCCCAGAGGAAGTCAGGAGATATTACATGGCAGATCCTAAACGATGTCTCGCTAAGGGACGGAAGTCTCTAATCGCAGTCTACAACGTAAAAGTGGGACATTCAATTTGAAATTTCCTAGATGCCTAAAACTACACAATAGTACATAATTTTCAACCATATACTTGTGTGTACGATCATGAGGTATTGATGATATCAAGTGGAAGGGCACAGCAACATATTGCAAGCAATGTCATCAGAGGTTTGAGGGGTGACAATCGGCAGTTCACATGAGTATTGTGTGGCTGGAAGGTCATCCAAGAGGTCGTCAGCATCGCTGGTCCGATCTTGCTGGCTGGAGGTGGATGCGCATTCCTCCATCTGCGACCCGCTGATACATGCCACAGCTTGAAGAGCTCCTCGTTGGCCCTGCAGTACTTGGTCTGGGTCCGGTCCTGTCTTTTGAGAGAGTTGAAGTTGTTTCAATTTTTTCCCCCGGTGCGGCGACGGCGGGGAGCTTCGCCGATTTATTTGTCTTTTGCATGAACGGGTTGAGTTCCAGTTCCTGAAGGAGAGTACGTTATCGATCCAGTCCTCAGCTTCTTCGGATGTGGTGAAAAAGTGCGTTTTACCATTGGCCACTACTCTCAAACGTGTCGGAAACAACAGGGAATACTTGAGATTGTTCTGTCTTAGGCGTCTCTTCATCGCCATGTAAGAGTATCTCTGTTTTTGTACTTATAGCGTATAGTCGGGGAAGAACATGATCTTATGACTGTCCACTTGGACCTCGTGCAGTTTCCTGCAATATTGTGTCCCTGTCTCTATAATTCAACAGACGAATCAAGAGTGGTCTGGAATTGGACCCCGGTGGCAGGGGTCTGGCTGGTACCCGATGTGCTCTCTCTACTACAAAATGCAGAGAGAGGGCTTCCTCTGGCAGGAGGGCGTGGAGCCATGTTTCTACGTAGGCAACAGGGTTTCTTCGCTCCGGCAGACCCACCACTCGTACGTTGTTGCGTCGGGCCCGGCCTTCCGCATCTTCTGCCCTGTCCGAGGAATTCCACTCTGTTAAGGAGTTGTTGTATATGCTTGTCTGCTGCTGCCACCCGAGGGGTCATTTCCGCCGCTGTGGTTTCAAGTGCATTAGTGCGGTGCGTTAGTTTGCGATGGTCTGCGTGGAGGAGCGTTAGGTCCATGACCGCCTTATCAATTTTGCTTTCCAAAGCAGTTCGGGTGTGGTTCAAGGTCTCCCCCAGTTTTTCCACTGCCGCCAGGACCGCATCCAGCTTGCTGGTCATGATATCCGGAGATTCTGCCTCTGCCATTTTGTCTACCCTAGCCCTGGTTTGTGGGGGTGGAGCCGGTGTGCCAGTCACACTCGATTTAATACGTCTGCCACGCGACATCGATCTGAGGGCGTTCGTGTAATGGAGCTGGTACCAGGACAAGACAGTATGGTGTCCGTGTATTGAGGTTGGCGAGATATTAAAGAGTTGGTGTGACCGCCGAGGTGCTAGTATGGCACGCTATGGCCGAGCATATTCTGGGATCAACAAGTAGGTGATGGGCAGCCACTCACCACGTTGTGCTACATCAAGGAGACATCCAGCATGGCGGTAGCGCCTCAGTTGGGTTCTTTAAGGCGCAAATGTGATTCTTCATCAGCTCCCAGGGGAGCACCGCCAGCGTACGCGTGCCCAATATCACCTCCAATATCTCTGCGTCTTCTCCCCCCTACGTCAACAGTATGTAGCCTCCAAGCAGGCACATCGGTCGGCGAGATGCGACTGCCATGCGATGACCAGTGCTGGGGCACCGCAGAGGGGGCAGAGTCATGCGTGAGCGGTCCAGCGCACGCCCATCAGCCGGGGCCACAAATCTCTAGGCGCAGAGCAATACGACAAAACTTTCATTCCTGTGAGTCCTGTGGGCAACGGCGAGAGCACCGCAGTCCGCCACGTTCTTAGCCCAGTGCAATCGTGACCACGCGGGTCACTGCGCCATGTGTATCAGATTCAGCGGGTGGGGGCCAGTTCACTGGGCCGCTCAGGCCGTCTCACAGGCCAGCAGAGGCCCGCCGGGACCGCAGGAGCACGAAGACCACAGCCCAGACGTGGGCATCCGGCGTAGGCACTCACCACAGGGGTCCAGGCAGGCTCCGGGGTCAGCCACCGACGTCAACACGGTCCCAACGTGTCTCTGGTAAGGGGCCCTCGATTAGGTGACGACGCGGACCCCCACCTCCGTCACCGCTTCGTCCACAGGAAAGTAGGCAGACGTCAGCACCGGGAAATCATCACTGAGACTTCAGGCATCGGGTGATGGTCTTCCAGGCAGTGCGGCCCTTCCGAGGAGGAGATCGGACGCAGCGGGCGAGCTCGAGGTGGCTAAACGTGAAGTGCGCCGCTGTCTGTGGCCTGGTGGGCGGGGCCAATCCCCGAGCTCGCGTGGACGCCTGCGCCAGCAGCAGCTCGCCGGGTCGCAGGAGAGTCCGCAAGTCTCGGTGCGGAGTGATCAGCCCGATAGCTCTGGAACTTACAGCGGAGCCACAGGGCAAGTTCAGCAGCCGCTGGGGCGAAACTTCGCCTCGGCGGAGCAATTTACACAGATATTTTAGGCCGACATGGGGAGCCACCGACGGAGCTCTACACGAGCACGTCTTCCTCCATTGCCAGCGTAGCCACGCCCCCCACTACTCTGGACATTCATTGACACCAGAATGCTTCCCATAAGGCACAGAGCAATTCTACACTCGTCCAACCAAGCATGCTATCCGTCTGCTAATGAATGTCGGTGCCTCATCAGGGGTAGGAAGCGCTATATAAAGGCAATTTCAGGACGTTTAAGTGAAACATAGTCCCAAAGTGACTTACACTTACTAAGGGCCTGATTAGGACTATGGCGGTCGGATGGACCGCCGTAGCCACAGTGGCAGTGCGGGCAACGGCGGTCCGACTGCCCTATTAGAAGTTGGGTGGTCAGACCACCATGGGACCACCGCAACACCAGGGATCCCTGGCGGTGTTGCGGCGGTCTTGAGGCCGCAATGGCACTACCAAGCATATTACAAGTTTCCTCTCTGCCACAGTTTTCATGGCAGTTGAGCCAGCCCTGAAAACTGTGGCGGAGAGGAAATAAGGGGGCCCTACAGCGCCCCCCGTTGCCTGTTGTGCCCCATGTGTGCATGCACCAAAGTTCCTGCATGGCATGGACTGCAAAGTCCATGCCGTGCAGGAAATGCCTTTGATGCTCCCACTGCGTTGCCCTTTTACAGAGGCACCGCTGTGGAACTGCCAAAAAAACACCCGCCAGACCCGAGAAAACTCGTAATCTGGCAGGCGTTGTGGGCGGTGGCGTGGCAGCCCCTCTCCCACACCGCCAAAGTCGGAATCGGGTCCTAGGTGTTACAAACATGCAAAGATGAACAGCCAGGTTGGATTTGTATATATTCGGACTGCAGAACGAACTTGTGCAAGAATATCCTGCTAAAGAAGCTAATATACAGGACTCAAGGATTACAACATTAAGTAGCAGAGGAGCACTTCACCTCTTTTGGGACTCGTGAAGTGTAGTTGGCAAGCGTGAAAGTCGAAAAGACAAAACATTATTACCAATTCCTTTGAACAATTTGGGAAATATACACAAATAAATTCACTTTGGTACATTGAAGAAATGGCCCAGTGTTTTGTTCTTGCATTTCTAGTTACGAAGTCCTTGGAATGATATAAGATGCAGAATACTGAGGTGCCCTGGAAGAGCATTGGGCTTTTAGGCAAATTAATCCGGGGTGCAGAGGAGTCCCTTTTGCAATACACATTGTGCAGGTGCACATTTTGTGTCCACTCAATGTCAATTTGTCATTCACATGTTGCATGGGGGCATAGCAGCAAGCAAACGAGGCAACACCTCCAGGTACAAGTGCATGGGGAAAGAGGTCCCTTGTGCTTCCCATAGAATGTATGGATTCATAATCTCAGAGCTTCAAAAAGCTGCAGGAGTTCAGTTCTGTCAACATTCACCACATCCAAGAGGATAAAGGTATTAGAGAAACATCTTCAACTTCCAGTCAGTACTGCTTTCAAAGGGATGCCAACATCTACCTTTCTAGAGCTGGGCATGTTTACCCATTGATGTGTTCGCTGAGAAATTTTGATTTACCTTCGGACAGGAAATACAGTGCACCACAACTTCGTTCATACAGAGGTGGCAGAGTTCCACTACTAGAATTAGTAAACATAGTTTATCAATTCCGATCGGTTCATAAAAGAGTCAGTGAAATGACCACCAACTGTGGTAGAGAAAAGAAAGGGTTTACAGTCACAAAGGCATTGATTCAGCTTTCGCAACCATGTCCTTAACCAGCTGTCTGGTCAATCGCTGAGCTTTCTTACGATAGCCATTCCCTACCCTTGTCCTCACATGTGCCGCTATCATGATAGGTGGCACCTCTCAAGTCAAGGGTCCTGGCTCACAACATTCACGAATGCTAATGCTAAAATATCAAAAACAACATTCTCACACTGCACTTCGAGACTCCACCTACAGGAAATAACTATCAAGTATAGTCAACATAGAGCTTTTCTCCCAAATGTAGGATTCTCCAGGGAAAGACTTTGCCCTCAAATATGCATTTCTCATTTGGATCACAGTGGATAAATTTAGTCATCACCTAAGTAGTTGCCACTTGTACCTTACTGACAATTAGCAGTTATAATAACAGAAAGGTGATGCTCCGATCAAATGGCGTTGAGATTCCCTTCCTCAGCTGACAACAATGTATGCATCACAGGCCTCAACCCAACAGGCCTTATGATAACCTGCATCCTCAGGGTAGAGTGGAACACAGGAACTGGGGACATGAGTCAGAGTAGAATACTGTTGAGATGCTAGAAACAATTAGGGTGCCTTAACTAAGCAAGATAACACACACAACCCGGTAAGAAAAAGACCAGGCCATTCTACTAATGCAGAAGCTCCGGTGAGACTCAAAGCTGATTCAGGTTTGCTAGACTGTCAGAAGTCAGACACCCCCTCTGAGAAACATCCTACACGGACAACCAAAGAAACATAGCAAATCCATACAAGTTTGGACACTAGTTAGGCTCCTTCACATCCTCACAAACCCAAACCTGAATGGTTAAAGCCTTACACTCATTCCTTACCACACTCTTTGTGCCAAGGCATGTCCACTGGAACAGCTCCACAGATCCCAGATTTGTGAGTAAACCCACAATCACAGACAAGCTCTGCACAAAACCTTTAATAGGCCAAGTGACTGCTGAGCATTCACTAACAAAACCAGGTTACATCACAACATAATATAGGGGGTTCCTCGAGACCTACAGATGTAGCACTTCTGAGATGTAAGGGGCAGAGAGAGCAATCTTATGTTTTTTTTCTTTACAAAATTACATTTAAAAAACAATATAAGTATGCACCTTTCTCTCAAATCTTCAGCACATTCATCACATGGAAAAAACTTGGAAAATAAAGTAAAGAAATTTTTCATGTCCTCCTGCTGATGACTCGTTGGCTGGTCTGGATAATAAGCAGTCATTGTGTGAAGAAACGACCACGTGCTTCGGCCAAGTTCTTCTCGGTCTAAGGGACAATCTGCGGGACGTTCACTCTCCTCCTCAACACTGGTTTGCTGTAGAAAAGAGGACAAAGTGAATGAACAAACGTCAATGAATTATTGAAGGGATAACTTTCATAAGATGTCAAAATACTCTTTGCCTGCACCTCCAGAGCCACAACGGGTAACAGGATAGACAGCAACTTGGTGGTGTAAATTGGTGAGCCTTCATCAAAAAAAACACTGAAGAATACAAAAAACGATGGTTTATTTGACCACTATGCCCCCTCAGATTAGATCCAGCCATATGAAAATCAGTGCAACATGTATGTCAAGGCATGGGACCCGCGCACACTGTGCCACTGGAACCAAGCTGCACCTAGACGAGGCCGATCCTGGTCTTGGATTGCTAGCGGTCCAGTTCAGAGATCACCTGGTATGGCACTTCGAGCTAGACTTTTCCTATTAGAGCAACACCAAGGCTGACTGGAGTATGGCCTTTCCTGTCATGGGTGCAAGGCCCACCCAGAAAAGAACATGGACACAAAAATATGTCAAAATACTGTGACTTTGCCCAAGTTTGACATTTGCAGGAATTCTGGGTAAAGAAAAAAATAATGGGATTCACATAAGCCAAACCACTCTGGGCTTGGCAGAGTGCCTAGTTTTCAGAAATGTCAGGGGTTCACATATTTCCCTGGATCCCAGCCAACCCCAGGCCAAAATACCAAAGCTATCCCATTCCAAGAATCAATAAATTTCAAAGCAAAAATCTTGATGTTTCCATGGTAAGCTTTTGGTTCTTTCCTAGCCCAGCAGACGGTCTCAGCCACATATGTAGGGTATATTTACATCAGGAGAGGTGTGAGAATGCTAGGTGGTAAGATTTTTTAGAGATTTCAGAATGTTTCCCTCTCAGAAATGTGTGAAAAAATCTGTGATTTTGACCAGTGTTTGGCATTTGCAAATAGTGGGATCCATATAAACCACACCTCCATGGAATTCCAAACAGGTCTAGTTTCCATGGGCATCAGCTGAGCCTGGACCCTAATGCTGCAGCTACATTCATCATAAGAATCAATAGAATTAATAGAATTAAAAAATCCTTAAGTTTCCATGGTGTGTTTTGTGGCCTTTGTTTTTCCAGCATTAGTCCCCCACACACACGTAGGGCACCACTTTATTTTTGTGATAAGTATGGGTATACTGGGTTGTGGAACTTATGTTAATCCATGCAGATTCCATAACTTTCCATTGCTGGAATTTGACAAAATTCTAGGATTTCACCCAAAGTTTGATATTTGCAGAACTTATGGGTAAGAAGACGTAGTGGGATCAACGTAAGCCACACCAGACAGAACTCCCCTGGGTTTCTAGTTTTAAGAAATGACTTGGGTTGATACGTTTCTATAGGCGGCAGCCAACACCTGACTCAAATACTGCCGACAACTAATGCAAGAAAGGCCTATTTTACTCGCACTTCACACCCTTGTTTATACGGATTTGCTTTTGGGCCTTTCCTGCCCCGTGTAATATGCCAAAATCACAAATGTGGGGTGTCAATTTCAACAGGAGAAGGGCGGGAATGCAGAATGTCAGGACATTCGTCGTTATCCACTGAATTGCTCTGGATTTTCAATTGTATGTCAGTGTGCAAACACAAAACAGACATTTCAAAAAAACACCCCAAAAACCACTTGATATCCGTAATCCCTGTTCCAAAACTCATATCTGGGCACATATCAAAAGTGCATAGCTCTCCTTCATACCGATACCCAAGCTTGATCCCCATACCCAGACTTAATCTCTGGTATCAGCAACACACTTGGGAGAGAAAACAAAAAACCATACGCAATAAGGACCAATACCAAATGACTGCTGAGTTGAGGCCACCATTGTGGAGCTGAATAGAAGTTATTCCCCCACTGGTTAAAAAAAAACAAAATGGTGGCCGGAACTCCAGCAGTGATTGTGTTTCATGACAATACTCAGACACCAACTGCGCCAGCAGTAGGTGAAACTTGCTGAAGAATCTGCAGGGAATACCCACTACAGTGGAATGTAATGAAAGCAACAGTTAAAAGCAAATTGATATCCATAGGTGCAGACAAAACAAACGACTGAGAAAGAGATCGAGGACGTAGAGACAGAACATTAAAAATGTTTATACAAATTCCTCTGGAAAAATAGCAGGTACATCGCTAAACATTAATGCGTAAAAATGAAATAGCAGTAATGTAGCTGGTAAAATGCTGGCTAATTACCTGAAACACAAGTAAAAGAGATTGCATACAATTGCAAAATCTAGAGAACTAAGCAGAGGATACTGACATAGCAGAAATCATTAAGTTGTTTTATATCACCGCATATGTACGAACACTCCTCTACCTTTCATAGATGACCAATCTTACAACAGAATTACAGCAAGACCCTACACCACAAGTAATCAGACCTTTTAACAATTCCCTCTGTAATAAATCCCTAGGCCTAAATGGCCTCTCAGTCACATTTTATTGAAGACATGCAACATCTTAGCACTAAAACATTAATCCGTTTTTCACAAATTCCACAGGAGGCACAAAAAAAAAGCATGACGTGAAAGACATCCATCATATGGCATAGTCCACACTTCATCTGCAAACTACAGACCAATATCCATATACATTTGGACTGTAAATTATAAGTAAATATCTAACAGGAACATGGAAGTCACACCCAAAGTCATACACTCAAGAAAGTCGGAATTCTTAAATGGCAGATTATCAGGAGACAAATCTAGACATCTACAAATACAAGTGACCAGTTGAACAAAATAAACAGCAGCGGCTGTCATCACCTTGGCTACACAGAAGGCATTTGAGACTCTCCAAATTCTAATTTTGTCCAAAACTTATTAAAGCAATGATGGCCTTATATCAAAATCCAAAAGCATCAGTTGCGATCAATGCAATGAAGTCAAATTATTTTAACGTAAACGGAGGCACTAAGACAAGGATCCCCTATACTCACTTATGCCTTTTGTTGGCTCTTATAGATTGAATAAGGAAATCAAAATAGGAATGTAGAAAACAAAACTGTTGCAAATGCCATAATTCTGTTCATATCAAAAGTAGACAATTCCCACCAGCAATGTTGATCACAATCTAAAAATATGCTGCTGTACCTCAAGCTATTCGCTAAACAAACAAAACCCTGAAATGATACTACTAAACTACACTACACTGCACTCCTACAATGGCATAAAACCCTTCTGAAATGGCAAAACAAGTCCCGTAAATATTTCTGTCTATGTTTCACTAAAGATTTGGAAGAAACAAGAATGCTGAAAGAGAAGGAAACCATCAAATGGTCACTAAAATATGTATCATGGTGGGCCAGAGTGGAAGCAACTAAAATTATTCTTACCCCTATCAATTATCTCCTACAAATGCTCCCCCTTCAACTTTCAAGTAAATTCATTACATCTATAGACACAGAATTATCTCAAAATGTCAAAGGAACAGAATAAAAACCCAAGAATAAGCAGAATAAAACTAGAAGACAAATCAAAGGGAAGATTACCAAACTTTAGACCATATCAAAAAAGCGTTCATTGGGAAACACGGTATATATTAGTTAAAAGAAGATCACATAAAGAACCAAATACCCAAACAGGTATCGGCTGAAAAGGAGCTATCAAAACCAGATCTACCATACTCTGTTATAAATAAAATCAACCTGATTGACACAAGCTTAAAGAAAGAAAATGTATCAAAATCTAAATATATTTCACTATAGAAGGATAAAAACAGAAAGAGAAACCATCTTCTGGACCTTATGAGAATATGCAGGATTGGTAATAGTTGCACAGCTATTCGAGAATGAATACTCTATGCCATTCTCCCAACTTCACTCTGAATACAAAACCCTCACCTCAGAGTTCTGCACCTTCCTTAAAATGAAGTCTTCTGTTAGGAAAAGAGGTCCACTGCATGACCAACCGGACATCATCAAATTACTGACTAACGTAGAGAAACTAAAATACTCAGACCCAAGCTTATTTGGTCACATTTTATCTTGAATCCAAAACAACAACAAAAAAGATACAAAAATGGGACGTCTCCCTTAGGATTTGAGACCTACCCACCATTCCAAATTTAAAAAAAATAAAAAAATACACCAAGATATGACTATCATCATTCCAATCAAATACTTTGGCCCCACTAGCACAAAGAAGACGTATAATTCTCCAAATGGACCTCTGATGAACCAAGACAAATGCAAACGTATGGTTAGCACCAACCCCTATGTGCTGGCACTGCCAATCGCCCTCTGGAGATCCTTCGCATGACATATATGATTGCAACCTATAAACCCTTCTAGATCGAGTTGTGGAGACACTAAACTCAATTTGTAACCTTCAGCTCATCATTGATGCTGCTCTAGGATGCCTGGGCACCGAAGCCACTTCAGAAAAAGATACCCAATGCAATGCTACCGATGAAAAGAACAAGTAGCAGCCAAGTGTTTATTGAATAGCAAGACTGTCTGTGGGGTTGCATGGATGGACGAGTCAGTGAATGTGAGGTTGAGTGGGTCAGGGGGTAAATATGAGTGGGTAGGGGAAGGTGAGTGGGTGTGTGGCTGAATGTAGTCAAGTAAAGGTTTCAGTTTATTGACTGAGAAGTTGAACAGTAAGAGTGTGAAGGCAAAAGACATGTTTCTGTGTGTATGTAGTTCAGGGGTGAAGAAGGCTCTATGTACATTGAGCACAAGACCTGTGGGTACTGAGCAGGAGCGGTTTTGACTGGGGTAGAAGTCAGAAGGCCAGGATGGACGTGAGTTATTACACAAGTACATCCACCCTCGACCACTCCCCATCACATTCACTCAGTGCTCAGATCACCGACATCTGAAAGGCCATCAGCACTTGCTACATACATTGTCCCTGCATCACCCACTCATGCTGTGCTGGCTACAGCCCCGGAATAAAAAACACATTCATTCATCCCAACAGATACATTTACACAAGCTACTAGCTGACTCCCAGAACTCGCCCTAATATAATCCTGCTTATCAATGTCAGCAGCTTCTCACTTACACCACCAACACCATCACATCTGTCTTCAGGGCCGTTTCTACCACTAGGCAGCACTAGGCGGCTGCCTAGGGCGGCAAAATGTGGAGGGCGGCCGTGGCAAAAGTTAAAAACAGGAGTTCTTTTTTTTTTTTTTTTTAGTCTCTTCTGACTTCTATTGAGTATTGAATCTGCCACTGCCAGCCTGGCCAGGTAGCGTAACTAGCGCGGGCGCGGCTCGCCTTTAATTACACTGTCGACGTCACGTCGTGACCAGGGTGACGTGACGAGGTCACGTTCGGCGCCACCCACGGCAGCCGCGAGGGCTGTGCCTGTGCGCGCACCGCAGAGCAAAGAGAGTTACGCGGCGCTACCTGTGGCCCGCCTGCAGGCCTATCAGGTGAGGTACCAGGGGAGGCCGGGAATCGGGATGGGATCCGGGTCGGCTGGCAGCGGCAGGCAGACGGTGCCTCGGGGCGAGGCACACCTGGCTGTGCAATGGGGCTCTTCACTTCCAGTCTACTTAGCCTGACACTGCCATCGGCCTTCCAAGGCACATGCCTTTTATTTATTTATGCGATTTTATATAGCTCGAACATTACCCGAAGGTGTCAGAGCGCGCTTTACATAACAACCAGTTGCATTACATGAGGACATTGGATTATATGAGATACATAAAAGATATAAAACAGATACAAACAGATAAACTCTCAAATCACAAAGGCATGATAGTAAATACAAAGGTCTACTACATACACTGGTTAGAGTGAATTACAAAAGGACCAGTTACATTACATGAGGATTTAGGAGAATATGAGTTACAAAAAGATAGAGATTGGACAGGGGAGGGTTGACATCAGATGTGGGCTAGTGGTCACACCTGGTCAAAAACCTCTTGCCAGCTCTGAGGAATGTACACCTTTTGTCTTTTGTTCCAGTCGCGTGCAACTTAGCTGTGTGTTGGGGCAACATGCCTTTAGTAACTGAGTAGCTAGTGAAAGACAAGGACGAATAGGCTTTGGTTTTTGTTGTGCAGGGAGGGGTCGGCTGCTGAAGAGGATACTGTATTTTTTAGGCTCATGAATTTACAAGCTGTCACACCGCAGCAGACAGGTGTTGAACAACAAGCCCCCATAAAGCATCTTGTGTAGGCATTCTATCCTCCAGGACAAGATATAATGGCTTTGGCAGAGAGATCTGTGTGGTGTTGCAAATGCAACAGGCGGAACTGCATTTGGCAGGGCTGCGCGGGAGGCCTAGGGGTTATAATGGTGTCCCATTGACATTTGGCGAACAAGTTTCATTGCCGTCTTGACCACTGAATTCAGAGAAGACTGATCTGCCACTCAATCTAGATGACCAAGAAGTTGTGCTAAAAATTCCTTAGAAGTAAGGGTTGTAATTATTATGTAATTATGTTATGACGATTTGTTAACTGTAAGCGCTTGGATAATATGTGCTATTATTTATTATCCAAATCATTAGTACTTATAGTACCTCCTTTTGAAGTATGAAAATCTATGCTTGCTCTGCCTGTATTCAAACCTTTGACATGTACTTCTCCAGGTGGTAGATTGGACCACTAAGCTGTGTACCGGGACGTGCAGGTGTAAAGAACATGCCTATTCAACATGCTACTGAATCTTCTACATTGGGTGATGAATGGGGAAGCTTTTAGAGTAGCTGAGCAGGGCCGTTTCTACCACTACTAGGCAGGAATAGGCAGCTTGTGACGTCGTGTCTGGAGCCAAGGGGGGTTTGAAGTGCGTGCAGGGCCTCACAGCGCTGCTGAATGAATTGAGAAAGCCTGTATCCCTTGAAGGTAAATTGATGTTAATGCCAACTCACGAGCTTTAAATCGAGAGGCCTAGGGTTCCTGGTCAGTGTGTATTAGTGTATTCTTCTGGTCATACATTCTGGTGTTACATTGTGTAGGCATCTGATCAACCAGAAGCGTAATTTGAATTGTACCTTCACATGCACTGGAAGCCATTGCAGAGATATTGAGGCTGCTATAATTTGATCGCCTCTAAAGGAATTTGCTGAGCGTTGGGCTTGCTGAAGCCTATGAATTTGGAGAACTGGCGGCCCTCCTTAGAAAGCAGTATAATACTCTGTGGGAAGTCCTAATAGTACCCACTACCATTGCATTTTCAGCACCCCACCTTTGGTAGTGGCTTCCTTAGTGTCCTGTCCTATGACCTGGAGATAGATGGCATCCTACATATTACTTGTCGTGGGGGCGGGGGTTATTTTTTGCGATGTGTCATGGCAGAGGCTTTTGGTGAAATGTGATGATTGGATGGATGGAGCCCAGGTTTTACACATGGAATCGGACGGGATTATGAAGTGGTACCGCCGGCACCATGAGAGGCGAAGCTTGGCATGCCTGATGTTCGACAGTACCTATAAGTTATTACCCATTATTGCAGATGTGCAGCAACAGTCGTCGTTTGACACCGCTGCCTTCTTAAAGGTTCTAGGGAAGAGTTTCAACTGGAGTTATCCCAGTGGCTTGGACCCAAGTTAAAAGGGGGAGGGGAGAATGCCCATTGGTGTGGGGGAAGTGGTCTCTGGGTGACTTCATGTTTGAGTGGGGATGAATGATGGGGGGGGGAAGTCTTTCACATTGAGGATAGGAAAGTGCGTCCATTATGTGGCAAAGAGTATGTGCTTATTTAGTTATTTATTGTTTGATGTGTTTTTTGTTTAATGTTGAATGCTAGTTCTTTTATATCTAATGCATTAATTCTTCTAGCCTGGATGACCGGGGGAGAGAGTGATGGTAGTAAAAGGGAGGGGGCGGCATTTTTCAATTCTCGCCTAGGGCGGCAAAACACCTAGAAACGGCCCTGTCTGTCTTGTTCATACCAATCATGAGCACAGCACATACTCACACCCAGCCTGAGCACAGTCTTACAGAATACTCACAATAATAACACAATAGCCAAATAGTCTTAATCCCCGATTACAAGTATAGGTGCTTTTTAGCACACCTGATAAATAACGATTCCAGAGGGTACGTTATTTATCAGGTGTGATAAGTAGCACCCATTACGAATTTGTGGGGAACAACATGAGGATTTTGGTGTTTAATGCACCAAAATACGCATGGTATGGTAAATTCCCCTGTCAAACTTCGGCAGCTATGACCAGCTGAAATTTAACGAAGCTTGGGGTATTTAATGCACCCAATAGTTATCGGATGCATTAAATACCGGCAAACTCATTATTCCGACCCCTGCGTAGTTCGTAATTAGGCCCTTAGTCAGTTCCGTTGTATTCATGCCTACTAAGGATGTTCTGACCACTCCATGAAAGCAACAAATCAATTTATATATATGCACAGAAAAGTTTTAAAAATAATACTGCAGATTTACAAAACTTCTGTGATGTGGCAAATCATTACCAAATCCTCTCCATAAATTATAGGAATCTGCATTGTTCTACAGTACACAGCTAAATCCCATACAAATATTTGACAGTCAAAAACAGCCACCTAAAAAAAAATTAGAGTGGAAGCTTTTCAAATGTTCAGCCCAAACATGCACTAAAGGTACACACTGGAAGCAGTAATTGAGATAGGACCCTGGAAACAATGGCAGAGGAACCAGATTCACACTTGCATTTCTCTAACCTAGAAAGATTTTGCAGCGGTCAAAGACAGCGTTTCCACATGTGTCCCGCTCTGCTGGATAAAGTCTAGCCAACATAGTCAAGTCCTTGTAAGACTTATTTTTACCATAGGGGTGCCAATTTGCTAATGAATACTGAAAACACAAGTAACAGATTGGACAAGGGACTGACGTACTTTAGGTGTTGATAAAATAAAACAATAGGTGTATTTGTAGAGCAGTTGTTTGAGCCCAAGACGTTTTTGGCACTATTGATTGTCTTATTATCCAATTCAATTGAATTCATTTTATTGACCTTTCAAGGATGAAAGGCTGAGTGGACCCAACAGGATTTAAACCAGCGAGCCTAGGATCAAACACAGTCCACTCACCCACAAGGTCTATTAGATCCATACACCAACATATCTCTATTCTACCTCGATGAGGTGGCCAAGAAAGCTTCTTTTTCCCCATCGATGTTAAAATACAGGTGGCCCTCTGGCCTAGATTCTGCTGTCCTCTCCACAGCCCTTGGAACGTAGGGGTAAATTTGTTGAACGCAGGCCTCCTCAAATTTAAAAAAGGCTGCTTGTAACAGATAAGTTAGGATGAAAAACACTGGTGGAAGCCATCTTGCCCCCTCGGAACAAGAAAAACGTTAAAAAATAAAAAGCCTCTCAGCAGGTGAGAATCTCCTCAGGCGTCCTTGATTTTTTCTGTGGGGACTGCAGGCATAGTCCGGTCTGATAGTTTTTCAGCTCTGTGTGGCTTCTTTCCACTTTTAGTTGGAGCTTTTCTGGGTACAAGTTACTCAAACGTTTTTTTATTTGATTTAGACCTCTTCAGAGATCAACAAAAACAATAAAATTAATACTGTTACAAAGCATAACTTCCATTGTAAAAACAAATCGCGATACTTCTTTTAAAATATTTTTTTTTGAAGTTTTAAGAAATGTATACAAGTTATAGCAAACAAGTTCATTAGGCGAGGAACTTAATAGCTCGATTGGGCCTCAAACAGTAAATCTCTACAACTTATAGGTTTTAAGAAACAGCATTAGGCATCTACCAATATTTTGCTTGGGCAGACATATAGTACATGGGTTAAACCTTGAGCTCCTCCACTGCAAAGTTTGCGTAGGCCTGTCTTATCGCCAGAGTTATTCCAATACTTTGTATAAACTTTTAGTGGAAGAATCCCTAAGCGAAATAGAATAATGCAGCGTTGGATACTGTGTACTAGTATAAATCGTAAATATCTTTGATGATTCTTATATTCTAAGGTGTCTGTGTAAGATTTGTAGTGTGATAACCGACAGCAAAGCTTGAGATAGAGCTCAAGTTCCTCTGTACCCTCGATCAAGAGGAGGTTAGCAGTTAGAGTCCATTGTTGAGACAATTTGGGATTCCCAGACTTCACTCACAGAATGGTGCAGGTCCTTCCTAAAGGTGGCAGTGGGCTTGTTTGGCTCTCCCCGCCTCAAGTCCTTCATGGCTCCTCTTCTGCTGAGCAGCATATTCCTCATTCAAGGATACATCCAATAACCCTCCTGACTAGTTTGTCAGCTCTCTCCCTCTAAGCAATGTCCAATCAGCCTCTCCGGGCAGCCATGGGTCGAAGTCTTCAGAGGTCCCGAACCTAGCAAGAGAGTTGGCAGTAGCTTCCATATCCCTCAGGCACAAGAATTGCTTTAATCGCCACTGGTGTGGGGACGCCAGATTCAAGAAGACAAATCTTGGCACAAGGCTTCAAGTTTCTAAGCCATTTTTATACCAAAGTTGCACACAGCATGTATGCATCACTCCAACTGTTACTTCTAAATCTGGTTCTGGACAGTTCGGGTTATTTCACTCAGCGTGGCCCAGCAAAGGTCTTGGTCATGAAAGGTGCGCAGCAAAGTGAGGTGGAGCTGGAAATCGCTGGTCAGAAGCAACCCAGAACCAGAGCACAAAGGTAAGGGAGGCTGGCCTACTCAGCTGCCTGTAAACATGTAGTGGATGACCCTTGCAGAGGACAATGAGCCTGTTAAAACAGTTTGACACCCCTGATTTATGAGATCAATTAGCTTACATAACTTATCCAGGCTCAGTCTGCAATAATGAACTATACTTCTCTTGAAATGTTGGAATCCGTGCTGTCTGACATTACTTCTAAATCCACAATCTTCATGGAAACCAGCGTAGTATAAACTGCAAAACCCAAAAAGCACCCCGTCCTATATTTACATGCAACAAGAACAAGCACACTGCAATGAATCCACATCAGGGAATCCATCACAAAAAGCCATCACATATATGTTGTAGTCATCTTCTGAGCAAGCCTTACATCACATAATCTACAAATGCATGTTAATTAACGCTAGATCCATCCAAGCTCATGCATGTGAAATTGCAGACCAAATTATAACAGGCTCTCTGGATCTCTTTTTCATAATTGAAACATGGTTCACACCCTCAACCTCACCTTCATGGACATCCTAGTTCTAGACAACTGGGCTCTCATCCATGAAGAAGGACTTCATAGAAACGGAGGCGAACTAGCCATCATTCAAAGAAAGAAAAACAGGCCATGCTCATTTACTGACTCTCCATCATTCTCTTCTCTAGAGCTCCTTTCTAAAACATTCAAACTAAACCAAAAGAACGCCATCTGTTTCCACATCATTCTCCTCCATTCAAGATATAACCCCACCTTTCTCAAACATTTCAACAACTGGGTTATCATCTCCTTGGATATCTTCTTAGGGGACTGGAATGACTTGAATATAACATAACGTGTATTTGCAAAGCGCATGTTCACCCCCAAAGGGGCATCTTGGCGCTGAATAACAGATGTTTATTGGTACCAAACTCCATGGTACTCATTTTATCGACCTCAAAGGATGAGAGGACCTGCCGGGATTTGAACCTGTCGAACACAAGCCCCTGCCATGGATGCATTAGTCCACTTAACCACCAGACCCAGTTCATATACCGTAGCACATTAACAAAAATTCCCTCTCATCGAAGGTAAAAGAACACTGCCAACTTCTTCTAGAAAACATTCTAAAAAAAAAAAAAAACATTGTGATAAAAAGAAACAACCTGTCTTCAACTTTCCCTACCGTTCAGAAAAGAGGTGTACATAAACAGTCTCCATTTAACCATGTTGACTTAGAATCACTGCTTAAGATTATATGGACGATGAAACCGTCCTCGTAGATAGATGATCTGATTTTATTCTAGTCTAATTGTGTGACCCTGCATCAGAGACACTAAACATCTGATTCAGAATATCATTAAACACCACCCTCAATTAAGGAGTTTGTCCCACCTGTCTATTACTGGGCAGATTATATCAATAATGAAAAAGCCAAACACAGACCCCCCCCCCCCAACAACTTATAAAACCAAAGACGAGTCTCAAAAATACCATTCCCTGGAACAATAATACAATAAAACGGTCCCCCATGTAACTTCAGTAACACATTTCGAACAATATTCTCTTAAAGTCATACAAACAGACTTCCACCATAACTGCAACATGGAGACAGCTACCCTGCAAGTCCTCAATTGCATCATGTGCTTTTTAGAAGATAAAGATACATCACTGCTCGTACTGCTGGATTCTATCAGGAGCATTTGACACCACCGACCATGATATACTACTGGCATACTCTCCACTAGAATGGGAATGAAAGCCACAGTCTTAAAAAGGTTAACAATTATTATTTCTAGATCTCTCATGACAGTAGCCATCTTCAAATCACAAAACCACCAACCTAGTCGTGGACACTTCAGGATTCAATCACTTCCCCCCCTTCTTTTCAATATGTGCATGTAACCCTTAGGTCTGATGCTAAATGAACAAGCATTTGCAATGCAATAGGTCTCGCAGTTACGAGAGTGTAAGCTATTGGCATTGTAAATAACAATGCCTTTTATTTATGTTTTTAAAAAGAAAACAAAAATAAAAGGCATTGTTATTTGCAATGTCAATAGCTCAAACTCGCGTCAATGCGAGACCTATTGCATTGCAAATGCTTGTTAATACTTCTTGTAGTTTTTCTCGTGTGTGCGTCCCACTTTGGTCCCTCAGACCAGCTGGGGGTCTCATCTAGGAATGTTCGGTGTCCTTCTGAATAGTACTGACAGTAACCACAAAGTGTTTCACATCATTGGCTAGAAAGGTTACAGCTCCTGTTCCACTCAAGGAAGCACTGTTCGTAAATCAGCCCCCAAAATTGATTTTGTTCTCGCCTTGAGTGATCCAAGCTGTCTCAAGAGAACCCTTGTGTAGGCAAACAGCTGTGCATCCGTGAGACATCCGCACCCAGATGGAGTGACGGGCATGCATAAGAATTTTCTTCAGTGCACATCAGCGAACAGCGCTAAATTAAAAAAAAAAAAGTCACAACATTTCATGGGTTCATCTTCAGAACAACCTGTAAAACCTTTGGCTTTTAAGGATGCATTTGGAAAATATTGCTGTACACTTTCTGCTGGGGTGTTCGGACTTACACTGTGCCCGGGAACTAGCTGCAAACACTTTCTCGAGCTTGAACACCCAGTCCGGGGGCAGTTGTCCAGCCTGCTGACTCCCCATCACACAACAGGCACTCAAATAACAAGTTAAATTCTTAGCAGCAAGCGCCAGAGCTATCGGACCAGATGAAGTGGGGCCCCCGAAACAGCGAAAATAATTAAATAAATAAACAAGCGTGGCCGAGTAAAAGAGAATAATGTTCAGTCTACCCCTCCCCTCCAGATGCTGCTCCACAGTGTACTCCGGCCTCCCGTTCAGCACAAGGCCCCATCTGCCCCCTCTCTTCCCTGGGTCTGCTTCCCACAGACGCAGTAGGCCGCGCTGCATCACCGACCTTGGGTAGTTCTCCCGCGGGCACCGAGCGTGTCCTACCTGGTCAGTGATGCCGAGGATACCCATTTCCCGGGGTGAGTCAGCATGAGGCGCGCGGCATGGGGGCAGCAAGCCCGGGGGAGGGAGGGACACAGGCCAGCTCCGAGGTCCACGGGAATTGCGGGTGCTGTGGGGGGAGGAATGGGAGCGCCCCCAACAGAAGGGACCTGATGGAGGCAGGGAGGGAGCGAGCAAGAGGGAAAGCGTACGCGTGCACATCTGCTGTCCACGCGTGCACATCCTGATGGAGACAGGGAGGGAGCGAGCAAGAGGGAAAGCGAAAGCGTACGCGTGCATATCTGCTGTCCACGCGTGCACATCCTGATGGAGACAGGGAGGGGGCGAAGCGAAAGCGCGCCATGCGCGCATTGTGCTAACGCTGCAAGCCGTACACGTGCACATCTCCTGTCCCCCTTCCGAACTCAAGTCGACGACAATAAGTCTCGCTAGCGACAGCGCCTCGCGCTGCGTCGCTAGGCGAGACCTAAAAAGGAGTAGGAATTCACAATTATTCTGATGATACCCAAGTGAACTTGGCAATATCTAAGAAAGTGGACATTGAAACCATAAAAAGATTTCTGAAAGATCTCTCTAAATGAATGAGTGTATTTTCCCCTAAAATTAACCCTAGTAAACCTGAATTTCTTCTTCTTCACCCACTTCTAGTCCAAGTCTGGCTAAAAACACGTAATGAAAAGGACTGCACTCCAACCTTATTTCCCTCTCTGGGCTTTACACTGAATATTACCGTGTCAGCTCATATTACTTAATTGGCCTAAGTCCCCCATTTCCAGCTCCATCATCTAAGGTAATTAAAGCCATTTTTAACACCTACAGATTACAGATCCACTGTTCACACATTGGTCTTCTCTCCCATTGATAGGGTAATACATTACTAATAGGTCTGAATAAAAATATGCTACTTTCTCTCACCATCACCGTGCACACAAGTGGCTGTCTTGTCAGAGAAGAAGAGAAGTTAAATCACATGACCTCCATACCGAAAGACCTCGATTAGCTCCTCCCGGAGACCCGAATTAGTCAAGATAACATGCTTAGCTTACAAAATCTTCACTTAGGAAGATCATCCTACCAAAATAATAAACGTCCATGAACAGGAGGAGAAAGAAACACGAGCAATAAATCTCAACTATTGCTTGAGTTCCCAAAAGGGAGAAAACCCCGCACCCAAAAAAAATTATAATAAATAAAAAAAGAATTTGAAAAATTCTGTCTGGCCCCTAGAATATGGAACAATTGCCATGAAGCTCTCAGAATTAACGAATCCCAACTCTCCTTCAGAGAAAAATATGAAGTATTTATTTAAAAGCAAACACAAGGATGATGAGGGGTGTTACCCCGAGACCGGTCCCAGGATGCTGGTTTCCAGTCCAGGGAAGACCTGGCTTGGCAGTTCAGGCTGGACTGTTCCCATGAGGAATAGGGTCAAGACTGATTTTCATATGGCTTGGTCTGAACTGAGGTGGCGAAGTGAGCTAAGGAACGATGATGGATACAACCCAGATCTGTGACTGGGGGTGAGTGACTGAAAAGTTTCAGAGCTCCGCCCATCATCTTTGTGTTTGAATTTATTTAAATCCCATGTGTCAGACTCTAATGTTCACCTTCGTCACTTGGATCTCCCAATCTCTCCGCCTCACACAACCTACAATACACCTTCCACTATTGTTGCTGATTATGCAAGAATGGAGTTTGTTCATTCTTTGCTATTAAAATTGTACTTCTTAATTGTAAAGTCGTTCCACTGCCCATGTTGCTAAGCTTGCCCTATATGTTTAATAAATAAAATAGTTATGGTAACCATCACTAAGCCCACTGCAGTAGTCAATCTGCAGATTTTCTATCCAAAGCGAGATACGAGTGAGATGAAGACTTCCAGGGGGAAAAAAATGTAATATTTTACTATCACGAGGGACCTGTCTTCATAGTCCTCCATATGCCCTGTTTTTGCAATTAAGTGAATGGAAATCGGCTTCAAAACTAAACACCTTTAAAAAAGGCACAAAAAGCCCATATAATAGAACCGGCTGATAGTTTTTCCTGAACAACGAATGTGTCCAATGCTCTTTAAAAACTGAGCTGCAATACCTTTCTCACTTGGAAATTGAAATGTCGATCTCTCTTTCAGCCCAACCACAGCCAATCTCTTTCTCTCACCGAGCCTTCACATCACTGGGTCTGCCTCCCCTATATTCGACTCCATCATGCTGCTCTGTCTCCGCCTATCCTCATCGCCTCCCTCTCTCTCTGGCTTTGCTTCACTTCTACCCCTCATTCCCAGTTTAGCTCAACCCCCGCGCCTACATACTTTCAGTGGCTCAGCTGTTCTCTCCACTTTTTCCTATCTGTCCCGGGGTAGTCACGTCACCCTTTTTCTAAGCCAAACAAACACAATGCTATTTTATGGTTTTCCGAGTCCACACAAACTATAAGCTATTATGGAGCCTATAGGAACTCAGACCCAAACACGTTTTACCAGACAGAACACAACATATGTTCTCTGTACTGGGGTGAATGTATGACATTGCTCTGCATTCTGTCCATCAATTGTTCTTTTTGCATTTGTCCCCCCCAGAATGGCATGGGTATGCCCAGACGTGGGTCCTGTGCTCTCCAGGCCACTGGAGTCAACCTAGCTGATGAGGGGTGAAACCCCGAAACCGGTCCTAGGATGCTTGTTTCCAGTCCAGGGAGGACCTGGCCTGGTAGTTCGAGCTGGACTTTTCCCATTGGGAGCAGGGTCAAGACGGATTTGCATATGGCTGGGTTCAAACTGGAATGGCATGGGGAGCAAAAAAATGATGGATTTAGGCCCAGATCTCTGTACTGGGGTGAATGTATGACGTTGTTCTGCATTCTGGCCATCAATTGTTCTTTTTGCACTCATCTGTATACGTCACAGGAGGGACAGAGGTTAACTGTCTGCGTGCAGTGTCAATCATGCCTTGCAGCAGGATGCAAAGAGGGTGAATCAGCATCTGAGAAAGCCGTCAACTAGCGCCATGCCGGAACAGGGGTAGGAGGACACCGCTTACCTCCCAACAAGGTTCGCCCCTGGCATTATGGTAAATGCAGTCTCATGTTTTTTGCTTTGCTGAAATATTTACGAGTGTTTTGCCAGAGTTGGCGCAGATAGTGCTGATCTCTAGACACGCGTTTGTGGTTCTTTAACCGTCATCAGTAGAGATTACAGGCTTCAAATTTAGGGTTTGCTGAGTAGGCTGCCAAACATCACATCAGGTCAAGTCAAGACCTGATGCTTGGCAGCCTACTCAGCAAACCCCAAAATACAAGACTGTATTCTCTACTGATGACGGTTAATAAACCAGAAACACGTGTCTAGAGATCAGCACTATCTGCGCCAACCTTGGCGAAACACTCGAAAATATTGGAGCGAACTACAAGAAACTGCATTTACCAGAATGCCAGGGGCGAACCTTGCCTGAGAGGTCAGCGGTGTGCTCCCACATCCTGTTGACTAGCGCCATGCCCATCAGTCTTCCTCTCAGCTTCATCACAGTATTTGAGAGGGAGAAATGTTATTTCATATGTCATGCAAACAAGATTTTGAAACATCTATTTTTTTACATGGTAACAGATTGGCACGTCAATGCAAATGGCATTTAAAAAAAAAAAATAACCAGCCTAGTTTACTAGTAACAGAACAGGAAATTCAAAATTATTTTCATGGATCGCTGTGCACCTTTTTACAACTTTCCTTTCTCCCTCGCACTCACATACTGATGCCAACCAAATCCTAATTTTATACTTTACGTTCGGGTACTTATGGTTCTGTTATCTTTATAAATGCGTGACTTTACGTACAGAAAAGCAAAGACAATAAAATGCAATAAGCTACTCGTGTGGCAACTTCAGATCTCTGTAATGTTTTCCGTGGACCATACAAAGGACTCGGAAATTAAACAAAAGGTAAAAACTGGATCTTTTGCGTTTACCTTGTAATATAGGTTGTCTCATAGGTTTGCGGGGGGTGTGCCAGTGTAGACCTTGTAGTTCAAGGGTCTGTGTCTAGGGCTGCCACCTGGGCATTTTTAACCACCATGGCCAGTACTTTAATGTCCCAGATGATAAAACAAATTAGGCAAAACACCGAAAGCCGGAATTTTTCTCCTTATGAATAGAAGCTTTACACAGTAAATATAATAAGAAAGCACTTTAAAATGTGTTCTAAATCTGCCTTAATTATCCCTAACTGATACTTAAAGTAAACAAAGACAGAAAGGCGATGTTAAAAATGATTAAAGTCGATTTTATACAACCTTCGATTTAATTATTGTGTTCGGGCCTTTGCACAATCTTAAAACGTGAACAAATGGCCGGCATTTTTCTCTGGAAACGGATGCAACTTCTACCAAAATTTACTCTTGCTTCTGTGTGTAGTGGAATGAATCCAAATGACAGCAAAAGAAAGGATTAATCTTCTTTTATTCCACACACAGGAAACAGGTGTGCTCGGTCCAGCAGCGGTAACAGTACTGACTGGAACCTTGCACAAGAGCATTAGGACACATAGTAGAACCTTACTACATCACAGTACTCTAAATAAGAATGTAGATACAACACTGTTTTTAGGTCTCGCCTGCGTTGCAGCGCATGCACTGCTCGCTGGCGAGAAATTTTGTGAGCGGGGGATTTCAGAAAAGGGCTTTAAGCCCCGCCCCTCATATCCATTGGCTGGTGTCACCGTTTATGCTAAACGGTGGCCTGCCATTGGAAATGAGGGTTTTTTGTGGACGCCCTTTGGCCTCCGATCCGACTGGGTCGCCTGCTTTGCTGCTGTCGCAAAGCACTTTATCTTTATGGGCCCATGTGTTTCTAATTAGAAACACATGACCCCATAAAGACAAGAGATCGATGCTTGTTTAGGATTTGTGCCCTGCCTGGTCTTCACAAGCGGAGCGCCGTGTAGGTTGGTTGGTTGAAAGGTTGGCCATTTAATTCCCTCTTGCATATCTCCTTCCTGTCGCCCCAGCCTCCTCTCTCTCCTGTTCTGTAAGTGATTTAGTGCAGTGTGTTCTCGTGGGTAGCTTGCACTGCGGCATTCTTCATTGCACTGACACCTTCGGCTCGGGTGACTGGCCGTGTGACCACAAATCACACGTTCCTTTCTCTGGACGAGGAAACGTTGGTGATGGCTTTTTGCTGCAGTTGCGCACACAGACCCCCCGCTCCCTCCTGCCCCCCCCTCCCCACTGAATTTACTAATGCTGACAACGTGAAGGTTATTTGGTAGTTCACGGGGCGCCAATAATCACCACCCCACCTTATCGTTCAGAGTTTGCAGTGACTGAGCAGAGCGCCTCGTTCGTTATTTTAGACCTTTAGGCATTTCAAGTGCGTATGTTTATTTCTTATCCCGGAGGAGCGAGACCTGTGTGCTCTTCAAAGCGAGAAATTCAAATTATGGGGGTGTTTCTTACAAGCTTCATTGCTCTCTGGCAGGACGAGCACTGTGTATTTATTCTGTTTTGTTTCTGAAACAAACCTATTTTTACCAAGTAATTTTAATTTAGTGTGCTCGTGTGTATGCCCCAGCAGTTCATGTGCATATAGAAAAGTTTACAAATGTCCTCTTTGTATTTTTCCTGTTCGTGGCTATTTTTTTAACAGTGCATTTTTTTCTTCGTAGCTACTATTTTAACAGTGCATTTTTTCTAGAAATTCTTGGTTCAAACGTTTTTATTCTTCTAGTGAAAAAACTCTGCTTTCTCTTTGAGATCTGAAGAGGGCACGGGTTATTTAACTGACAAATACAAGCACTACAATATGCAGAGTAAAAAATAAAATGCATCAAAACCCCTTTTGAAGAAACTATTAGTAGATATATGAACCAATAAATGGATTGTATCGCCTGCACGTCCCACTGAGGCCCATAGGATGGCTGCCTAAATCTGGATGTTCCTCGAGGAGGGGGGGGGGGGATCACTGGAGAACCCGTGGGTCAGCAAAATAACTCAGGAATACAGAAGCGGCCGCTTCCTGCGGTGCCATGCCATTTAAAACTTGATAGCCTGAAGAGCAAGGACTAAATAATCTCGGCGTCGACTCAGCATCCTGCGATTCTGGGCAAATCACCTAATCTCCCCGTACCTACAAAATATTAATGCGTCCTTCGGTAATGTAACGGGTGTAAAGCGCTCCAATACCTTCGGGCCGAGTACGCGCTATATAAAAAACTGCACACAGAAAAAATACACACTGTTTTTCTCCATGCGGCAAAGTGCACTCAGCACAAACAAACATTACAGTCCAACTGGATGCGAAAAATAGGAAAACGCTTGCTTGAAGGCTATAATATTTACTAGAATTATCTTTTTTTCACTGCGTCTTGACAATATATTACTGGAAAAGTATGAGATGCTGCGCATGCTCTTCCTGGGCACAGTAAAAAAATTATTATTTTTTAAGTGCGCATTTGTCTTAATGATTAAACAGAAATGCAGGTTTTCATGACTAAAATGATGCAACCAAAAAAAGAACTGGAAAATGAAATTCCTGGACAAGTTTTAGAGCTGTGCATTTAGCTTTATGAACTAAGCCTTGAATTGCCTTGAAAAATAACCAGTGTTATTTATATAAAATAAATGCAAGATGCTTTCGTTCAAATAATATTTTATATAAATAAATGCAGCACCTTTCTAATTATTTTCTATTTAGAATAGTAAAATAATATTATTTTGGACTGCCCAGTTATAAAGCGCCACCATATACCAAAGAGTCTTGCAGCGTTTAAATATTCAGTGTTACTGTTAAATACTGATCAGTGACCAGCAAGTTGGCAAAAGATCTCGGTACTAAATCACTCAACCCCCTGTGCTATATTACTAAGATTCAAGCGTTCGGAGTACAAGTTAGACACCATGTCTGCCGCAAACACAGCAGCCCACTGAGCTTTCTAGCAGGAATGAAATCTGCAGCCTACTGCTTTTGCGTGGGTCTGGGCAACACATGCATTAACCTCCCCAGCTGTCCTAGCAGCAGGGAAATCTGCTGGTTTAAAGCCGCCTTCTGTGCATGCCCGAATGCGATACGACTGACTGTTGTTACCATGGAACAAACAGCAAAAACACTTTTCGTGGATCCATTTCCGACTTGTCAATTACTTTCCATTACAATGCTCCCCCATTTGGAAGCCCAGAAGCTATAATAGTATCGCAGTATTTTATGTTACTAATTTCTGTACAAACTTCACTGTTTCGAAAAATAAAACACGCATAAATGTATTTTTTTTTTTTTAAAAAGCACTCTGGGCAGCGAAAGACCCAGCATCGTAAAAACATCTAGAGTCATAAAGCGCTTTGAGACCATACAAATGGTGTGAATGAGCGCCCTAGAGATTTTAAAAATGTACAATTGCTCGATACAAATCGGGGTGCTTCCCTAGGGCCTGGAAGGAAGCATATGTACGGCCGATATTGAAGAAACCTACGGCAGATCATCAGGTCCTCAGCAATTATCGTCCCATCTCCTTGCTTCCCTTGTTGGGTAAGCAATTGGAAAGCCTAATAAACAGGCAGCTGGGGTCCTACCTGGAATTAAACAATATCTTGGATCCCTCACAATCAGGATTTTGACCTGGATTCAGTACAGAGACTGCCCTTTTGGCCGTGACCGACTCCCTAAGAAAGGAAATGGATTCTGGAGGATCAATAGTTTTGATCCTATTAGATCTGTCCGCGGCGTTTGATACCATCTCGCATTCAAAACTCGTGGACAGACTTCTGGCCTGTGGCATCCAAAAAACAGCCATAAAATGGCTGCGGCAGTTCCTATCAGATAGGTATCAAACCATCACTCTGGGTCCCTACCGGTCAGAAAAAATGCATTTGGATAAGGGGGTTCCGCAGGGGTCCTGTCTAAGTCCCACATTGTTTAATGTTTAATGTTTATATGGCCCCATTGGCAAAAATAGTTGAACAATTTGTGGGTTCGAGATAATATCATATGCTGACGATACTCAGCTTATGTTTACAATTGGCCCTAATTTAGAGACAGAGAAAACCCGCTTTGCTACGGGAATGCTTGCAATATCTAGCTGGATGACGGATAACTGCCTCCAATTGAACCCTGGCAAGACTGAGATCATGTTAATGGGGAAAGCCTCATCTATCTGGTCGGGTGACTGGTGGCCCCCCCAACTGGGAGAGGTCCCCGTACCCAGACAAATTGTGAAAAATTTAGGGATAAAATTGGACCAAACATTAACAATGAAAGATCACATAACCGCCACAACTAGTTCTTGCTACTATACCCTGCGCCTTTTATGTAGGATCTTCCCTTACCTGCCCATAAACTCCCGTAGAACCCTTGTTCAAGCTATGGTGATCAGCAGAATGGAATATGGAAATGCCCTGTTAGCAGAGGCGGATGAGACCTCGCTTGCTAAATTACAAGTGATCCAGAACACTGCAGCAAGGCTAATTCTAAACCGCCCTACTGGCTCCTCGTCCGGTCCTCTGCTGAGAGAACTACACTGGTTACCGGTAAAGAAGCGATCCTATTTTAAAATCTGCTGCCTCACGTACAATGCCCTCAGAGGCAAAGGGCCTCGTTATTTGCAGAGAAAACTCTTAAAATATGTTCCATGCCGAAATCTCAGATCCAGCTCACTTGCCCTCTTACAGGTGCCCCGAATACGCCTTAAGCGTACTGGGGGGAAAGCCTTCTCCCATCTCGCTCCTAAATATTGGAACAAGTTGCCCCTGGCTCTCCGTGAGACTCCTTCTTATAGCACCTTCAGGAAAAAACTGAAAGCCTTTTTGTTCTAGTGCATTAGTCTTTTCAGGTATGTCTCTAAACAAGCGCCGAGATGCCCCCGGGTGAGTCGTGCGCTATAGAAGTGGTTTTAACATAACATTCAAAAGCAAATAAAATGGCCGATTATAAAAAAAAATGCACACAATGCATGTATTGTGATGGTTCAATAATGCCCTTTCCAGTGTCTGGTGATAGTTAAACCCACTTGTAGTGGGTTATCATCACGTCAGCAGAAACACGACATGACGTCATTGGGCCAAAATACGCAGCTGCTTGCTACGAACCAATTACATACTGAATGGCTGGATATTTCAGTCCCACGAAGGTCCGTAGTTTAAAAAACATAAAAACCACAGTGGGAAGTGCAGAACCCGCAGTAGACGTGAATTAAGCAATAGACACTGGGAAAGGGTCTTATGGTCCAACAATAGCAGCTCGGGGTGGCCTTCGGCCTCGTGATAGCGCCATGACACCAGAACATTCAGTCCCATAATAAGAGCTGTCTGTTGTGTACCGGCACCCTTTACCGTCACCGCAAGCCCTTTGTGCTACTAGAGGCGCCTATTCTCGACTGAACTCGGGCAGGGGCGGCTATGGGTGCCATAATATAGCGCCTACTTGGGCAAGGCACTTGGGCGTAAATTGCAGGTTCGCGCCTAAGAACCTTGAAGATGTCTCTGCTTCATACTGGTGGCTATAAATTTGATATAAGATAGAAAAATGCCAGATTTATACTCGGGTTTCCTAAATCTTGCTTTTCGCTGCATCTTTAAAGAAATACGTTCACAGCGTGTTTATAAAGTTATTTCCGAACAGTAACGGATAAGAACGGCGCATGTGTGTGAACACCTGAGACAGCCTTACGTGGTAATAAGTGCATGTTTTATGTGCTGGAAAATGGCCATGAGTGTTTTAATCGTGGTATTAGATTAGTATGAAATGCCTCCTTCAAATGAAAACCACAAATCGGTCGAATATTGAGCGTTTCTTCGGGTAACCAAAACACTCAACAGAACAAACAAACAGCACGTCTGAGAAGTGTAAAAATACGTTCACAATATGGAAACATAAAAATACAGAACATGTAGACTAGAGGGAGGGGTGTTTTCGCGTTTGTGCAACATACATAGCGGCTAACGGGAACAAGCATTTGCAATGCAATAGGTCTCGCATATATGCGAGTTTGAGCTATTGGCTTTGTAAATGACAATGCCTTTTTTAAGTTTTGGTTTTTAAAACATACATAAAAGGCATTGTCATTTACAATGGCAATAGCTTAAACTCGCGTAAATGCGCGACCTATTGCATTGCAAATGCTTGTTTAATTTGTGATCACCTTAATAATTATTCGTGGTATTTCTTGTCACGCGGTCTTCCCTAATTTCTTACCGTTTTTCCTGGCTCCCCGGAGTTCTGTTTCCGCTGCTGCTTAATCCAACTCTTAAAATCCATGCAGGCTCGGCATGGCTTCTTTTTATCCCCGCTCCCTTCTGCAGCTAACCCAGCCTGGAAGAACTGCGCTAGCGCCTGTGATTGATCAGGCAAAACACGGTGACCCTGAGGGGTGGGTGCCGCAGAGGGTTCCTGTGCCGAGGCAACGAGAGGCTGAGCGGCGGAGTCCGGACTTCTTTCACCGGGCGCCGCCATATTGAATTCGCACAGCCTTCTGGGTACATC
Source organism: Calotriton arnoldi (assembly GCA_963921515.1). Lineage (NCBI taxonomy): Eukaryota > Metazoa > Chordata > Amphibia > Caudata > Salamandridae > Calotriton > Calotriton arnoldi. Next base: position 2,346,331 of record CAWUFW010001605.1, on the reverse strand, counting down.
TCCAGCCTTCACTCTTCATTTGCATTACTTCTCATTTACTTCCTATTAGTAGAGCGCATGTGGCGTCCCTAGCGACCACGCGTAACCACGTGCCAGCGCGAGCGTGTTTTCAATCACGTCATTGCGGCTCAATGCGCGTCGGACTTCTTAAAAGTCTTATTATTTGGTGGACTGGAAATCGGTGGGGTCTATGGAAATACTACAGGGAGCTTGGAAGCAAAAGAACGGACTTAAGAGCTAGGGTCTCTCTTCAACCTGGCAGTTTCGGAATCAGCTTTCGAACAAACCTTCTCTCAGCGGGCGGTTTATTTATTTTTATTTATTTAATGCGATTTTATATAGCGCGAACATTACCCAAAGGTGTCAGAGCGCTTTACAAAAGAACCAGTTGCGTTACATAAGGACTTTGAATTACATGAGTTACAAAAGAAATGCGAACATAGCGAACATTACCCAAAGGTGTCAGAGCGCTTTACAAAAGAACCAGTAGCGTTACATAAGGACTTTGGATTACATGCGTTACAAAAGAAATACAAGCAGAAAAAAATTGCAAATGTATAAGTTGCAAAGTCACTCAAGGAAGAGATACAAACGGATAAACGCTAAACTCCTAGGAATGGTAGTAAGTACAAAGGTCTACTACATATACTAGTGGTTAGAGTTATATCTAAGCATATATACACAAATGGTGACTTTACTCATGATTACATTTTACCAGCGATTAGGCTTGGGCAACTCAAAATTACATATTAACAGAGTGAACGGAGAAATGGAACATCAAAGGGGGTAGAGAGCGGTGGGGGTGGGAGGGGGAGAAGAGTCGGAGGCTGAGATTGGCGAGAGGGGGACCTGAGGGGGAGAAAGAGATAAGGCACTGAGGCAGTCCAGCAAAAGAGAAATGTCTGAAGTTCGGCAAAACGAGAGCTGGAGGTCCTCTTGAGGTCAGGCATAGTCCAGGGAGGGATGAGTAGGTAAAAGTTCAGCACGGGGGAAGGAGTCACCAGTGTCGGCCATGTTGGGGTCAGGCATCCTGGGCCCCTTTTCCAAACCGAGAGTGAGCCAAGTACGCCAGAGCTTTGTGGAAAGGGAAGGGTCGGACTCACCCCCGGTGTCCCTAGGCTCTCGAGGCGCACGCAGACCCCGAAAGGGCGCTGGGGCACAACACCCACCACGGTGGGCAGCGCTGTGGGAGCCGCCATTTTGCCTCGCGCAGGGGGGTGAGGGGGCCGCTCACCTCGATCCTCAGCAAGCACGAGTCTCTAGGCTCAGCATTGGTTTTCTTATTGAGTAAGCAGTTTGCAGAATCCCGGAATCCCTTCGAAGTTGCAACAGCCAGCCTGAACAGAAATCCTTGCAGAATGAAATTCCAACCGACCACTTTCATTGCTGATGTTGAAGTCCACCTTCCTCGGCAGGTCGTCGTCGGAGAAATTCAACTTGGGCACAAACCTGACGGGGGTGTCGTCCTCGGTCTGATAGACCGAGGACTCGGCATGCTACACATGGCTCAATTGTAGCTCATGCTACAATTTGGCTCTAGTTGCGCAGAGGCGCAACTAGAGCCAAATTTCGGGGGGAGTTGCATAGCTGCCAAGGTTTCAGATTGCTGTGTGTGACATTTTCATAATTTCAGTGTAATTATGAGTGACATTTCAACAACTCTGAGTGACACTTTCTCGCGAGCAAAATGAAACAATGAAGACGAGGGAAACATATAAATATCAGAAATTACACCCATTTGAGCAATAAGAAACTCTAAGATCTTAAAACATCTACAAAGCACCAGAAATGGAAGGGCACAACCCTAGTGCCCTTGCAATGGGTCGGGGTAACGTTTTTTCTACCTATTCACTGTCTAGCCTTGGTCTGTTTTGTTTTTTATCCTTTTTGCATTTTGGTACGATTAATGACAACAAACATCAGAATGCAAAGAAAGTACCAAGCCTGGGTGAAACACTCATACCTGACAATGAACATATAGCGGTCTCTCGTGCACCGTTTCTCCCACTACAGACATCTGATGAATTAAGTATATTTTATTGGAGAGCTGCACATCATTTCTGGGTACCACTGTTAGCTTTATAAACTGAGCTGTTAATTCAAACAGGCTTGTCAAACGTCAATTGCAAACGAAAAGACCACCGGGTCTGCGAATGTCACGTGTCCCTATTTATGTAGCACAAACAGACCCTCATTAGTCTCCGTCTTTACCCACACTACCGCACCTCATATTGCTTTCTAAGAGTTTCATGCCTTACGAAATTCCGTTTTTTTTTACCCATCACTTTTTATGTTTGTACATTTCAAAACGTATTGCTGGCAGGGTCTGGCGCCGTCACTATGCACTGACCCTGCCTGCACGCACATCAGCATGGATTGCCCTCCCTCCTGCACGCATGGCCTAGACCTCCCATTCCTCGCCTGTCACGCGGGAAGCGGGAACACCTCCGGACTGGATGTCCGTCCTCCTATACTATCCCAGTATATGTTCCCTCCCCGGTATGGATTTCTGGGATACCTCCTCCTCTTGGGAAATGCCCGGTCTGCCTCTCCTCCGGCGCCACTCTCCTCCCAGCATGTGTAGGTGCCAGCAAAGGAGGGAAGCCCCACAACCTGCTGATCGGCTAATTATAGCTGCCATCACTCCCTTGTTTCACCCCCTCTCACTCTCTATTATCCCCTCTCTGGCACCTCGAGAGCCCATCCTTTATATGGCCCTCCTCCCTCCTTCGCTGTGGAAAGGTTCTCCGGGTCAGTGAAGAGCTGTCTACAGTGCCCTCTATCTTTCGAGAGCTCTCTCGGTGCAGGTTCTCTTCTGTGGAGAGCTGCTGGGTACACAGGACACACCTTCTGTAGTAGAGGCGCTTTGCACACAGTGCCCTGCCTGTGGAGAGGCGCTGTGCACAGATCGTGCGCCACCTGTGAAGAAGTGCTGTGTACACAGCATGCTCAGCTGCAGATGGAACTCGTTAGCAGGAGGATGCTCCTCACTTTCCCTTTGCAGAGAATGCTGTGGACACACAGTGTCCATCAACAGAGGAGCATTCTCTCTATACCCAAGGTGTCAACCTGAAAACAACCCATGTATACAGAGGCAATGTTTGCAGAGCTCAACTGCTCACCTCCAAAGGTGCACAGGCGCCACCTTTGGATACATAATGCCCACCTGCAGATAAGTGCATGATCACATGACGCGCACAGCTCACCCCTACCAGGAAATAGGGCCATATACTCAGAGCGCTATTAGAGAGGACCTCGGTCGGTGTCTGCTTGGCCAGGGCACCTCAAATAAAGCATAATGTGTGTTACAGGCTATCCGAATTATGTTTCGGACAGTTTTACTGCCAGTCCGCATTTGACAGTAAATATGTGAATATTGGCATTATGTGCACAGGGTGTGCAGATGAGGAAGGATGCTCCATACACAGGGCGATAATCCAAAGACAGTCTATATGACCCATGGTGTTCACCACCGGGGATGGGGCGCGTGCTATTTATATAGGGAGCACATCTGCAGAAAGGTGCCCCATAGACACGGTGCCCCATCTGTAGAGGTGCTATGCAAATCGTTCACGTATAGGAGGCGTGTAGATGTGGACCTGAAAAGGGCGATGCGCACACCAGCTGTTTTCTGGCACACGGGAGGACCAGAGCCAGTCTGGTGCTGTCAGTGACAGCTCGCACTACGGAAGAGGAAACCCTACAGTAAGACGTAAAGGCGATGCACAATTGATCCGTATCCGCCAAAGACTAGTGAACCGACCTTTCCTGGTGTACCCAGCGCACCTTCCTCCACCTGGCACGGACGCCACATACCTTCACAGCAGACACCAACAGCGACAACCCCCCTAATCCCTATAACATTCAATGGAGGTCAGACACCGATGTAACCAGTACTAGACCCTTCTCTCCCCAATGTTTGCACCTGTAGTCACAAACACTGAGGACATCAGCACACAGCTAAAACCGATGAACACAAAAACCTTGGGTTGCACGTGTGAGCACACAACCTCCAATTGTGACAGCATCCTAGTGTTGACACTGATAGTAACACCTTTCTCACTTTGTACAGATGGTCACACTATGAAGGTAAACATTTTGACACAGATTACCGACGTGCGCCTAACAATCAAAAGCCAACCGGTCTGGCAGGGATAACTCTAATGGTCACGTAACGACCAGGGGCGGCACAGACAGTAACCTCAACAGCAGACATCGCTGAGGGCAAAACCCCGATGCAGCAGCCGACAGTCATATACCACTGGTTCTACCACAGACAAAACCCTCACTACTGCTGAAGGCGACCCTTCTGCAACTGTTGCCACAAATACAGCAACAGCATTTCACCGCGTGTGGCATTTATGGCCCCTTACTGGAAAATGCAGCCCTGTCCCGTTACATGATGACTTACTTATCGCCTCTCCTCCTAGAATCCCTTGAAAGACAACTCCTGGAAGCCCGCCACAATCCACTGGGTTTGTTCTGTTCCTCTTCTGCCCCCAGGCTGACTGAGGCAGCGTGACTCTCCACCGGTGAGACCCGGCCCTCTCACCGCAGTCTCCTGCATGCATGATACAGCAGTGCACTCTCCTCCTCACCCAGTGGCCATGAGTCGGCCGGCCCGGGCTGCTCTGAAATAATTTGCCGGCAGTCGGCGTGGCCAATAATTTAGCTCCTGGGCCTGTCCTGCCAGCCCTGCAGGCCAGGACTGGTCTGAGGTGCGAACAGCAGTGTGGTGTGAGCCAGCGGCCGGGCCCACAAACTAGTGAGGCTGAGCAAGCAGGTGAGCCATTTCGCAGCAGAGTCCTAAAATGTAATAACTCCCCGCGCTGTTAGCAGGACGTGACGTCACGTCCTCCTGTGGCGCCACGGGAAGTCTGAGACTGTGCTACTCAGCCCTGCGGCGCCGCGGAAATCACACTTTGGACACATTGTAGCAGCACTGACTGGCTGCCACTGTGAGGCTGAGTGAGCCTGCTCGGTTACTGAAAGTGACCCAAGCCTACGGGAGCAGCCTGGGCAGGCACTGGAGCGGGCTGCCACACGCAGTTGTTTGCAGCATGCTTTCTGTGACAGCTGAGACTACTGCATCATGCGTGACAATGCATTTCAGTGCGGTGATGTGGAGCACCATACTGAAATGCGGTAGTGTCACGCCTGATGCGTGATACTTGGCAGGACTGGAGTTGATAAAAATTTCGGGGGGACTAATTCTTCCACCAATAGGCAGAGTGGAGATGCAGGGGCTCTAAGAAGGGGCGAAAAAACAACAAAGCCTCGTCAACAAGTGAATGGTCTTTTAAAGACATGTGAAGTACTCGGGTGCGGCTGGCAGCTCAAAAACTGTCTGTGTGGGTGCCCAGGAAGCTGTCTCAGCCCGGGCTGACACACACGACGGGGGTGTGGGGGTGGAGGGGTGTTGGGCTGAAGCCCTTTGATCCCTATGGGCGTTGCGCGCCTGGTGTAGCGCATAGGGAAAGGAGAAGGGTGGAGTTTCCGCAGCGGCGAATGAGGATATGGTGGGGGTTGTTGGTTGAATAAAAGCGCTGCTACAAATGCAAAAGTGTTGGTGCTCATAATAGGATGACCAGATGATTTTGAGATGAAAAAAATGGTACAGTGGACTGGTGTAGAGTGCATTGGCGTAGAGTGTTGCAGAGTATAGCAGCATAGAGTGCAGTGGCATTGAATTCAGCGGCGTACAATGCAGTGTTGTAGAATGCAGTTGCATAGATTAGAGTGGTACATAGAGTGCAGTGGCGCAGAGTGCAGTGCATACAGTGGTGCAGAGTAGAGTAGCACAGAGTGGTGCAGAATAGAGTTTAGTGCCGTAGATTGCAGTGGCATAGAGTGGAGTAGTGCAGAGTAGAGTGGCAGAGATTGCAGTGTTGCAGAGTAGAGTGTTAGAGTGCAGTGGTGTAGAATGGAGTAGAGCGGCATAGAGTACAGTGATGCAGAGTAGAGTGCAGTGGTTAAGAGTAAAGTGGTGTAGATTGCAGTGGTATAGAGTAGATTGTATCAGAGTGGAGTGCAGTGGCATAGAGTAAGGTGGTGTAGAGTGCAGTGGTGCAGAGTAGATTAGAGTGACGAACATTAGATTGGTATAGAGTGCAGGGGCATAGAGTTGAGTGTTCCAGAGTAAAGTGCCTTGGCTTAGAGTGCAGTGGCTTAGAGTGGCTTAGAGTGGAGTTGTGCAGAGTAGATTGGTGTGGCCTAGACTGGAGAGGTGTAGAGTAGAGTGGCGAAGAGTGCATTGGCATAAAGTAGAGTTGTACAGGGTAGGGTAGAGAGGCATAGCTGGAAGTGGCGTAGAGTGCAGTGGCATAGAGTGGAGTGGTGCAGTAGCGTGGAGTGTAGAGTGGAGTGGTGCAGAGTAGAGTGCAGTGGTTCGGAGTAGAGTGCAGTGGCATATAGTGCAGTGGTGGAGAGTGGAGTAGATTGCAGTGGTGAAGAGTACAGTGGCGTGGTATAAAGTGGAGTGGTGCAGAGTAGAGTGAAGTATGCATGTTGTGGTAGCACACTGCCATTACATACAAGTTTTCAATTGAAATGACCGTTACATTTGCACAGCCATACAGTTTTACTAATAAAACTATACAGTGCACAGACGAAATTGCATCACCTCAGTGTAATGATTTGATTGGATAATATTAAAGTATTTGTTTCCAACACCCTTCAGAAATAACAAAAAATGTGCTTCATTTGTGCTCCTAATTCTGATATATTCTGAAATTTACCAATCACAAAGGAGGGACTCTGGGCTTTTTGGACAGGTCCAGCATACGTGCCCAAACTTAGTAAAGATACAGAAAGTATGCTGTTCCTAATTACGAGACAAGGGGGAACTAGGGGAACTGGTTTTGCGTGGTCATGAGAAGTAGGAGGACGGGGATTCCTCCTCTTGGAATTTGGGGCCCTCACACACCCGGCGGGGTGTCATGCTTCATCATAGGGCTGCTCCTCGTCAGGTCGGCGCTGCAATACCTGACGGGCTCCCTATGAGGGGCTCTTTGGCGGAGATCTTTTATTCCAAATTGCCGTTTGAAGCCGTGTGGGTGAGGGGCCTAACCATTGTAGGTGAGTGAGTGGAGGTGTGTAACCTGAAGGAAGTTTAAAACAGGTTTGGAAGTACCAATTAAAACAATTTTAATCAATAGTGTGGACCACACAATAGAGCGCCCTACCTGAGACATAACCTCAGACATGCGCCTTTGTTTCTTTTAATCAGGTTGGGAGACCTATTGATTAAAATTGTTTTCGTTGGTACTTCCAAACCTGTTTTAATCTTCCTTCAGGTTACACACCTCCACTCACTCACTTACACTGGTTAGGCCCCTCACCCACACGGCACCAAACGGCAATTTGGAATAAAGATCTCCTCCAAACAGCCCCTCATAGGGAACCCGTCAGGTATTGCAGCGCCGACCTGACGAGGAGCAGCCCTATGATGAAGCATGACACCCAGCCGGGTGTGTGAGGGCCCCAAATTCCAAGAGGAGGAATCCCTGTCCTCTTACTTCTCATGACCATGCAAAACCGGTTCCCCTAGTTCCCCCTTGTCTCGTAATTAGGAACAGCATACTTTCTGTATCTTTACTATATTCTGAAATTTACACAGTTCATTTAAATGCTGGTGTGGGCTAGAAAAAAACTCTTTCCTACCCACAGTATCCAGCAAGATTGTCACATAAATCCTCTCACTTTGAAGTCAGAGAAAGAAAAGTAAATAGCGCTCTTGGAAGACAGCGCCTGACATTTGACCTCTGTCTTTGATTGCACAGCAAATGTGACGAGATAAGAACAAGATTTAAAGGGCTGTTTAAAGAAAGCGAGTACGTGGAAGAATACAGTAAACACGGTTTTAGCAACGGGAGGGACGAACTGAACCCGGAGAGCCTTGAGAAAATAAAGCCAGCAAATAGAAAGCCAGAAAGTGTGAGTTACAAACCACAAAACCAATGGTAATCAACGAGCTGATTGCATTCTTAGATCAACTTTCTGAAAGTCCCCAAGATGTCTTTAGCAAAATAGACAGCTGTGCTGTCTGGTAGGATGTGACCTAAAAACACTGCATTAATTATTGTTCACAATTCTGTTTTGTACATCAGGAAGTGCCAGATATTTTATGCTTCCATCAGTAGCAGGGGTCATGGTTAAACACTATAAAGCCTGAAAGACCGAAGTCTGAGTTTTCTTATTGTTTGCATGACACAGGTATAACCCTTTAAACAGAATTAGAACCAGACTTCTTTATAAAGGAATTCAGACTGTCTCTGAAAACCAGTCATTCATCAATTTGTTCTTCCAGAGCTCTGTGCACTCCAGACTCATCAAACATTGTGCATTGTTGTTAGAAATGGGGGTCTCTAGTTGGCAATGGCTGGCCACTGTCCAAGTAGGGACCCTTCTTCCTAAGTCAGAGTGAGAGGGCTACCCTCTTTAATACCCCTGCTCAACCCTGAGGTAACGTAGCACGAGCAGGTAGGCTTATCTCAGAGGCAGTGTGTGAAGCATTTATGACCATACACAGTAACACAGTGAGGAACACTACAAAGGGACACCACACAGGTAGTTATAAAAAATAAGTATCTTTATATATATAGATGCAGACTTATCACAAGACCAATAACTGTAAAAGCCACAATACTGTCAAAAATAGGATTACTGTTGCAGGACTGTCAAAAATAGTTCAATGGTTGCAGAAATAAGGTTCAAATTCAAAGCAGTGGTGTCTGCGTCCCTTTCTCCCACAAAGTACCTGGATTTAGTAGCAAAACCAACAAAAATGTCGCAAAGAAGTGTTAGCGATGAATTTCCTCACGCGAGGCCGGCGATGCGTTAAAATCCTTGCCGCAAGGGAGGATGATGCGCCGATCTGCTGATGCGTGCGGAGACGATGCGACAACTTCTTCACGCTAGGCCGCCAATGCGCTGAGGCCTTGCCGCGAGGGCGAAGACGATGCGACGATCCTGTTGCGTGTGCGATTGTGTTGCGATGCGAAGAAATGGCGCTCCGCGAGGGAGCGACAAAATCCGGTGCGATGCGATCAAATGGCGGATGCACGGCGTCCGCAAAGCGATGTCTTGAAGCGATGATTTCTTTGGGGGTTGCGAGCGCTCGGCGACAGCAGCGCGATGATTTTTCCAGCGCGTCTCAGCTGCAGCGGCTCGCAAAGGGGCGTTAGCGATGGTTTTGTGTTGCGAGCACCCAGCGGCAGCAGCGCGATGATTTTTCCAGCGCTCTCGGCTGCAGCGGCTCGCAAACGTGCGTTAGCGACGATTTCCAGCACTCTTTTCTCTGAAGCAAACTAGAGGCCCTGGAACTCACAGGAGCCTCATCAGCAGATAGCAATCCTCGCAGGGAGGAAGCAGGAGGTTGGTGGTGGAGTCTGATGTGCCTGAGACTCCAGCAGGAGGCTAGCTCTTTTCCTAGCCCTTGGGTAATTGCTGTCACAAAAATAAAAGTTCTATCAAAAGTCCTTTTCTCTCTTCTTTAAGGTCCAGTGGTCACTGCTGCAGGCCAGTGCAAGAAACAACACACAAGCACAGGGACAGTCACATCCTGCAGATTCCTCCAGTGGCACGGACAGAGTTTCCTCTCCAGATCCAAAAGCAATACAAATTGTAGGGGTTTGAGCACAGATATTTATACCCCAAAAGTCTTTGTTCTCACAAGCTACAAGTCACTGAGCCTAGCCAGTTCTGGTCAGTCCTGGAGCACTTTGTTTACCAGGCTGCATCCTTCCTTTCAGAAAGAGGGGGTCTGCTATCAGACACACAGTAGGAGGTGGAGCCAGCATTCACCTTGCCAGGCACAGCCCTATTCAGGTCAAGGAACCACCCCTCCCCATACTATAAATGCAGATCTCTCTATTCAACCCAGGTCTGACTCAGCCTGCCCTGTCCCTCCAAAACCAGACAGCCAATACACATAACAGCAGAGCACACTGGAAGGCTTAGGCAAGAAAATACCTACTTTCTAAAAGTGGTATTTTCAAACACAGGATATAAAAATAAACTTCACTAAAAGATGTATTTTAATATTCTGAGCTCAGGCATACTAAATTCGTTTTTCTACCATGTTCCTGGAGTCAGTTAGGACTATAGCATGTAATAGTCAAACTGCCCATTCTGGCCTATGAGGAACATTACAGTAGTGAAAAAAGAGTGTAATTCACTACCAGGACATGCTACACACACCAAGGCATGTCCTACCTTACACATACAATGCACCCTACCATAGGGGTGACTTACATGATGCCAAGGGAAGGTTCAGGGGCTGAGACGTGGGTGCACTTCACAGCCAAGAGGGCAGTTCTGGACTGCACACAGACACTGCAGTGGCAGGTCTGAGACACACTTTACAAGCTGATTCTGTGGGTGGCGCAAACCAGCGCTGCATGCCCACCAGCAGCATTTGGGTTACCAGCCCTGGGCACACACAGGCCACTCTACTAGGGACTAACAGATAAACCAAATAAGCCAATCATGGATGTACCAATTCACATAGTCATATTTACAAAGGGAGAGCATATGCACTTTAGCACTGAACAGCAGTGGTAAAGTGCCCAGAGTCATAAAACCAACAAAAACAGGTCAGCAAAAATACAGGAGGGAGGCAAAAAGTTTGGGGGTGACCCTGCAAAAAGGGCCATTTCCAACAATTGTCTTTAAATGCTACGGTTCAGCAAAATTAATAATGTATTCATGTAAATAAAGAAATAAGAACACTATATATTGTCTTGTGTCCCCACAGAAATAATAATATGGCTGTTTCAAAACAAAAGTATTTGGATGGTCAATTAAAAATGTAAAATTGTATTTACATCTGTACGCTTTGGACATTTCGTGAACGCATTCCTGGAGTAAATAAAATACCAGCCTAAAACAGAACCCTCAAACTGGACTGCCCTCTGACTGACTAAGATGGTAGGAGTGCCCCACTCAGTCTAGTGAGCTGTACTACATGCCATAGAGACTGCCTGTAGGAGTGTACTACATGCCATAGAGACTGCCTGTAGGAGTGTACTACATGCCATAGAAACTGCCTGTTGGTCAAACAACATTTAATAACTTGTTTGTTCCTTCGGTGGTTCTGTGGGAAGTGTCGTTTTTCTGGTTAAACTTTGTTGCCATACTATTAAAGCCTGAAAAGGGAGCATAATAGGAGTCTCCAGCCTTGCCATAAAATCCCAGCATGTTAAGTGCTGTTGGCTATTGAGTGGGGGACTTGCTAAATGTATCACACTAAACACCTTCATACGAGCAGATGGGGGAATGCAAAAAGTAAAGATCCCAAAAACAGAAATTTGTTTGTTGGGATGATATGCAAGGGCTTGGCGAATTAGGAACACCCTATGGAAGGCACACATTAAATTGCTTTTGCATTTGTCCATTTGGGGTAAAGGTGGCCTTCTTGTAAGATAAGTACGTTATGGGGACCTTCTCTCCAATCCTAGGCATTCATCTACTAATGCACTCTGGGACGTCTAGTCTTGGTTTACTGCTAAGGGACCCATTAAGCTATCACATCTTAAAACAATTGTAAACAGCAACTCCACACCTAAATGCCCGGTCAAAAAGCTGTGCCTTCGTGACATGAAGTAATATGGTAACGATACCTCATTTCGTTAGGCTTGGGGACTCTATACCCAGTTTAGATGGTTTGGGAAGAGAAAATGGTTTGTAGCAAGTCTGACTCGTGCCCAGGAGTGCATTACTTACTTGAGCTGAGCCCTGCTGGGACTAAGTTGCAAAAAAGTAAAAAATTGGGTGTTGATTAGGCCTGGGGGAAAATGTATTTACACTGTTGAAATCTGCATAATTCCTGAATTTCATGTTGTCTGAGATTCCCCAATTTACTAGAAATTTTGCATTAGGCAGTTTCACATAATTTTTGCACACAAGAGACTCATTTGCGCAGACAATATTTTATCAAGTGATTTTTTTTTTACTTGAACCAGTCTTCTGTCGGATTCTTGCAAGACTTTTTTTTATCCAAAGTCCACGCTCACTTGAAAAAAGTCACATATTATACCGGCAGACCACATTTCACTTTAACACCGCAATTTTCTGAAATTGTTATGGAATTTTGCTAAATTTCATGGGAAAAATTACGCAATTTCACCTACCCTTCCTGTTGAGATGGGTCCCCATCGGTTCCGGCTGGGTCTGGTCAGGTCCTCATTATTAGAATGTCTAAAGGTGTCTAATGTCTAAAGGTGAAAAAGTCTCTCTGAGTATGTGTCGTGCAGGACACCTGTGATCCAGCTTCTCCCTCCCAATTACCTTGCAAACAGCTTGGCTCCTCCGCTATGGCGAAGGAGCGTTGCCCCCCCCAAAAACAGCAGGAAAGGGGGAAAAAACGAGACCCATTTTATTTTTATTTTCCTGACGAGTCTTGCGGGCGACAGGCACTGAGGAGAGTGGTAATGCACTCCCTTCACTGCTCATGACGGTTCGGCCAGCTGTCACAGGCTAGCCAAACCGTCATGCGCAGTGAAAGCTCTCTCCAACCCAGGAATGCAGCTGGGTTGGAGAGAGCAGGCACAGACCCCCAGTCTGTCCTGGGCACATATCGAGGGACTCAGGCCAATCCTGAAGCTGCTCTCATGCGTAAGAGCAGCTTCAGGATTGGTCGCAGGGCATTCTGGGAGCCTGTGCCTTCCTCCAGTGCAGAGGAGCAGAAAAACGCAACAGGGACAACTGCAGGTAAGTTAAAAAAAAATTGTATTGCCTCCCACCCGCGACCTCTATGCCCCTTCCCCCGCCCCGCCACTTGTCCAGCATACCGGCCGCTCCTGCTTGCAAAGAAACACTGGCATCTCACAGGCACCTCTACACTGCATGGGTTTACAGTGTGTGAAGCTGCAAGAGAAACATAAAGTTGTCACTGCCTGTCATTGCTTGGAAGTCATACGGTGCAGACTTCAATAGGGCGGGGAGAGCGCAGAAGGGGGAGGTGGAGGACGAGAAGAATGAAGTGCTTGGATACGCTCACGGGTGACAAGTAGCGCTCTACAAATCTACTGATTGATTGATTGATCTGCCAAAGACGAGGACCAAGGGGAGGAGAGCCAAAAGGATGAAAACACGCACAGGAGGACAAGGAATCGCAGAAGGAAAATCGATAATGGGAGGAGGAGGGCCTGGGGACAAAGGATCAGAACGAGATGCAAGACCTCGAGGAGGAGGAAGAAGAGGACAAGATGATACAGACAAGAACCAGGAGGAGAAGAACCAGGAACCTGGGGAAACCCAGAAGGAGTGGACTTGATCATCCTAAGGCTTAGGAATACACTGACCACCAGGACGACCAGGACCAGAAGGACGTGGACCAGTCAGACCAGGAGGGGGACCAGGAAGGCTGGTAGAAGAAGGAAGAGGGTTTACTGGGGCCAGGAGAAGGATGACAAAAATGGGGCGATTGAGAATAGCAGTAGGACCTCAAAGACGGAAGGAGGACAATAAGAAGATGAGGATGAGGAAGACAATGAGGAGCCAGAGTACAGAAGACTAGGAGGACCAGGATAAGGGGAAGTATGAGAAGGACGACCACTGGGAGAACCAGGAGGAAGAGGGCCAACATCAACCAAGAGGACTAGAAGTTATTGTAGGCCACACACATTAGGACCCACTATTAGTTGTGTAGGGCACACCTCTCGTAAATGCTTCTTAGGTCTTGCCTCCTTTAGAGACCTCCACCCTTTACCGCTTAAATCAGTGCTTGCATGTTTATGCCAGGTTAGGAATATTATTCTGTTTACTAGTGTCATAATATTGGAGAGCATGACGGCTCTAATAAGATTTCTAGACAGAGAAGAAGACACAATTGATATCGTGTCTCTTGAGCGTGGTTGTTCAATTATGTTAGAAAGTATTAGCTACACTTTGATGCAGCATGCTTATTTTAAGAACCGTCTCAATGTTGTAGACTGCAAAAAACGAACATATTTATTTTTACAATAAAACACAGATCCTGCCACTAGAGGTCACTGTAGTACTGTTTTTAAAGCACCTAGGTGAAAAACAAAGGCCTAAATGCCAAGGGATAAGGAAAACGGCTTTTCTTTATACATCCCGAATTTATCATATTATTTTGCAGAATATTCTGGTGCGATACTGAGAAGGTTGTTTTGTAGGATGACCTACTTGAGCAACTGAATCGGCTCTGTTTACTTTGAGGGAAATATTTTGAGGTTTTCATGTTCGTGTAATTTGTCTTCTTAAGTGCACTCATGTTGAGACGGCATCTTTGTGTATTTGAGAAGCTTGCAGAATGTGCCTGTGCTGTATGCTGCTGGTGCAAGGGAAGCTTGTCAGGTCTGCAGTTCTTCATCCGACTGAAGTGTAGAGTAGTGGGCACTAGGCCCACATACTTGCGGATGAACCACAGAGACACTGAAGTAGGTTACTGTAACTGGCCCAGGGCACGTGCGCCCGCCCCCTTTATTTGCAGGGTCACCTGACCGGTGACGCCTGTGATGGGTGGGTGTAGGGTGTGGGCTGCAAACAGGCAGAACACTAGAACGTGTCCAGCAGGACACTACATCCCTCCCAAACTTTAATGAAAAAAGAAACAAACGAAAAGTCCAACCTATGAAGAAAAACAAACAATACACAGCACCAATGAGTCTCTTCAGGCCACCTGCTGGGTGGTGCTGGAGCTCTGGACCACACAGTCAGTAAGCTTTGGCCCGCCTCGGTCTCGCGGTGTTGGGGTCTATTTACAAATTTAAATGGCGGTGCATCTGGAGCAGTGGTGGAGTCCGCTTTGGAGATCTTCTTGCAGGCGCTCAGGCTCTGGTGGACAGCCAACCTGCGAATACGGAGGATGACCTTGTTGGATGAGGGCTTTCCTTGGAGGCGATGATGCTTTCCAGTTCCCGATAGCCGAGCAGCTTCAGACTTTCCTCTCCTGCCTGGACTCCCCTCTCACAGGAGTCTCCTGTAGGGCCTTCCTGCCGGGCTGCCATGGGACCATGTGGACTGTGCGGGCCTCGTGTGGGCCACATAAAGGCGTCGCTGAGGAACTGCCAAAAGGACCACAGTCAAGTCGCTCATGCAGCCGCAAAGAGTGTTGTCTCAGTCTGTGTGCTCTCGCTGTTAGGACTCCGGTTCTCTGCCTTCCTCAGATGGTCTTTGGGGGACCAGCCTCCATCTGCGACCTCCATGCTTCCAGGTGCCTGTCGTGGAGCTGCTGCTGACGCATCTCTCCGATTCGGATTCCCCTCTCACAGGAACTCCGTTGAGGCCCATGCCCCTGGATTGCCACGTGACCATGTGGGCTGTGCGGGCCTTTTGTAGGCCACGCTGAGGGGTCACTGCAGAACTCCCAACAGGGCCACGACCAAGCCTCGTGTAAACCCAAGGGTGGATAGTCCAATGGTCGGGTATGCTCTTCTTCGGCAGGCTTCAGGTTTACGTGGGCACACAGAAAGTTCCTGGGTGGCTAGCCTCATTGAACTCCGGATGTCTTGAGCATTTGGATCCACTCTGGTGGTGGGGTGCTCCTTAGATGTTCTTGGGTGGCGATGATGCACCTGGATGATGAACACAATAATTTTCTTTCAGTTGGGCAACAGGCGGCGATCTTTTGCTTTAGGTGACCTCATGGAGTGAGGAGGACTGAAGGGACTTCGTGGCCACTTAATGCTGTCTCCTGGCAGGTGCACTTGTTAGATGTGGTGCCATTGATGCCAAGCAGCCGGAGACAGGTGAGAGGACGGTCGAACTGTGAAGCGTGGGGCCTAGACGCAGATTGCGCTTGCTAGTTGCTTACGGTTGGTCCTCCTGCGAAGCTGTCTCCAGTGACGTCTCTGCACCCCGGTGGCTGGCTTGTGCTGATGAATTCCTTCTCCAGTGCTGGCACGAGTCCTCTGTCCTGTCGCTCTTCTCCTTTTCCTTCTTGCACGCCTGTGGTGGTTGTTCTCCCTGTGGCGTCGTGCCACTCTCCTTCCGACCAGGTTCCTCACTCGGATGTGGCGTCCTGCCGCATGTCTCATGTTTGCGTCACATGGACATCTCGCTGGTCGTGTCCTGCTTTAAGGACTGTCTTTGCTTTGCTGCGGACCTGTCGCAGGTCTGTCCTGTCGGTAGGACATGCTTCTTCTCCTTGTGGACCTCTTGCAGTCCCCATCCCCTCCTCAGGGATTTTTGCGGTGCTCCTCTTTCAGGATGGCAGGTCACCCCCTCGCTCGAGGGCGTTGTGCTTGTGCTTCGAGCCTGCGCCGCCGTGGCGCCTGCTCCTGCCTCCGTTCGGGCATGCTTGGTGGGGTCGGTCATTTCGTGTGACGTGCTCCTTGCTTGCTGTGCGATGTGACGTCCAGCCACGCGTCGTTTGTCTTTGGAGCCCATGTTGCGGTGGCAGCTTGCCACGTGGAGTGTGCAACTCTCCTCTTGCCTGTCTTGGGCCACTGGCAACTCCGTCTTGAGGCGGTGTGAGGGAGAACACTCTGTGCTGCCTTTGGCCCACTGCGGGGCTTTGCTGGTGCTGGTGCAGTGGAGATGTGAAGGTTCTCTGTGTTGCCTTCTGCATTGCTTCCATTCTGTGGAGAGGTCTCACTCTCCTTGGCGCCTGCCCATGCGGTCGAACTTCTGGGTGCATGCGTTGGCGCACCTCAGATTTCGCGATCTTGACCCTTCTTTGCGGCGCCCTTGTCTGGCGCTTGGCATACTTGGTCCTCTTTCTTGCGGTGGTGGCAGTGCACCACTGAGGGTGGGTGGCGCAATCTTCTTGCATGCGGTGGCGCCAGAGCTACTGGGGGTTGCGTGGTCTGCACACGTCTTTCTTGTGTTTTACGGGGATTGCAGCCTTGAGGCTTTTCTGTCTGGCGGCTCTTAGTATCACTGGACTCTAGGCAACTTCCTTGGTTGGGCGACTTTGGGCTCCTTGGGGCACTCTGTGGAGGTTTAAAGTCCCTTACTGTGGTGCCTGGGAGCAGTGCTCCATTTCTTCTGCTCATGTCCTTCTTGCAGTTGGGGGCTGTCTTTTGTTTCTTTACCTTGGTCCTTGCATTGACTCTTCGCATCTCTCTAGGCTGGGCAGCTTCTGATATCGAATTTGCCTGTTAAGTGCGCTTTTAATGAGCCCGTTTTTCTCTGGACTGTGCGGTGGGCAGGCCACTTCACTTAGCGTCTTACTTGGCCTCTGAACCTGACAGCCAAGTTTACAGCCACAGTGGTGGGCTGGGGGGAAGACAGCAGGAGTTAACCAGTGAGGTGCCTGCTCCGCTCTCTCCCTGAGACATTCTCCTCTTCCGGTGCACGGCGTGACGGAACCACAATGCCGCAGTAGAAACAGGCACAGCCTGTGCAACCTTTCCCTGCATGCAGACTCTACTGGGGAGCTCCTCTCTCACTGCTTCCCTTCTTGTCACAGACTGGTGAGTGATGATGGGCCTAGTGGGCAAATACTTTCTGTCCCTTTCTTGACTGTCACAATCTGCGCAGGCTAGTTTCTCCATGTGCATCTGGGTGGCCAGTGTTTTCGGTCTGACTGCTGGACTTGCGGGCGCGCTGCTCTCGGTTCCACTGAGCGCTGCCTACCGTTCCTCTTTCAAAGACGTGGACTCAGGGGGGCTCTGCCAGCTCTTGCTTAGCTGATTCTGATGCCGCGGGTTGGGTGTTACAGTGCAGTGGGGCCTCACTGCCAATCCTTGCTGCCTAGTTGGAGGTAGCTGGGCACTGCAGTCACTATCAAACAGCTCAGGAGGCCAACCAGTCTGTTTTCTCCTGGCAGTGTGAGCAGGTGGCCACAGGGGGGCGTATAGTGCACTCAGCACCCTTACTGGCTTTTCCTCATAGCCTCACTGGGCAGTGTGCTGGGAGGATGGCCACTAGGTGGAGCTGCAGCCACACGTTTTGCCAGTCCTCGACTCTTGCAGGCCGGGTGTTTCGCCACCTTTGTAGTGGCCACTTACACTTGCAGGCGCCGGGTGCTGAGGTATCAGCAGGTGGGTGGGACAGTGTCGTGGGCATTGCGAGCCTCATTCTTTAGGGCGGGAGGGCCGGCTTATTCTGCCTCACGTGTCCGTTCAGGACACGGCGAAGCTTTCTTCATGCTGCAAACCTCGTGGGCACTGTAGACGCTGGGGCGGGGGAAAGTACTCCGTGATGGTGTGGTTCACTGGGCTGCAGCTAAGTGAAGCTGCAGCCATTTCTTATTTCGCAGGTGGGCCACTTCTCCCGAACACCCAGGCCGTTGTGGGTAATTCCTTTTCATCCCCCTGTGGCGACAGTCTCCCTGCAGTTACGGGCCACGCAGGGGCTGGAGCTGCAGGCACGGCACGCAAGTGTAGGTGTGGCAGTGCGCTTATGCTTCCCTGAGGCGGTGAACTTCGGCAGGGCCGCTTTCTTTTGCAATCCTTACACTCAGCAGCCTTTCTTACGCTGCGGGCCGCATCTTGCATTCTGGCTCTGCTTCACATTTTGCAGGGGGGCTACCCTTCGCTTTGGATGCAGCCGCAGGCCGATCCACGCTTTCCTCACCTGGAGCGTCACTGCTTTGGCACCGCTGCCGGCCTGGCTCTCCTGTTTCCCATCACAGGGCCGGGGGCAATATGGGCATTCTGTGAACTGCAGGGCAGGCTGCCTTGTCTTGTTATTGCCCGCGCGGGCACTGGAGTTGCAGGTGGGGTCATTCCATGGAGATGCAGCTTCGCTTTTACCTCTGCTGGCGTGGTGCCGCAGTCGGCACCGGATCTCGCAGTGGGGCACCTTGTAGTACAGCTATGTCGATGCGGGGACGAGGTGAAGCAGTCTCTTTACTCCTTCTTGATGGCAAGGTCACCCCCTTTGTTGGGGCGACTGCCCACTTCCCCGGGCAAACAGCAGCGGCCGTGTGTGTGTAGCGATCCCCCTCTCCTTCACAGCTGGGAATGGCAGGTAGCACGGCGTGTGGGGTCTAGAACCCTCGTCGCCAATGTAGAGTAGTGGGCACTAGGCCCACATACTTGCGGATGAACCACAGAGACACTGAAGTAAATTACTGTAACTGGCCCAGGGCACGTGCGCCCGGCCCCTTTTTATTTGCAGGGTCACCTGACCGGTGACGCCTGTGATGGGTGGGTGTAGGGTGTGGAGTGCAAACAGGCAGAACACCAGAGCGTGTCCAGCAGGACACTACATGAAGGAAGTCAAACTTGATACAATCTCCGAGCTGGTCCTGCTCCGTTCAGAAATGTGGAGAATCTGTGCAATGAATGAACCCATAGTTGTGCTTTTTGTGTTCTGTTTAGAGGTTGTGTTGCTAATTTCCGTATTTTTAGAGGAATGTAGTGTTGTGCATGCTCGTGTACCAAGCTGAGGGAAAAAATCCCACGAGAGCCCGGGAAATTGATGCAAGACATTCTAACACTAGGGCGCTCAAAAGAAGGATGTGCCCTCCACGAGCCTATCAAAAGTGAACCTGTCAATCACATCACCAAGACCAGCGCCCCGCTAAAAGGAGGAGGATGCCTGAGGCCACTTCAACCATGTGAACGTGGTGTGGTACCTTTTCCCCCATGTAGGAGACTGCCCTGCCAGTGGCAAGAAGAGTTTGGCATGTGCAAAAATGAATCATTTCGTGAAGGTATGCTGGCCATCCCCTCTCCAAGGAACTCCCCAAAAATATCAGCAAAGGCTGCCGTGCCTTCAGCAGGCAACCCAGAAGAGGACGACATGGATGATGACGAAGTGCACTTACTTTATGCTATCAACCAGTTTCAACCATGAACACAATCCCTATCAAAGTGCCAAGCACTGTTGGGAAATCCACCAATGACCGCCATCATGGACACAAGGGCCCCCATTAATGTTTTGGCCCAATAAACCAATGAGACTCTGGCCTGGTGTCTGATGATCCCACCTACCAAGGTAATAGTATACACCTAAGACCATTCAAACCCCCTCCCAATGGCAGGGATATATATCACAGACATCACGCAGAATAGTACAACTACCTCCAGCAAGGTGTATGCAGCTGAGGATGGAGGGTAGGCATGCTCTTAAGTTGCCTCACTATTAAAGATAATGGGGCGACCCGGTGTCCCTCAGAACCTGGGTATCAAGATTAAATAAAACAATTGGTTCTGTCGGGAATTTTCAATCACTTAGGATATGGCACACACTTATTTATAATGCACATAAGTATATTTCTCACAAGAGTAATTAATGAGAAAAGAAAAGGAAAACACACACCAAAATAAAATTCAATAATATATTCAAAAGTGAGTATTAAATACTAATGGCTGTCACAAATACAAATTCAATTGTAACAAGAAACAATAAGTGACCGTTGTGAACAAGTGACATATAGTGATTAGTGATATTGACAGTACACTATATACATGACAAATACACATAAAATACAAGGAGGGGGAAAAAAAACCAAAGGCTTTTATGGACTCTTATCCTATCTATTTTTAAACATGTACTGCATGATCCATTAATGAATTCAATCTTGATCATGGAGACTGGTAGGACACCTAGAGAATGTCGGCGCTTCTCGGACCAGATCAACTGGTCCGAGAAGCGTCCGGCGGATGCATCGTGTGCACTCTTAAGTAACCTGTTACACACGGATTAAATACGCGCAATGTACATGACTCCAACCGGATGGTGGAAGTCCTCTAAAACTCTATAAGAGGCTCCAACCTGCTGGTGGAGACCCCTTTGCCATTTCAAAAACTACACAGTGGTGCAGTCGATGCACTCCATTCTGATTTTCATCTACTGAGACTTCTGCGTTTTGGCTGTCCACCCTTCCCCTTCGTAGTCCTGAGGAAGACCCGCTTTGATGCACTTTAATTTTTGCGCTACATTATAGGGTCGAAACGTCGACATTCTCTAGGTGTCCTACCAGTCTCCATGATCAAGATTGAATTCATTAATGGATCATGCAGTACATGTTTAAAAATAGATAGGACAAGAGTCCATAAAAGCCTTTGGTTTTTTTTCCCCTCCTTGTATTTTATGTGTATTTGTCATGTATATAGTGTACTGTCAATATCACTAATCACTATATGTCACTTGTTCACAACGGTCACTTATTGTTTCTTGTTACAATTGAATTTGTATTTGTGACAGCCATTAGTATTTAATACTCACTTTTGAATATATTATTGAATTTTATTTTGGTGTGTGTCTTCCTTTTCTTTTCTCATTAATTACTCTTGTGAGAAATATCCTTAAGTTGCCTCACAGCAGAAATACTAAAACTGATTCAGTTTGCACTCAATGTGCATAGCACAGAGCTAGAGACCCTTGTGGGAGACTTTAAAGAACTGTTTCAAGGAATTGATTGCCTGAAGGGAAACATTGTAAAACGTCACATCAACCAGCGTAGCAGAGGTCTTCCAAATACCGAGCATGAAGTCCTGTCAGGAGTCCTAAATTTAAGTGATGACATTTTGGTCTATGCCCCAATGCTATAAGAACACCAGACCTGCCTCTGGAAAGTACTCCAGAGACTCGTGGACTGTGGGCTTACCCTCCACCAAGAGAAACGTACATTTCTGAGACCCCACATTAACTTTTTCGGATACCACTTATTGGCCGATGGGTTGGCCCCTGATCCTGCCAAGATGTAATGTGTAAAATCAGAACCCGCCCATCTTCTGTATCTGAAGTATGAAGCTTTTTTATGGATGTCACTTATTGGGGGCTCTTCATTATAAACCTGACAGTCCTTACTGCCCCTCTCCAGGAACCTATGAAGACAAAGGCCACCTGGATGTGAGAGCAAAGATACAGAGTGACAATCAAAACACCAAATACGGACAGCTGAAACATCCCAGACCTATTTCGATCCTCTGAAGGAATCAGAGCTATCAGTGGATGCCAGCAAACAGGACTGGGAGCGGTCCTATCACAAAGACAAGCCTATGGCAAGTGGTCCCCGATAGCTTATGCCAACTGGACTCTTTCCCCTGCAGAACAGAGATATTCAAAAGTAAGGCCCTTGCAATTCACTGGGGTTGTCAGGGAGTGGTCCTATCACAAAGAAAAGCCTGTGGTGAGTGGCCCGAATAGCTTATGCTAGCCTGACTCTTACCCCTACAGAACAGAGGTATTCAGAGATTGAAAGGGAGGCCATTGTAATGCACTGGGCTTGTCAGCACATCCATTTATACCTAGATGGTCACTCTTTCATTGTTAACACTGATCACAA
The DNA here is from genome assembly GCA_963921515.1 of Calotriton arnoldi. NCBI lineage: Eukaryota > Metazoa > Chordata > Amphibia > Caudata > Salamandridae > Calotriton > Calotriton arnoldi. The sequence continues at coordinate 2,324,178 of CAWUFW010001605.1, read as the reverse complement.
GCCACTTGATCCTCTGTTCCGAGGGGCAGCATCCATGCCTCCACCAAGGATTCAAAAGTGGATATTACAGCTACAGAAATACTCTTTCTCTGTAGAGCACCAACATGGGTTCCAGAATCCCACAGATTACCTGTCACGCCATCTGCCATCTGGGAAGAAGAAGCAGAGACACAAGAAACCAAAGAATACGTGCGGCTGGTGATAAAGCGATCACCTTTGCCTATCGCACTAGAAGAAATTGAGAATGAAACTGAAGTGTACAAACTGTCTGCAGTTGGCTCTGGAAGTTGTCTGGACAGGAAATTGGGGCCTACTGAAGATGAATGCCTCCATGAGAATCCCTGAAGCACAGCAGGCGAGTTCCTTCCTTTTCAGTGAGTTGCATGAGTCAGTGGCATCAGAAGAAGGCTCTCTGTTGAGTGGGCATAGGCTGGTGGTACCCTGGAGTATAGTAATGTGGTTTCTCCAGTTAAATGAAACTGTGGAGCAAGTCATCAAATTTTTTCAGATGTGGCAAGTGATGGGAGCCCGGACCTGCAGGGCCCTATCATTTCCGAGGATATTTCAAGGGCACCCTGGATCAGGGTCAGTGCGGATTTTGGTAATCTGCCTGATGGACGATACATGCTGCTGATGACAGATGATTATTAAAAATGCCCAGAAGTGCAGATTGTGCCTTGTATGTTTGTCAGTGAGCTGGTTTCCAAGTTAGAGAAGGTACTGGCAGCCCATTGACGTGTATGAGAGATCTGAAAATACTACAGAAACCCATGCCAAGGTCAGGAACCGTCTGAATATTTTAAGTCGCTCTGTATCCGGCACTGAAAAATAATATCCCGCTGGCCGCAAGTCAACGAGAAAGCCGAACAGTTCATGCGGATTTTGTCAAAAGTGATAGGATTGCCCAGGCCAGTGGCCGGAACCTCAGGGAATGCTGGCAGAAGCCCCAGGAGACTAGTGATTGGCTCCCAAACCAGTTATGCCTGGGCTGAGTGGCGGTTGACGTTATCCCACACTGCCCTGAGTGGCCTCCTTTGCCACCCAGCAATGAGTCCGCGGGGCAGAAGTGAATGCACCAGAATGCTGCGGTGAGCCAGTATCGATGGGCGAAATAGAGCGAACTGCAGGCAGCGGTGTAACGTGGGTTGCCAGCGACCGGGGCAAGGCAAGTATCCTTCCACTTTTCATTTAACATTTTGCACCCCTAAGAATTCTGCGCCCAGGGCAACCGCCCCTGTGGCCACGCCCATGCTACGCCACTGCCTTCAGGTAGGGGACTTGATACTGATCAAAGATCATCATCCTGGCAGCAAGTTAAGACTTCCGTTTGAATTGTCTCTGTGGCAAGTAGTTCAGTTGCAAGTCACTATGGAGACAGCCAGGAAGTCTTTGACAAAGACAATCACCCAAAATGTGTCATTTATCAAACAGTTTTGGGGGTCTCACAATGGTGGCTCCATGCCAGATGGCCACTGGGTCCCAGATAGTGAAGCAGTCCTCCATGCCCTCCGGGATCAGAAAGACTGTGCAGAAAGTCCTGCAGTTTGGACATCACCGGCTGATCTCTGTGGAGGTTGGACCCTGTCACACCAGAGAGTTTGCTAGCTGACTCTGTGTCCTGCCTGCAGAAGGGACAACCTCACCCACCAGCCAGAGGGTAAGAAACACCTAATACAATCTGCGAGCTGTTCCTACTTCATTTCAGAAATGTTGAGAATACGTGCAATGAATGAACCCAAAGGTTGTGGTTTTTACCTTCTGTTAAGAGGTTGTTGCTAACTCAAATAGACATATTCTGTGTGCGAGGGAAGCTTGCACTGCTGCAGCCAATGCTTTGTTATAATGGTTTATGATGACAGCTCTCATTGCTAATGCATATGAAGGCAGCAAAGCAGGCATTGCTGCTGTGTGTGCTGAACCTGTTCTGCTTTTGAGGGAATCGTGCACTGCTGCTTATGTGTTTGGGGTAACCTTGCCCTGCCAGTCTGAGCAAAACAGCAATGCTGCATCCCACATCTGTCTGTGGCCATCTTGCACATACTCATTAGCCTTGGTACTGTGTGTGACTGTCTCTGTAGCAACCTCTTGGTGAAAGGTGTTGCAAGTTGCACTGGTGCCAGGTGATTTCACAGCCTTGTAATACATTTGAACCAACTGACTGGTACAGACTGTTGTGGTAACCAAAGTGAGGTACTCCCCACAGTGAGCAAATAAATAATAAAAGAAATTAGTTTGCATTTTTAAAAAAAGCACAGGTTCAACATTTTTATCATGAGTCCCCTACCAATGCTGCCAAATACTGGGGTTGATGAACCTGTTTAGTCTGGATTCGAGCTCATCCCTATGTCTTCCACCACCCTGCATTCCTGTTTGTTTATCACACACTTGCAGGTTATTTTTCATTCATCCTGTCTCTCTTTGTCATTGTTTTCCTATCTTTCTCTTCCTCCTTCTTTCTCTCTTTTTTGCCTTTCTGTCTCTTGCCTCGGGTCAATGGTTATTCTTTATGTAGGACAACCACAAAATATATGTCGCTAACACAACAACTATGCCCAATTTCCAGGTTTTGGCAGTACCCAGCCTGTGGCCAGGGCCTGACCGGTAAGCAAAACCATCCTTGGAAACAAAGTTCAATCCAGCCGCATACTACAGGCGGTTGCACCTAGAATGAGGCCATGGGGGCTTAGTTGAATAACGGCAGTGCATGATTGTTTTTTTTTTGCAGTTTAATATAGTGTGAACTTGACCCGAAGGTATTGGAGCACTTTACATGAGCACCAGTTACATTACACAAGGACACATTCATTTTTGGTAGGCACTGGGAGATTAAGGGCCAGATGTACGACCAATTGAAATTGCGACTCGCAAATTGCGCTCGATTGCGAGTCGCAATTTGTGAGTCGCAATTTCAAATGTTCAACTGTGTCTGAGACACTCATTGCGATTCCCAATGGGGTCGCAATATGCGAGCCTAATGAATATTAATGAAGCACTCGCAATTTGCGACCCCATTGGGAATGGCTGGCCCTCCCAGGGATTGTGGCCTGCTGGGCTCAGCAAACCTCCATGTCTGGGACTGCTTTTAAATAAAGCAATTTTTTTTTTAATGCAGCCCATTTTCCTTAAAGGAAAACGGGATGCATTTAAAAAAAATAAATGAAATGTTTTCGTTTAATTTTTTAAGGGCAGGTAGTGGTCCCTGGACCACCGCCCGCCCCTAAAAAATATTTCCCCCTGCACTTGCAAAGGGGAAGGGGTCCCCTGGTGACCCCTTCCCATTTGCGACTGCATTACCACCCCCTTGAAGAGGGCGGTAAATTGCGAGTGTTTTGCAACCGCAATTGCGGCTGCAAAACATTCGTACATGGCTTGTGAGTCGCTATTAGGAAGGGAACGCCCCTTCCTAATAGCGAGTCGCAAAACACTATTTTGCGAGTCGCAAATTGTTTGTGACTCGCAAAATAGTGTTAGTACATGGCCCAGAGGAAAATGCATGTGCAAACAGGTTGCAAACCCGTTTGCGCATGCAATTTTCCATCGTACATCTGGCCTCCAGTGATTTGCCCAGAATCACAGGATGTTGAGCCGATGCTGAGACTGGAACCTGGTTCCCCAGCTCCCAAGTCGGCAGCTTTGGCCGTTGCGCACTAGCTTGCAGCTTATGGGGATATTCCAGAGGCAGAAAGTCAGGCCAGTCATGCCAGTCACTTGGCTTAGTTAGAGAGGACCATAGCTGCAGACTGTACCAAAATGTAACTGAATCTACTAAGCATGTGGTTTGTGGAGGTCCAATCTTCGACTCTACAAGGGGTGTTACTTTGACAAGATCGTTGCTTGTTACACACTGATGAGCACAGATGAATCCATTTTTGACCATGTCTTATAATACAGGTGCATGTCTTTAACTGGATGAATTTGTGACAAATTTTATTGTAATATGTATAACTATAGTATATTGCTAAGTGTATAGGTTGAAAAACTGAACATGAGACACACATAGAAAGGAAAAGGACTGACTCTCCTCTCATCAAAGATACACGTTTCAATCGTGTAACTCATTTATATTAAGCCCGGGCAGGTAACTACGCTCCGCCAGTGGAATTTACGTAGATTTGCATACTCCGCGTTCCGTTGCGTACGCGGAGTTTAGGCAAAACTACGACTCTGTGGCGAAGCGTAGTTAGCCGGCCCCTCCACCCGCCCAAAGTAATTATAAAGTAAGAAAAAAGTCACTTACCTGCCATGGCGGCCTCCTCCTCGCCATGGCCGCTCTCCTTCCTCATCCTCGCCGTCCTTCTTCTTTGATAACCCCTACGTTGTACGTCTTGCGAGTGTGAACCTACCAACAAAGCACTCTCACATCGAACGCAATGGGATTTTAGGGAGGGTATCACAGACGATGGGGGGGAGAAGGAAATGGGAATACAGCATCAAATGTGGGGGTTCACTGGAGAGGGGAAAGGCGATTGGGTGACACTGTAGGTGAGGTGGGGCAACAAGGGGAGTGGCAGAGCTGCTGGTGGATGGGCAGGTATGTGGGGAAAGAACTGGAGGGGGGATTCCTTGAGAGTCGTCTGGCATCTGGGTGTTTCCCATGTGACAAGGTGTTGTGACAAGGTGTTGATTGGAGATGGGTGTTCAGCTTCTTGCTGTAATGAAGAAGGGATGGAGCATGGCAGATCTGGACTAGGATGGGATCCCAGATACTATGAGCAGAGCAGCATTTCTGATATCTCATCTTCTGCTTCCTGCATGCATTCTGACTACTGCTGCATGCTGTGCACCTTCCACCAGTGGTCTCAATCTTGGTCCCCGGGTGTGGTGGGATCCAGAGTTGACTTACTTGCAGGTGGTGCAGCAGACCTTGCGCGTGAAGCTCGTTGGAAGTGGGAGCCCGTGGAGTTCAAAATGAGTCAGCGTGATCTGTCCTATTTGTGAAGACAGTGGATGAGACCTGCTGCTGCCTGTAGGACTCCTTTAGTGAAGTAAGCTGGCCCTCAGAGACAGTGGCGGCTGGCTTGGCTCGCGGGTGGCGGGGGGGGGGGTGCTGCACGGGGGAGTCACATGGGGGGGTTGGGGTGCGCAATATAAAAAAAACTTACCTTACCACCGGTTCTGCGTCTCTGCTCCTGCTCTTCTTGTCTTGGAACAGGAAGCACAGCCAGGCCCCACTGACCAATCACAACGCTGCAGTGAAGCTTTGTGATAGGTAAGCACCCAGGCTCCCCTGACCAATCACAACGCTGCAATGCAGCGTTATGATTGGTCTGAGCACCATGACACGGCGCTCAGCCAGGGGCTGAAGGAGTGGGCATGTTCTCCATGCAGGCTGTAGTGCAGCCTGCATGGTGAACAGGAAAAGTGTGCATGACTGGTTTGGGCGGCCTGAGAGGGCTGACCAAACAGTCATTGCGCACTTAGGAGTGGGCAAACCACTCCTCCCCTGCCCTGCTCCGAGAGTAGAGCAGCCCCGCCCACCCACCCGCAAAGCAACACGAAGCATAAAATGATAATAACGCAAAGTTATTATCATTTTATGTTTTGTACTTTGCGCTGCTTAAATTTAACAGTGATAAGACAGAGATCGTATGCGGTGCAGCCCAGCAAATTTCACGCCAGCTCCCGGCCAATTTCTGGCCTATCCCAGTGGATAAGCCATTGACACCATCTGAGGCGGTACGCAACCTGGGAGTAACAATTGATGAGAGGTTGAGTTTAGAGACTCACGTAAATAAAACAGTGGGGACCAGTTTTTCCCTCGTAAGAATACTAAGGAAGATCCTCCCAATGATGCCAATTCCAACTAGGGCACAGATAGTAAGAAGCGTTGTTCTGAGCCGGCTGGATTACTGCAATGCCCTTCTTCTGGAGGCCCCAAAATACCTGATCGAGAGACTTCAGAGAAGTCAGACAATTGCGGCCAAATAAGCACTTATGAAACCTCGGCGATCATCAGCCTCCCTGGCCCTTAAGGAACTCCACTGGCTCCCAGTATTACAGAGGATTCAGTTTAAATCTCTCTGTATTGTTTTTAAGGCCTTACACGGTCTGGGGCCCAAACCACTGCAGAGCAAATTTCAATGGTATGCCCCCATCAGAAGCCTGCGATCTTCCTCAGCCAGACTTGTAAAGGCGCCCAGGTTTAAGAGAGTAAAACTGGGAGCAAGAGCATTTAGCTCTGCAGCCGCTCGACTGTGGAATGCACTTCCGACCAGTCTCAGAGAGGTGGAAGATCTTCTGCAGTTTAGAAAGAAATTAAAGACCTGGCTCTACCCTAACGATGCTGCCTAGGCCCCTCTTTGGGTAGGACCCCAACTGCAATATGGGTGTATGGTTTGAGTAAATGTACACTAGCGCCAGGATGCCCGTGGGGTGATAGTGCGCTCTATAAGTATGCTTAACATTAACATTAACAGTGGGGCGACGCTCCTCCACCTTAGCGTAGGAGCCACCACTGCTCAGAGATGCCGGCTATAAAAGCACCGCCTTTTTGGGGATGGGAAAGGGCGAGGCCTTGGACAGTAGTACTGAAGTGTGCTTGGGTAGGATCGGCTTTGATCTGCTGAGTAGAGTCAGTTGATGCCAGGCAGCCTTTGGGCCTTGTTTATAATCTGGTGGCTACAGGACACCCACTAAACAGTGCCCCATCTGCCCCATTTGTGGTGTGTAATAGGGTAGACAGGACATGCAATGAAAATGAAAACAAACTGACACTCTGTTTTTATTTCTATAGCTCAGATGCACAGAGTGCAGCTTTCCTTCTGTGTGTGCTGGTACTTGTATGGGGGGAGGGCGCCATAGTGTGCCCTATGTGGCATGTGAAGAAACCTGTACCACCATTGCCTGTGACGTGTCAGTCTGTGTAATGATAGTCTGCAGTGCTGCTGCCCAATTTGTATGTCTGTGCTCTCCCTGCTGCCAACCACGTTGTACCCGTTCCGCGTCTGAAGAAACCGTACCGTGATGCTGCTCTTATTGTCAATGTTACATACCTGTTCAATGGCACTGTGTCATGTGTGATACCTTTATCAGGCCTTTGTTAGGTCTCGCGCCTAGCGTTGCACTGCGTAGCAGTGCTCGCGCAGCGCGAGACATTTAGTAGGTGAAAAACGGGGATTCAGCACTGACCTAGGAATCGCACACGCTTGTGCGTGTGCAATTCCTTTTGTGCTCCCCCATTGGCCTTTTCGTGCGTCTTTGTATAAAAGACTGCACACAATTGGCCAAAGGCGGGCGCATTGCTCCGCCCATGGCCTATTGGTGTCTATTACGCGCTTGGTGCGCGTAATAGACACCAATAGGCCATCCCATGGCCTTTTGGTGTCTATTACGCGCTTGTCTTTCTTTGCCGTCACTGGCTCCCTTTCCCTGCTCTGCTGCCGGTGCATTTATACGCGGCCTCCCTTTGTCTGTCTGCGGGTCCTGCTGCCTCTCAGAGGCGGAATGTGCTGCCAGCTGCCCAAGTTTGCTGCACTCACTGAAGGGTGCGCATGGCTGCTTGTCGATCTCGGTAAGTCAGTGGCGCCATTGTTTAGCACTGCAGTACAGACCGCGTTTAATTCCACTTGTTACCTCTGTTTCTCGCCCACAGGTCGAGCCTGAGTCACCCACGAGGGGACCTGGGTGTCATGTTTTTTCCTCTGAATAATGAACTGCTCACCATTTCACCTTTTTGTTTTGCTTAGAATTCAGAGGAATTAATGACGCGAATGGTTTGAATGGTTAGCCTTTGTGCTTTGAGTAAAAACAAAAAACCTGCCAAACAAAAACATTATGCTTTTATAGCTAATGATTGAGGGCATTTTATCATTCGTTCTGTAGCGATTTATCTGTAGCCCTTTACTTACAAGTTTATTTGTATGAAAATAGTAACGGTTAATGTTTGCTATTGGTCGAGTTAGTAAGAAAGGCTGCGTTGACCTTTCCGGGATTTGAACCCCTGAACTGTAGGTCACATCTTAGTGAACGGCCATGAACTCTCCTAGTTTGAATGAAATATGCGTGGCAAGTTCTCACGTACACGTGAGAACCAGCACACGATTCATGCACCTAGAAGCCTAGTCGTAAAGGTTCCTAGGTGTATACACAGCACACCGGACAGTCATGGACTAGATAGAAGCCATGCCCCATCTATATGCTAATTAGCCCCCTTATGTTTTTTAGGTACGGGTGGACATTTTTTGGGACTGGTTAAATAAGTGACACGTGGCTGGATGAGGATGTGTGTGGAGAGACCAAAGCTTTGTGTCTGTCATGGTACATGTCCACCTGTGGCATGTAAAAGATAAAGGGGGGGGGGGGGCCTTTGTAAGCTCAAGAACTGTAACTAAGAATCTTGTCCTAGAAGCGTATCTTTGTAATTAAGGACGTGGCTTAAAGCACGTAAACTAAAGTAGTGTCGTAAACTAAAGTAGTGTGCTTCACACATCGTTTCACCCGACAAGTATTTGGGTATCATTCTGTGATTTTACTTTATTGCATCCAGGCCTATAAAACATAATTGACATAGGTCTAAAACAAGGCAGAGTTATTGGCTTTGGCAGTGGATGTTATCAGTATGAAATAAATTAATAGCGACAATGATTCTGTGTTAAACAGGATTGACATATGTTTCAGTTCTGAAAATACGAGATTGAATTAGACATATTTAAGGTCTCTGGGAGGGGTAGTGGTCTTCGGAGTGTCTCAGCTACTCCCGTTCTCACCTTCACATCACTTTCCTCTGTGGTCTCTCACTGTTTGATACTTAATGCCGTTTTTCTCCACACATCATTCTGAAATCCTCACTGCATCTTCCACACACCATCGTTCTTCAGCACTGTATTCTCTCACCCTCATTCTACGTGTACGACCACTTATCTCTTCCATTAAACACCCCTTCAGACAGACCCCCCCCCAACTCTCTCTCTCTCTCTCTCTCTCTCTCTCCTGTAAGCACCGATTTTCTTTATTGGGTGCTGTTAATATTTCGACAACTACATACCTCTTTCCCACACTTCCTCATTGAATCACAGTTGTAAATGGCACATGTAGCCTTTGCGTTCTGCAGAGAGGCCAATGATTGGATGTGCGCTATTGTCTGAACACTTTTATGATCGCTGAAAGGTACTCTGAGAAACTTGCACTGCCTTCAGCCTGACCTCAAGAGCTTGCAATAGTGCCCTGTCATAAATAACCACCCACAACCTGAACTCACCCAGACACCTACAGGTGATCCAATTCACAATATGTTGCATGGAAAAAAATCAGATAAACAATATCCGTGATATCTGCCGTGATATCTGGAGAAAGCACATTTCTTTGGGTTATGCAAGATGAAGTAAAACATGATTTGAAAACAACGACTTCATCGCTGACATGGATTACCTTAAGTGTTTTTACAGTACTTGATAGGGCTTGAAAGGGACCAATTTCAGAGTCCGTTTCTAATTACTGCTGGCTCTAAGACACTGAAGGACCCACCCCACTTAAACGTCCTGGCAGGCAGTGAACACTGACCATTCTTTACCAAACCTGAAACACTCCCAGCATATGAAGGTAAACCCAGTGCTTAATTTGAGCCTGTGGTTTTCCGGTGCTCAGCGCTGGCACTTAATCATCAACACCGGTGCTTTTCATGAGCACCAGTTAAGGACAAATTGATGTATTTATTATGGGGAGATTAAGTGATTTGCTCAGCATTACATAATGTTGAGCCGACGCAGAGACTCTAACCTGGTTCCCCAGCTCTGAAGTAACCAGCTCTGGCCATTATGCCACATCCTATCCACACTTTCATGCTTAGTAATTGGTTCTGTTTTAGGTGGTGCTAACAGGAGAAATGGGATGGAGCAAGTCGCGTCCTGACTAGAGCCCAGGCACTTATTTTTTTTTACAAATTACCCACTGGGTAAAACTACATGAAGAGCACGGCAGCTGATCTCAAGAGTCCACAGCTCCACAGTCAGCGTTTACAGTTCCTGGCAACATTTTCATTACACCGGTGTAAGCGTACATGTGATTTCTGGCATTTCATGTTACGCTTGTTACGGATCACTCACAAAATTACACCGCGTTGCATAATTTCAAGTCTGTTCAGGTAAAATCTTTCACGGGAGTATGAAAATGTGACCGAACAGAACACAAGCAGCTGTTTGCGGCACTTGTGTTCTTGCGCTTTTTACATTTTTGGACAGAAGGATACATTTCACCCTAAAATGTAGTGCTAAATGCTAGTTTTTCATTTCATGTAACTTGTCCATAATTTTGCAAAAAGAAATTATGCAAATTTTGCACACCCCTCCCTACCCATGGCTTGGTTGTTGGTTGGAAACTCTTGGTCAATTAACGCCGTGAAGGTGGGTGCTGCATACACTATTCTAGGGATGTACAGTTTGGGCCTGATTTAGATCTCGGAGGACGGGTTACTCCATCACAGCGGTGACCGATATCCCGTCCGCTGAAATATAAATCCCATAAGATATAATGGGATTTATATTTTGGCAGACAGAACATCCATCACCATTGTGAGGGAGTAACCAGTCTCCCGAGATGGAAATCGGGCCCCTTCTCTGGAAGATAACAATCAGTAGTTGAGTGAGTGGGTGTGTTCATATTGTTACTGCAGCAAGAAAAGTCGCATTCCAGTATGTTTCCGCCTCTTTCCTCCTTGTTGCGAGGTCTGGAAGTCACAAACAAAATGTTTCGTCCACTAGAGCATCTCCATCTATGTAAATATTGATGGAACAGCTTGGGTCTGGCAGCCCTGTGCTAAATACATAGGTTAGTGGGACCAGAGTGCATGTTTAAGTGCTGAATTCTTTCAAAACCTTAATTTGCTACACCACCACCTGGGATCTTTGATCTGCCAACTAAAACATCCAAGTGCCACCCAAACCACCCTCTGCAGCTCCCAGTTCCAGATCTATTTACCTCTGTGGTCCCTTCCACTGGAATTCAATGCCCCTGCTATCCAGGCATGTCCCTCACTCATTGAGATTACAGCAATCTTCCTCATGTAATCAGAAAGAAAAAGTAACTTCCACGCATCACAACAAACTGTATATGAGCACTGTTTTCTTTATTCAGTTTCTCTTACTGCAGGCACGACGTGCCTTGGTACCTCTACCCCCCCACCCCACCTCCCTACCCTCACTCCCGTTGTCCGTGCCTTGTTTACCCCCCCTCCCGTTGTCCGTGCCTTCTCCCTTCGGTGGAGCGTGTGCACGATTTTTAAAAAATTATTTTGGAATATCTTCCGCTCAGCTTGACACGCTTTTAACTGGCGAGAAGTAGCGCTGCAAGGCCCTGTGCACGCGGTTCATGTGCTTTGTACTGATGATCATTCTGGATATCATGGGTCTCGGCTGCATGTGTCCTGCTTCACCGATCGGAACATACACGTCTTTGGGTCACGTGGCTTCAGTGGGTGAGATACTCACCGGGTAAATTCTAGTTGGCGTCAGACACGTGGTGGCTTCTGAACATCTCCATGATTAATGACTGTTCTCCTTTTTGGATTATTGAGAGCGTCATCCTGTCTTTAAGATGTGTTGGTGTCACCCCAAGGGTGGGTTCTTTGAGACACTGCTGGGTGCCCAGAGCATGGCATTGCTATGTATGAAGAGGTGTCTTGACTGAGTCTCCTGGACTGACGTCACTCTCCCTTTTTAGCTCCTTTTCCATGAAGAAGGCGCCTGGATCCCCAGAACGCATGGGACTGAGTGTACAGTGATTGTGTCACGTGATTGACAGAAGAGAGTCCAGTTAAGTCTCTTCAGTGAAATGGACGTCTTGGTCTTCACTGTTGGACTCAACATTGAAGGTCACATTTTATGTCCCCAGTGATTGCATTAAACTCATATAATCGAGGAAGCATTCAGTCTTTACATCTGGATTCTTTTTGGGAGAGTGTGCAGCGAGTCTGTACATCAGATGGGCAGACGGCATGAGTGATCTTGGGCAGAAGATGCTTTTACTGCAGCACCAGGAAATACAGAAGTAATTCTCAGTGCACATTCACTCGGCTGGAATAAAGGTTGATTCAGAAGTGACAATTTGGAAACACTGTATTATCAGGTCTCCGGTGTAATCCCCCGTTCCAGATGCCCTGTGGTGAGCACTTTGCTGGATAACGAATGTTGCAGGAACCCTCTGCTTCCAGCCCTAAGTGTAATCCACGTTCATCCCTTGGTGACCGGTGATGTTAGTACATACATGACACAGACAGCCCTGTGGTGTGAGCAGCACAAGAGCCCCACTCACGTGGAGTCAGCAGCCTCCCTCCCCCAGGCATCCTCTGTACATCCTCTGGTGTAGGCCCTGATGCACCGCTAACAATTCTAAGACTCCACCACCCCCGTGAGAGGGCAGTAGACCCCATGTGGTCTCTGGACATTGCAGACACACAGGCAATCTTCAAAGAGGGTGAGGATGGGAGTTGTCATGAGTGTGAGGCTTCGCTGGCATTATTTACTCCCAGTACTGCCACCCGGTGTCAAACCAGACCGGGAGTTGTGACGGTGGCGGGTGTGAGGAGAAAGATTAAAGAACAAGCATTTGCAATGCAACAGGTCTCGCATTTACGCGACTTTGAGCTATTGGCATTGTAAATGAAAATGCCTTTTAGTTATGTTTTGGTTTTTAAAACATAAATAAAAGGCATTGTCCTTTACAATGCCAATAGCTCAAAGTCGCGTAAATGCGAGACCTATTGCATTGCAAATGCTTGTTTTTATATTTAATAACACTTTGAATTCTGGGACTTGTATTTGAACTTTCACTATGACTTGTTTCTACTTGGCATCTAGACTTTTCGAGGTATGAAAGAATCATGCACTGCTAATAGACATATTTTTGTGTGTGTTTTTTTATAATTTATTTTAGACGAATTCTGAGAGAAACCCATTTTTTTCATTCACGTGAAAGGTCCGCGCTTTCCCAGGAGCACCAGCAGCAGAATCCTGTGAATGGAACGCCTATGACGTGACGGGCCCTCCAATGTGATGTCACGTGGTCGGGGGCAAGTGCAGCGGGGAGGCCTCCCCGCAGCAGAGACAAGGAGAGGTCACTGAGGGGGAAGAATGTCGAGTACGATGGGGGTTCTTTTAGGTTCATAGCAGGATCATTTTTTTTGTGACTAAATAGATGCATTTTCCTAAAAAATTGGGTTAACCCGTGCATTGCCTGCTCCCCCTGTTAAACTGAAATACATGGCATCACCCATAAACCGGTGACGTGTGATGACACCTTGAAAAGTCTCTATTATGACGTACCGTTGGTATAAAAGGCTGGTAACCAAGTAGCTGCAGCATTGCAGCCACAGACTCCAGACGGGGAGGACCACTGCTGGCGGCTGGAGCTGAGGCCGACGAGAGGCCGAAGCTGCAGGGGTCTATCAGTATGAGGCTCCAAAAAGGAAGGGGGTGGTGATGAGTCTAAAGGGACAAGGTGAGTACATAAACCAAGAAACTGAACTGAAAACCGAACTTGAAACCAATGTGAAAGCTAACTTGAAACTAACTTGAAATTCCACCTTCCTTCCCTTCCCTTCCTTTTCCTACCCTACCCGACCTCTACTGTACCCTACTTTTTCTTGCCCTTCCACCCTTTCCAATCAACTTCCCTGCACATTACCTTTCTGTCTCCTTTCCTCTTCCTTCCAGCACCTTAGGAACCACCTTCTAGGAACCACCTTCACCTCCCTTTATTTTACCCAGATCTTTCTCCTTTGTTGACTCCTTTCCTTTCTTTTTCTTTCCTTTTCTTCTCATCGCCTCACCTCACCTTACCTTACCTCACCTTGCCCCTAACCCTTACTCTTACCTCCCCGTCCCTTCCCTTCCCTCTCCCTTACCTATCCCTCCATTTCCCCTTCCATTCCCTTCCCTTCCTCTCTCCTTCCCACTTTCCATCCTTCTTCCACTCACTATCCTATCCCCCTCAATTCCCTACCCCATCCCTCATCCTTCCCTTCCCTACCCTCCCTTCCCTTGCCATACCGTTCCCCTTCCCTTTCCCATCCTTCACCCTTCACCTCCCTCTCCCTTCCCTTCCCCTCCATCTCCCTTCCCTCTCCCACTACCTCTCCCTCACCCATCCTCCTTCCCCTCACTGTTCCCTTCCTTTCACTTTCTCATCATTCACACTTTGCCCTTCCCCTTCCCCCTCACCCTTCCCTTCCCCTTCCTCTTCCCCTCTCTCTCCCATTCTCTGTTCTTCTCCTCCTCTCCCTCCTCTTCCACTCTCTCTTCCCTTCCCTCCATTTCCCCTTCCCTTCCTTTCCCTTCCCTTTTCCTTCCCCCTTTCCTTCCATCTTCCACTCACTATTCCCTTCCCCATCCCTCATCCTTCCCTTCACTTGCCTTCCCGCCCCCTTCCCATACCTCTCCCTTCCCCTCCCTCTCCCTCTCCCTTCCCCTCCATCTCCCTACCCTCTCCCACTACATCTCCCTCTCCCATCCTCCTTCCCCTCACTGTTCCCTTCCTTTCCCTTTCTCGTCACTCACACTTTGCCCTTCCCCTCGCCCTTCCCTTCCTCTTCCCCTCTGCCTCCCCCTCTGTTCTTCTACTCCTTCCCCTCCTCTTCCACTCTCTCTTCCCTTCCCCCTCCCTCCATTTCCCCTTCCCTTCCCTTCTTTTCCCTTCCCTTTTCCTTCCCCCTTTCCTTCCCTCTTCCACTCACTATATTCCCTTCCCCATCCCTCATCCTTCCCTTCCCTACCCTCCCTTCCCTTGCCATACCGTTCCCCTTCCCTTTCCCATCCTTCACCCTTCACCTCCCTCTCCCTTCCCTTCCTCTCCATCTCCCTTCCTTCGCCTCTCCCACAACCTCTCCCACTCTCTCTCCCACTCCCTCCCACTTCCCCTCACTGTTCCCTTCCTTTCCCTTACCCATCACTCACACTTATCTTGCTCTTCCCCTCATCCTTCCCTTCCTCTTCCCCTATCCCTACCCCTCTCTGTTCCTCTCCTCCCTTCCCTCCCCTTCTACTCACCCTCCCATCTCCCTTCATTTTTCCCTTTCCCTTCCCTTCCCCTCACCTCTCCCCTACCCTACCATTCCACTTGCCCTACCCATCACCGATCCCTTCTCTTCCCCTTTTTTCTCTCCCTCCCTTTAGCTCACCCTTCCGTTTCCCTTTCTCTTTCCATTTCCTGCTCCCTTTCCATTTTCTTCCCCTCTGCCTTTCCCTCCTCTTCCCCTTCCCTCTCCCTTACTCTTCCCATCCCTCCCCTTCCACTCACCATCCCCTCACCCTTCCATTCGCTTCGCTTCCATTCCTTTCCCTTCCCTTCCCCTCCCTCCACTCCCTTTCCTCCTGTGCCTCTCCCTCCTCTCCACTCACCTGTCCCCTTCCCCTCACCCTTCCCTCTCCCTCAAACTCTATCTCCCACTTCCTCACATCATTCTCTTCCTTTCCCTTACCCATCACTCACCCTTCCCCTCACCCTTCCCTTCTCTTCCGTTTCTCTTTCCCTCTCCCTGTCTTTCTCCTCCTCTGCCTCCTCTTTCACCCTCCTTCTTCTTCCACTCTCCTCGTCCACTCTCCCATTCCCTTCTTCCCTTCCCTTTCCCCTCTCCCCTATCCATTGCCCACTCCCTTCCCCCTCTGCTTCCCCTTCCCCACCCCCTCTCTCCTCTCTTCTCTTCCCTTCCCCTATCCTACCTCTTGCCTTCCCATTTCCTCCACTTTTTTCCCTTTCCCTTCCCTTCCATTCTGTTCTCTACTCTTCCCTTGCGTTCCCTTCTCATCCCCTCCCTCCCCCTTTCCCTTCCCTTTGCCTTCCCACCCCTCCCTTCCCTTCGTACCTGACCCCTCCCATTTTTCCTTTCCCTAAACTTTCCCTTCTGTTCCCCTTTCCTTTTCTTCCCCTCTCCTTTTCACTTTCACTTCCTCTCACCTTTCCCTCCCCCCTTCCCCCTTTCCACCCCTTCCCTTTTTCGCCTCTCCCTTCCCCTCTCCATCTTTCTCCCCCTCTCCCTTCCATTCAACTTCCCCCACCCTTCTGTTCCCTTCCATTCCCCATCCCTTTCCTTTCCCTTCCTTTCCAATCCATTCCCTCCCCTTCCCCTTTTCTTCCACTCTCCCTTTTGATTCCCCTCCCTTTTCTCCCCTCCCCTCCCCTTCTATTTTCCCTTTGCTTTCTTTCCCTTTTCCTTTCATTTCCCATGCCTCCCTTCCGTACCCGACCCCTCCCCTTCCTTTCCCTATCTTTGCCCTTCCCTTTCCCTTTTCTTCCCCTCTCCTTTTCATTTCCCTTCACTCTTTCCCCCACCCTCCCCTTCCCCCTTTCCATCCCTTCCCTTTTCCCCTTCTCCCTTCCCCTCCTCTCTTCCATTCCACTCACCCCACCCTTCTATTCCCCTCCCTACCACTCACCCTTCCTTTCCAATCCCTTCCCTCTCCTCCCCTTTTTCTTCCCCTCTCCCTTCTGTTCCCCTCACCCTTCCCTTCCTTCCCCTTCTACTTTCCCTTTCTTCCCTTTCCTTCCGCTTTCCCCTCCCCTTCCACTCACCCTTCCCTTCCCTTCACTTTCCCTTTCCCTTCCCCTCACCCTTCCTCTCATCATTTCCCTCACCCAGCTCTTCCCTTCATTTTCCTTTCACTCCCTTCCCTTGCCCTCTTCCTCCCCCTCTCCCTCCTTTTCCACTGCCCCTTTCTCTCACTTCCCTCCCATTTCTCTCACTTGCCTCCCAAACCCTACCCTCCTCTCCCCTTCCCTTCTTTTTCTTCATCTTCCCATTTCCCTCACTTTCCCCTAACCCTTCCCTTCTCTTTCTCTTACTGTCTCTCTCCCCTCCCCTTTCCCTTCCCCTCACTCTTTTCCTTTCCTTTCCCTCCCCTTCCCCTCTTCTTCCACTTCCCCTCACTGTTTCCTTTCCCTCCCCTTCTCCTCACCCATACATTTCCCTTCCGCTCCCCTTTCTCTCACCCTTCCCCTCTCCCTACCCTTCCCTTGCTCTCCCTCTTCCACCCTTCCCCTCCCCCTCACACTTCCCCCTCCCCTTTCCTTTCTCATCCCTTACCCATTACTTCCCATTCCTTCCCTTCCCTTCCCTTCCCTCCCCCTTCCCCTCTCCTTTCCCTTCCCCTCCATCTCCCTTCCCTCTCCCACTCACACTCTCACTCCCTCTCTCCTTCCCCTCACTGTTCCCTTCCTTTCCCTTTCCCATCACTCATACTTTGGCCTTCACCTCACTCTTCCCTCCCCCTCTAGTGCCCTCTCTCTGTTCTTCTCTCCTTCCACTCTCCCTCCCCTTCCCTCTCTCGCACCCCTCCCTCCATTTACCCTTCCCTTCTCCTTCCCCCTTTCTTTTCCTCTTCCACTCACTATTCCATTCCCTTCCCCATCCGTCATCCTTCCCTTCACATGCCATCTCGTCCCCTTCCCTTTCCCATCTCTCATCCTCACACGTCCCCTCCCGCTCCCTCTCCCTCTCCCTTCCACTCCATCTCCCTTCCCTCTCCCTCTCCCCCTCACTTCCCTTCCTCCCTTCTCCATCACTCACACTTACCTTGCCCTTCCCTTCCTCTTCCCCTCTGTTCATCTCCACTCCTCCCTCCCCTTCTACTCACCCTCCCCTCACCCTTCCCTTCTCCTATCCATTCCCTCCCCCCTCCCTCCCCTTCCACTCACCCTTCCCCTCATCTTTCCCATACCCTTCCCCTCACCCTACCCCTCACCAATCCCTCCCCTTTTTCTTCTCATCTCCCTCCCTTCACCTCACCCATATTCTCACCCTTCCATTTCCCTTTCTCTTTCCATTTCCCGCTCCCTTTCAATTTTCTTACCCTCTCCCTCTCCCTTCCCCTCTCCTTTCCCTCAATCTTCCCTTCCACTCACCATCCCCTCACCCTTCCCTTCCCTCCCCTTCACTCCACTATCTTCCCTTGCCTCTACCTCCTCTTCCACTCACTTGTCCCCTCCCCCTCTCCCTCCCCTTCCCCCTCACTCTCCCCTTTCACCTCACTCTTCACCTCACCCATCCCTTGTCCTCAAACTCTCCCTCTATCTCCCACTTCCTCACACCATTCTCTTCCTTTCCCTTCCCCTCCCCTCCCTTCTCTTCCCTTCCTCTTTCCCTCTCCGTCTTTCTCCTCGGCCTCCTCTTCCACCCTCCCTCCTCTTCCACTCTCCCCTTCCCTTTCCCTTTTCCTTCTCCCTTTCCTCTATCCCATCCCCTCTCCCTTCCCTCTCAGCTTCCCCACCCCTCCACCCCCTCTCCTCTTCCCTTCCCCTATCCCACCCCTTACCTCCCCATTTCCTCCCCTTGTCTCCCTTTCCCTTCCATTCTCTTCTCTTCCCTTCTCTTCCCTACCCTTCCCTTGAGTTTCCTTCTCTTTTCCTTCTCTTCCCCTCCCACACCCTCTCCCTTTCTCTTTTCGTTTCCCTTAATTTCCCTTTTCCATCACTCACACTTTGCCCTTCCCCTCACCCTTCTCTTTCTCTTCCCCTCTCCCTGTTCTTCTCCTCTCCCTCTTCTTCCACTCTCCCTTCTCTTCCCTTCCCTCTCCATCGCACCTCACTCCATTTCCCCTTCCCTTCCATTCTCCACTCACTATTCCCTTCCCTTCCTCATCCCTCCCTTCACTTGCCATGCCATCCCCTTCCCTTTCCTTTCCCATCCCTCACCCTCATCCTTCCCCTCCCCTCCCTTCCACTCCATCTCCCTTCCCTCGCCCACTACCTCTCCCACTCTGACTCCCTCTCCCGCTCCCGCTCCCTCCCCTTCCCACATCCCCCAGTTTCCTTCCTTTCCCTTCCTCATCACTCGCACTTACCTTGCTCTTCCCCTCATCCTTCCCTTCCCTTCCTCTTCCCCTCTCCCTACCCTGTCCTCTCCTCCCTCCCCTCCTACTCCCCCTCCCCTACCCTCCCCTCACCCTTCCCTTTTCCTTTCCCTTCTCCATTCCCCTTCCTTCTCCATTCCATTCCCTTCCCTCACCCTCCCCTTCCCCTCATCCTTCCCTTCCTCTTCCCCTCTCCCTACCCCTCTGTCCTCTCCTCCCCTCTCCCCTTCTACTTACCCTCCCCTCACCCTTCCCTTCTCCCTTCACTTCTCCACACCCATTCCCCTATCCGTTCCCTCTCCCTCCCCTTCCACTCACCTTTCCCCTCATCTTTCTCCTCCTCTGCCTCCTCTTCCACCCTTCCTCCTCTTCCACTCCCCACTTCCCTTCTTTCCTTCCCTCTTTCCCCTATCCCTTCCCCCTCAGCTTTCCCACCCCACCCCCTCTCTTCTCTTCCCTTCCTTACCCCATCCTACCCTTCCCATTTCCTCCCCTTGTCTCCCTTTCCCTTCCATTCTCTTCCCTACCTTTCCATTGCATTCCCTTCTCTTTTCCTCCTCTTTCCCTCCCTCTCCCTTCTCTTTCCCTTCCCTTTCCCTCACCATTACTTTCCAATCCCTTCCCTTTCCATTCTACTTCCCTTCTCCTTCCCCCTTTCCTTCCCTCGTCCACTTACTATTCTCTTCCCTTCCTCATCCCTCCCTTCACTTGACATCCAGCCCCCTTCCCTTTCACATCCCTCACCCTTTACCCTTCTCCTCCCTCTCCCTTCCACTGCATCTCCCTTCCCTCTCCCTCTCCCTCCCCCGCTCCTTCCCACGTCCCCTCACTGTTTCCTTCCCCATCACTCACACTTACCTTGCCCTTCTCCTCATCCTTCCCTTCCCCTCTCCCTACCCCTCTCTGTTCCACTCCTCCCCACTCCCCTTCTACTCATCCTTCCCTTCTCCCTTTCCCTATCCATTCCCTTCCCCTCATCTTTCCCATACCCTTCCCCTCGCCCTACCCCTTACCAATCCCTTCCTTTTTTCTCGTCTCCCTCCCTTCCCCTCTCCCTCTCCCTTTCCTTCCCCTTCCCAATCCTTTCCCTCACTCATCCCTTCCCTTCCCTCCCCTTCTATTCCATTCACCTTCCCCTCACCCCTCCCTCCCCTTCCTTTCCCTCCCCTACACTCCCTTTCCTCTCCCTCCTCTTCCACTCCCCTGTCCCCTACCCCTCACCCTTCACTTCACCCTTCCCTCGCCATCAAACTATCTCACATCATTCTCTTCCTTTCCCTTGCCCTTCCCCTGCCCTCCCTTCTCTTCCCTTCCTCTTTCCCTCTCACCGTCTGTCTCCTCTGCCTCCTCTTCATCCTCCCTTCTTCCCTTCCATTTCCCTTTTCCCTCTCCTTTTCCCTTCCCCTCCCCCTTCTCTCTCAGCTTCCCACCCCCTCTCCTCTTCCCTTCCATTCTCTTCCTTTCTCTTCCCTTGCATTCCCTTCTCTTTTCCTTCTTTTTCCCTCCCTCTCCCTCTCGCTTTCTCTTTCGCTTTCCCCTCCTTTCCCTTCACTCACACTTTGACCTTCCCCTCATCCTTCCCTTCCCTTCCTCTTCCTCTTCCCCTCTCCCTCCCCCTCTCTGTTCTTCTCCTCCTATTCCTTCCCTGTCCACTGCCCCTCCCTCTATTTCCCCTTCCCTTCCCTTCTCTTCTCTTCTCTTCCCTTCCCTTTCCTTCCCTTCCTTATCCGTCATCCTTCCCTTCACTTGCCATCCCGTCGCCTTCCCTTTCCCATCCCTCACACTTCCCCTCCCTCTCCCACTACCTCTCCCACTCTGACTCCCTCTCCCTCTATCTTCCCACTTCCCCTCATCCTTCGCTTCCTCTTACCCTCTCCCTACCCCTCTCTGTCCTCTCCTCCCCTCCCTTCCCTTCTACTCACCCTTCCCTTTTCCCTTCCCTTCTCCTATCCATTCCCTTCCCTCTCCCTCCCCTTCCACTCACCCTTACCCTCATGAATCCCTTCCCTTTTTCTTCTTGTCTCCCTCCCTTCACCTCACCCTTACTCTCACCCTTCCGTTGCCCTTTCTCTTTCCATTTCCCGCTCCCTTTTAATTTTCTTCCCCTCTCCTTCCCCTCAATCTTCCCTTCCACTCACCATCCCCTCACCCTTCCCTGCCCTTCACTCCACTATCTTCCCTTGCCTCTACCTCCTCTTCCACTCACTTGTCCCCTCCTCCTCCCTTCCCCCTCCCCTTCACCTCACCCTTCCCTTGTCTTCAAACTCTCCCTCTACCTCCCACTTCCTCATATCATTCTCTTCCTTTCCCTTCCCCATCACTCACCCTTCCTTTGCCCTTCCTCACCCTTCCCTTCCCCTCCCCTCCCTTCTCTTCCCTTCCTATTTCCCTCTCCGTCTTTCTCCTCTGCCTCCTCTTCCACCCTCCCTCCTCTTCCACTCTCCCCTTCCCTTTCCCTTTCTCTTTCCCTTTCCTGCTCCCGTTCTGTTTTCTTCCCCTCTCCCTTTCCCTCACTCTTTACTTCTCTTCCCTCCACTCTCTTCCCTCCCTTGTCTCTCCCTCCTCTTCCACTCACCTGTCCCCTTATCCTTACCCTTCCCCCACCCTACCCTTCACCCTTCACCTCATTCTTCCCTCTCCCTCTCCCTTGCCCTCAAACTCTCCTTCTATTTCCCACTTCCTCACATCATTCTCTTCCTTTCCCTTTCCCATCACTCACCCTTCCCTTGCCTTTCCCCTCACGCTTCCATTTCCCTCCCTCCCTTCTCTTTCCTTTTTCCCTCTTCCTCTCTTTCTCCTCCTCTGCCTGGCATGAAGATGGTGCGGGGGTCCTCGTTGCAGGATCGACATCCCACGAGGTCCTCTCCGATCTGGCTGAAATCCAGTTGCCACTGGGCTGCCCGTATCCCGGTGTCACGGTCACAGGCCAATCCTTCCTGGGTCAATAACTTGCCTTCTGAGGGTCTCAGCAGCTCTCTGACAGCACTCCCGGGCTCACTTGGGCGCAACTCTGTATATCGGGTCTTAGTCCCTAGTGCTGCACGGCAGAGGTGGCATCGGCTTGTAGACTTTGGGCTACCAACTTGCCCCAGCAGGCCTTCAGCTTCTTCACCTGTTGTGTTCCTTTACTGCAAACAGGAGGCCAGTCATCTGGCCCTCGGAGTCTCTTTGCGTGACTGGGCTCTGGAGACAGCTGCTCCTTGAGCAGGACACAACAGGCACAGTCCCTCTCTTCCCTAGCCACCAGGTGCAGCAGGTGCAGTCTTCAACAGTGCAGCCTCTCTTTGCTGGTCCCTCAGTGCAGCAGGGCTGTTCTTCTTTGATCCTTCTTCCAGGTCGGTTGAGATCTGAGGTCTGGTTGGCAGGGTTGCCCCTTTTATGCTTGGAAAATTTCCTCAGGACAGGATGCGGTTGGTAGCCAATGATCTATCAGGCCCCCTCCCACCTGGTGAACACTTCCTGTGGAGTGTGATGTGTGACATCTGGCTATCCCAGAATGCACCATTCTGCCCACTCCCAAGTTGACAAGACCCTTCTCTCGGTGTTCAGACCTCACTATCCCACCCCTGGAGTGCGACTACCTCAGGGCTACACGACCATGGAAAAACCAGTTTGGCAACTGGTTTCCCCTCTCTGCTTCCCGTATGGGCCTGTCTGCCTAAACAATGGGACACACCTACCCTTCAAAGTCGTTTTCTCCTTTAACGCCTGCATTTTAGGGCTAACACCCAAGTGGCTTCCTCCTGGAGGGAGGTAACACCTCCCTGGCCTGCAATCCCTCAATGTTCTCCTTTCTGAGAGTCATTGGCACGTCTCTCTAGGAGGACAGAATGCTGTCTTGTGGAACAGGCTTCATGTGTGCACGGGAAGGCACAGTGGTTTTAAAGGCAACAAGGTAGCAGCTTTGTTAAAGCTGCCCACTGCAACAAATCGGGTTTAATGTAACGAACTGATACCTTGAAGTCCCCACTTCGGTTGCACTGTTCATAAGTTAGCACAGCTGAGGGTCAGCGTGTAAACTATGGATGTGCGGTACACTCTGGTCCGCCGGCGGAGTTTACGGAGTATGGCTACTCCGCGCTCCGCGAATCGCAGGGTTCAGCAAAAAACTCCGCCCGTGCTCTATCGGTAAAAACCGTTTACAACGATGTTTACACATCGCATGCCATTACAACGCAGTCATTACAACGACCACGTTGTTACATCGCATGCCATTACAACACAAGCCGTTTCAACGACTTACTGTAGGGGGCAGAAAGTGTCGGATTTTAAATCCAACACCTTCCCTACTGTTGCACAGACTGGAGTTGGAATAGTAAATTATACTATTCCAACATCCAGCGCCCCCCTTACAGCAAGTCGTTGTAATGACTTGCGTAGTAATGGTCTGTGATGTAACAACACAGTCGTTGTAATGACTGCGTTGTAATGGCATGCGTTCTAAACGCATGCGTTGTAAAGCGGCCTATTCGCGCTCTCACCCCTAATTTGAATGGCCTAACATTGTCGTCTATGTTTTTGACTCAACGGACTGACATCTGAAACGCATGACGAAGAGTCAGAGTGCTTTGAGTGAGAGCGCTCACGCCTAGTGCTGTGCGTACTTTTAAGTACGATTGCACAGCTGTTGCTTGCTCGCCCACCTCATGTCAGACTCCACCTCGTGCATTCAGTCACCCCTGTCTGTGTTCCTTCTAATGACCTTGTATCGTCATTGCCCAAAGAGACAGGTGAACTCATGCAGTTGAAGGAACTTCATAGGGAAACCGGCTGACCTTGCTCCCCCCGGAGCTAGGTAAGACCAAATCAGAGCTGCTGCCTCACGAAACACATTTTGTTTACGTATGAACAGCACACATAGGACGGGCACACTTTTAAATCGCATTTGTTCAGCCTGCAAAGAAAAGAACACTCCGTGCCAGTGAAAACTGCGACTCTTCCACAAACAAAAAATGATGGTTCTTTGAAGGCTCTGCGTGAGTGTCCCAAACCCAGTAATGTTGGCTCCGAGCTCCTCCAAGATAAAATTCCCAGTCCACAACAACCAATCCGCCACCCGGCCACTGCACAACAATGTTGCACAGGCATCTCCCTGGGCCGGGCTCGGGCCAGGGGGTATATAATAAAGGACGACGTCAGCGCACGAGGCTGACGGCGTGAACTAAGAACGGTAGCAGACGTCCCCTTATTTGTGTTCCGCCGAAGAAGTTAGGCCTTACCTGTCCCTCTCCGTAGCAGTCGGTTACAGCCCCCAACCGCACGCCCAGGGACCAGCCCCACCATCCCCCACGGTTGTTCACAGAACATCACACTGGCGACAAGGGAGTGGAGGAGCCCACGTGCGCACCCACGCCGCTCGTGTGGGCAGCACGGCAACTCCGCCGGCGGCCGCTGGTGGAGCGAGGCAGTACGGGTCGTGTCTGCCGCTGCGGGCGCGGTGAAGTGGAGACCCCCTGTGCCTGGGAGAGGCTGAAGTGCGCGGTAAGGTGGCCGCATGGGGGGGAACAGTGCGAGCCGTGCAGGCGTTTGGGGGCCGGGCGCGTCGTCGCGCTGAAGCACGGTCTGCGGGGGCAGTGGTGCGGCCTGTGTGTCAGTGCGCGGGAGCGGCTGGCCGAAGATTGCACCAGAGCCGGTGCAGGCGCGAGGCCCGGCGAGGGGCCTGCAACGCACGCGCGGCCTCCGGCGAGCAAGGGGTTGCCTCCCTGCACTGCAGTGGACCACAAAAGGAGTGCGGGTGGAGGAGTGGATCCAGGCCATTGCCCATAGTCGGAGAGCGGTGGCAGGGGGTTCAGCCTGCATCCCAGTGGGTCCTGGGCGAGGGCTGGCAGCTCGTGGAGGCAAGGGAGTGTGGCCACGGGACAAGATCAGTGGGCCCAGGTGGCGTTCAGGCTGCTGGTGGAGGACCTGCAGTGGGCAGGCGCGCTCAGGCGGACCAGGCACCCCATCGTATTGAGGGTAAAGCGGCGTAATCATGACTACGCCACAGGCGGCGGCGCCTGCGGATGCAGGAGCGGCGGGAGTGAGGCCAGGCCGCATGGCGGTGAAGGCACTTCCAGAATTCAGCCAGTTGGTGGACCCGGCGACAGCTGCACCGCGATGGCGGAAGTGGATAGGCCAGCTCGAAAACTACTTTGTGGCCACCAGAGAGACGGACAACGCTGTGAAGAGGTCCACCATGCTCCTGATGGGGGGCGATGAGCTCTACGACCTGTTCCAAGACCTACCGGACACGGGGGACGGCAATGATTATGAGAAGGCGGTCAGGGCCCTGAACCGCCACTTTGGCCCGCAGGTCAACCCGGACTTCGAGCATTTAAATGCTCCGCCAGGCCAAGCAGAGGGGAGGACGAGTCGGTTGACATGTTCTTCGCACGTTTGCAAAAGCTGGCGAGCACCTGTGTTGGAGTGGATCGGACGTTCGAGACAAGGGCGCAGCTCATCGTAGGTTGCAAGTCTCTGGAGCTGCGCAAATTGATCTTACGACAGCCCGGAATTTCGCTAGATGATATATTGGTCCTGGGGAGATCGCACGAGCTGGCGGACGCCAGGGCTGGCGAGATGGAGCTGGTGTTGGGCCACGAAATCTGCGGCGACGCGACCTTTATACCCCGCACCCATCAAAGAGGAGAGGGTGGATGTTATTCGGAAGTCGTACAGCGGAGGAGCCACACCCAAGAGTGACACGGAGGAACGGCACACCAGGCAAGGGTGCCGGAATTGTCGGCTGACGACGCATTCCCAGAGAGGCTGCCCAGCGCAAGGGCGGCAGTGCCTCAAGTGTAACAAGTATGGGCACTTCGCAAAAGTGTGCCAGAACGCAGCCCGATCCAGTGCCAGTAAACCCAAACGACCCCAGTTCCAGAGAAGGGCCATGGCGATACAGGACGTGGACGATCTGGATAGCCGGTGCCAGAAATTGGCTGTCGCTGAGGATGACGAAGACGGGGATGTCTTTGTGGTGTCTAACATCCGAGGGGTCAACGCCACTCGGCGACCTCCGCCGTTATGCCAGATATGGATCGGGGGCAACTGTATCCAGACGCTTATTGACACGGGGGCGTCAGTGAACATCTTGGACGCCGGACAATACTGCGAGCTCCGACCACAACCGAGGTTAATGCCCACCGCCACCAAGATACTCACCTATGGAGGTCACACGCCGATCCCTCTCCAGGGGGTGATTGATGTGGAGGTTGGACACAAAGACAGAATCACAGCCTGTGACAGAGCAGGATCGCTGTTGAGCTGCCACACTGCCGAGGATCTGGGACTAGTAATGTTCGCAAGGCATATACACCAGTCGCAAGCGGACCAGGTGCTGGCGGAATTTCCGGAGCTCTTTCGGGGGCTAGGATGCCTCAAGGGAGTGGAAGTCCAACTACACATTGATGACACCATCAAGCCAATTGCACTCCGACACCGGAGAGTACCGTTCCATCTCCGACCACTGGTTGAAGCTGAACTGGAGCGCCTCGAGAAGGAAGGGGTGATCGAGAAAGTGTCGGGCCGACTCCATGGGTGTCACCGTTGGTCATAGCGCCAAAACCCAAACAGCCAGGCGCTATTAGGCTCTGTGTCGACATGAGGTTGCCGAACAAAGCAATACGCAGAGAATGACACATCACCCCCACCATCGACGAAATTGTGGCGGATATAAACGGGGCGCAATGGTTCTCCAAAGTAGATCTGAACTCGGGGTACCATCAGTTGGTGTTGGCGGAGAAAAGTCGATACATCACAACTTTCTCGACACATGTGGGGCTACGCAGGTTCAAACGGCTGAGTTTTGGTGTATCCTCAGCGGCGGAAGTGTTCCAGGAGGCTGTGAGAGAAGCACTGTCCGGACTCGTAGGCGTACTCAATGTCAGTGATGATATACTCATATTCTCGAACTCTCTGGAGGAGCACCATGCAAGACTGCGAGCAACCCTCCGGAGGCTGGTCGAACAGGGACTGACACTACATCGAGCTAAGTGTGACTTTTACGCCAATAAGGTGGAATTCTTTGGCTATCGCTTCTCCGCAAAGGGCCTGCAAGTCGATCCAGCAAAGGTGGAGGCACTCAGAGCAGCGGCCATCCCTCAAACGCAGCCAGAAGTTCGGAGCTTTCTAGGCATGGCCAATTACTGCGGCCGTTTTATTCCCCATCTGGCCACTCTATCTGAACCACTCCGGAAACTTACGAAAAAGGATGTGCCATGGCAGTGGACTGACAGAGAGGCGCAAGCCTTCATTGATATCAAGAGTGCATTGTTGAAAGGAGCAACAGTGGCGTATTTTCAACCAGGAGCAGACACTGAACTCATCGTGGATGCCAGTCCAGTGGGACTGGGGGCAGTGCTACTACAAAGAACCAGGCAAGACGAATGGGTGCCGATCGCGTATGCCAGCAGGGCGCTCACGGCCGTCGAGACACGGTATGCTCAAATCGAGCGGGAGGCGCTAGCCATTTGCTGGGCGTGCCAACACTTTGACATTTATTTGTGTGGGCACACGTTCACGGTGGTCACCGACCACAAGCCTCTGTTATCACTATTCACTGGCACAGCGCGGAATGGTCCTCCGCGGATTGAACGATGGGCGGTCCAGATACAGCATTATCGGTTTGAAGTGGTGTACCGCCCGGGAGTCAACAACCCGGCCGACTATCTGTCATGACATCCGAGGGCACTGCCTGCTGGGAGCCAGGATGCTGTGGATGAGGGAACGGAATCGTTCCTGCGGCAGATCGTGGAAGAAGCGTGCCCCCAAGCTCTGTCGTTGGAGGAAATCCTAGTGGCTACCAGGCAGGATGAGTGCTTACAGGCAGTGAAGCGAACACTCCATGACCATCAGTGGTTCCTGCAAGGGATGGACCGACGGGCGGAGGAGGAAAAGGAGTATTGGGAGAGTCTGTGGCGGTGCCGGGAGGACCTAAGTGAGGCTGGAAATGGAATACCGGCTGCCCTGCGAAGCAGAACAGTGGACCTGGCCCACCAGGGCCACCAAGGGGTCGAGAAGACCAAAGCACGACTGAGATCCAAAGTGTGGTTCCCGGGGGTGGACCGGCTGGTGGAAGACAAGGTGCGAGGATGCCACGCCTGTTTGATAACAGGAGCTGACCCGCCGGGGGTGCCCGTCATCACGGAAGGACCTAGCCTGACACCATGGGCTCAAGTGAGTCTGGACTTTGGCAGTTTCCCTGACGGAAGACACACGGTGGTGTTGGTAGACAGTCACTCCAAGTTTCCTGTGGTGGAGGTGGTGACATCCACGGCGTTTGACTGCATCCGACCAGTGCTGGAGAAGGTGTTTGCACTCCTGGGAATGCCGGAAGAAATAAGAACAGACAACGGGTCGTCGTTCCAGGGTCAGGAGTTTAAAGACTATCTGAACCAGAATGGAGTCAAGCACCGCCGGGTAACTCCCCACGTGTGATCACCCCCACGTTGCCCGAGGGGGCAGCTGGGAGTTCCAGGGGAAGCCCGCAACCCAGTTCAAGGTTGCGTGACTTCCTGTGTTGAAGAAGCCCGGAAGAGGTCGTGCTCTGTAATGGACACTGTTTGAAACTGTAGTTTTATAATATGTTAGATAACTGTTTAATTGGTTGGCACCCGCACAAGTTCCGTGGGTTAGATGGGATGTAGTGAGCCACCCGGCCACTGCACAACAATGTTGCACAGGCATCTCCCTGGGCTGGGCTCGGGCCAGGGGGTATATAATAAAGGACGACGTCAGCGCACGAGGCTGACGGCGTGAACTAAGAACGGTAGCAGACGTCCCCTTATTTGTGTTCCGCCGAAGAAGTTAGGCCTTACCTGTCCCTCTCCGTAGCAGTCGGTTACAGCCCCCAACCGCACGCCCAGGGACCAGCCCCACCATCCCCCACGGTTGTTCACAGAACATCACAGCTATAACATATTGTGACAGCTCCTCTATTGGTTTACGTTGTTTCATGTTAGTCATGATATACTGTGAATAGTCAATCTGTCTGCCTATCAAACCTTCAATAGAGAGGGCAGGCCGATTTCCGCAAAGTAAAAATAAATATCCAAGGGCATCCCCTGCCGATATAGCGCAGAGAGCTGCGGGGGGCATGGAGGCTATGGACACCGAGCTCTGAGAGAGCCTGATCCTGTGGGTGAGTGGTGGGATGGGCAGGAAGCACTGTGGTGAGGTCAAGGGGGTTGTGTAGTCAGATGGGTAAAAGCAGCGGGAGTGTTTGGCAGTGGTTGCAGCACCCTTCGTCACAAGGCCAGAATGGTGAACGCAGCCTCAGTCAAGTGCAGTACAATTTTCAAATACGTTTTGAAGGTTGTAAGATGCTGCATATCATATATGACGCCTTAGGGGAGGCTGAGCAGCAATAGTCTGCCGCCGGCGGAACTCCGCGGAATTTGGCACCCAGGCCTTGGGTAAATCTTTACCCGCCAATTGGGTGACTGAGTCTTTCCCACAGTTTACTGTCAGGTCATGTAAAATACACGTCCTACCTGTGTCATATGTTGCATCATGCCTTAGGACTCGGTAGGCCGGCCTGCCAGAGGAGTGACTTACACAGATTGAAAGCAATGGCAAAGTCGGACTAACAGAGTGCCATAGTGAAGTGTGGATGAGAAATATCGGCAAGGATGAAAGCTGCCAGTGAGATATTTGTTGTGATCCTAGGGTGGGAAGCATTTTGATTACCTGAGTGACCCACCAGACAAGCGCTCTTATGTTTGCTTGGCACATAGCGCCAATCAGTGTGATACATGAGCAGGTGTGAGAGACAGGCGTGCACAGCTAGAAGGACTGGGTTGTTGGAACATGGCTAGGAGTACAGGGATAATAATACAGGGTAGAGGAAACAAGGATAAGGGCAAAGGGTTATGGGTGTAGGACTAAGGGTTTAGGATACTGGGTGCAGGACCAAAGGTGCTGGGTACGGCTCCATGGTTTAGGGGGGAGGGCACCTTTCAGGGCTCAGGCTACAATGCTCAGGGAGCATGGTTATGGATACAGGGTGAAGGCTACAGGGATATAGACAAGGGGTTAATTCAGGGTTGAGGGAATAGGGCTAATTGTAAGGGTCATGTCAAAGGGGAGGTAAATAAAGGGAAGGGCAGGTGGAGGGGAAGGGAGGGGAGAGACAGGGAAGGGGTGAGAAAAGGAAAGGAAGGGGGAGGAACAAAACGGGACTGAGCAGAAGAGGTAGGGCAGAAAGGGATGAGGGTAAGGGTAAGGAAAGGGAAGAGAAAAGATAGGAAAGTAAGGAAGAAAAGGGTGAGGGGTTGAAAGGGTAAAGAAGGGAAGGAGTGGGAAGGGGAGGGAGGGAAGGTGAGGTAATAGCAGGGAAGGGTAGGTGAGGGCAGAGGATAGAAAGGGAAGGGAAGCAAAGAGAAGGGAAGGAAAGGAGGAAAAGAAGGAAAAGAAGGGGAGGGACAAAAGGGGATAGGATAGAAGAGGTAGGAATAGAAAGGAAAGAATGAAAAGGAAAGGAATGGGTTGAAAGGGAGAGGAAAGTAAGGAAGGGAAAGGAGAGAGGAAGGGCAGGGGAGGGGAAGTGAGGTGATATGAGGGGAGAGGAAAGGAGAGGGTAGAGTAGGGGAAGGGAAGGGAGGGGATGGGTGAGACGGGAAGGCAATGTGAGGGAACAGAAGGAGAAATAGACAATGAAAGGAAGAGAAGGGGAAGAAGTGAAGAGAAGGGACAGGAGAGCGGAGGAGAAGGGAAGGGTAAAAGATAAAGGGAAGGGGAGGGCAGTGAGATGAGGTGAGGGCAGAAGGGTGGAGAGGGGAAGGACGAAAGAAGGGTAGAGGGGAAGTGATAGGGTGAAGAGAAAGGGAGGTTGAGGGTATGGGGAAGGAAGGGATGTGGAAGGGGTGGGGTGTGAAGGGGAGAGGAGGGATGGGTCGGGAAGGGAGAGGAAGACTCGGGACAGGAAGGGAGGGTTAGGGGAGGAGGGTGAGTGTGAGGGAAGGAAAAGGGTGGATGGTTGGTGAGTGGGGAGGGAAGGGGAGGAAGAGGGGAAGTGGGGGGAAGGGAAGGAAACAGACAGAAAGGGGGAAGGGGTGGAGGGAGGATGAGTGAGAGGAAATGGAAGGGAGGGGAAGAGAAGTGAAGAGAGGGGAGGGAAGGGAAAGGGGGAAGGGGACAGAAGGGAGAAGGGAAAGAAAGGGGAGGGAGTAGGAGGAGATGGGGAGGGGATGGGCAAGAGAACAGGATAGAGAAGGGAAAGAAAGGATGAGGGGATGGGATGGAGAAGGGTAGGCCATGGAGAGGGGAAAGTAAAGGAAGGGAAGGGGAAGGGAGCAGTGGGGAGCGGAGTGGAGAGGAGGAGGAATGGAAAGGGATGGGAAGGAAGGGAAGGGCATGGGGAAGGGAAGAGGGTAGATGAAGAAGGGGCAGAGGGGAAGGGAAAGGGGAAGGTAAATGGGAAGGGAATGATGGAAGGGAAGGGTGGGGAGTGGGAGGTGGAGATGTGTGGGATGGAAAGGGAGGAGAGTAGAAGGGAGGGAGGAATGGAAAGGGATGAGAAAGAAGGGAAGGGTAGGGGAAAGGGAAGGGCATGGTGAAGGGAAGAGGAGATGAGGAAGGGGAAGGGGCAGGTAAATAAGAAGGGAATGATGGAAGGGAAGGGTGGGGAGTGGGAGATGGAGATGTGTGGGATGGGAAGGGAGGAGAGTAGAGGGGAGGGAAGGAAGGAAGGAAGGAAGGAAGGAAGGAAAGGAATGGGGAAGGAAAGAAGAGAGATGGAAGGGGGAAGGAGGGGATGGTGAAGGGAATGGAATGGGATGGGAAGGAAGGGGATTGGAAGAAGGAGAATGGAAGAGGAGGGATTAGAAAAGTAATGGGAAGAGTTGAAAGGGGAGAGGATAGTAGAGGTAGGGAAGAAGGGAATAGATGGAAAGGGAAAGGAAGGGGAGACCAGGAGAGAAGAGGAGATAGGAAAGTAAGGAAGAGAAGGCAAATGGAAGGGAATTAAAGGAAATGGAAAGGAAGAGGGAAGGGATTTGAAAAGAAGTTTGATTGGAAGGGAAGAGGGAGGAAAGGGAAAGGAATGGAAGAGGGTTGGAGAAGGGAAGGGGAAAGGAAAAAGGGATTGAAAGGGAAGGAAAGGGGAGGGAAGGGTTGGAGAGGGAGCCAAGGTGAGGGGAGAGGAAGGGGAGAGGAAGAGGACAAGGAATGGAAAGGGGAAGGTAAATATCAAGGGAAGGGAAAGCGGAAGGGAGGGAGGGATGAGGGGAGAGGCAGGGAGGTGTGGGATAGGAAGAGAGGAGAGGGGAGGGGAGGAGAGAGAGAGGAGGAGGAAAAGGAAGGGAGAGGGAAGGGAAGGGAAGGGAAAAGATGGGATGGGGTGGGGTGGGTGGGATGAGAAGATTAGGGAAATGAAGGGAAGGTGAGGGGTGGAAGTGGGAGGGAGAGAAAGGGAAGGGAAGAGAGAGTAGAGTAAGAGGAAATGGGAAGGTACATGGGAAGGAATGATGGACGGGATGGGAAGGGAAAGCCGAAGGGAGGGACGGGTGAAGAGGGGAGGGGGAGATGGAGAGGTGTTGGATGGGAAGGGAAGAGAGAAGGGAGGGCAAGGGGAAGGAAAGGGAAGGTATAAGGAAAGGAGCGAAATGGAATGTATAAGGAAAGGAAGGTATAAGGAACAGAAAGGGGAGTGACAGAAGGGGAGAGGATAGAACAGGTAGGGAAGAAAGTAAGGAAGGAAAGGGAGATCGAAAGAAGGGGGAGAAGGAGAGAGTTGAGGAGAGATAGGGACGTAAGGAAGAGAAAGCAAAGATGGAATGGAAAGGGAATGAAAAGGAAGGGAATGGAAAGGAAAGGAAAGGAAGAGGGGAGGGGAGGGAATAGAACGGAAGGAAAGGGAAAGGTAGGGAAGAGAAGTAACAGAAAGGGGGCGGAAGTGAGGAGGGGAGTGGAGATAGAGGGAAGGGAGGAAAGGAAAGGAAAGGAAAGGGGAAGAGAAAGGGAAACGAAAAGGACAGGACAGGAAAGGAGCGGAACTGGAAAAAGTTAAGCGAGGTGATGATGGTTTCTAAGGGATTGGAAGGGAGAGGTGACAGAAAGGTAAAAGGCAGGAAAGTTGACCCAGCGCCGGGACACCTCTCCGGAGGTAGGCGTGCGCTTTACAAATGCTGGTATTTCTATTTCTACTCACCTTGTCCCTTCAGACCCATCCCCACCCCCACCCCATTCTTTTTTGGAGCCTGATACTTATAGGTCCCTGCAGCTCCGGCCTCTCCCCGGCCTCACTCCTACCGCCAGCAGTGGTCCTCCCCGTGTGGCGTCCGTGGCTGCAATGCTGCAGCTACTTAGTTACCAGCATTTTATACCAAGGGCAAGTCATAATGGAGACTTTTCATCGTGTCATCATACGTCCCCGGTTTATGGGTGATGCCATGTGTTTCCGTTTAACAGGGGAAGTAGGCAAGGCACGGGTTATCCCAATTTTTTAGGAAAATGCATCTTTTTAGTCACAAAAATTGATCCAGCTATGAACCTAAAAGAAACCCCTTCCTACTAGACATTCTTCCCCCTCAGTGGCCTCTCCTTGTCTCTGCTGCGGCGGCGGCGGCGGCCTCCCCTCTGCACTTGCCCCGGTCCTCGTGACATCACATTCACATCATAGGCGTTCCATTCACACATGGGTGTCTCTCAGACTTCGTTTGAAATAAAGTATATTTTCATATTTTCATCAAAAGAGCATAACCCCCCCCCCCCCCACACACACACACAACTACCTCATCGGAAGTGTTCGCTCTTTTCTCCCGACAACAGTGCTGGTTTGCACAGCGATGAGGGTGAGGACTCCAAGAGATGGTCGCAGATAGGGAAATGTAATGGATGGGCCCGTAATGAGCCTAGGGACTCCGGGGACATCAAATGGGGAAAGATTGAAACCAGGAGATGACAGAGAGAATATGAATCAATCTGGGTGAGCAAAGTAAGCAAAAGAGAGAAAGGTGAACAAAAAGAAAGAGACAAACTGGAAGAGAGAGATGGGCAGTAATAGAGGGACAACCCATAGAGAATGGGAAGTGGCAGATACAGTGAAAGGAGCACAAAGATGGGGGTGACATAAAAAACAGGATGAGGGCCAAGCGAGGGGTATAAACAGTCGGAGAGGCGCTGTAGAGGGTATTCAGTGATACAGGCATTGGGGGGGGGAGGGGGATCAATGCAGGGAGTTGCAGTCAAAAGGGTGCTGAGGGAG
The DNA here is from genome assembly GCA_963921515.1 of Calotriton arnoldi. NCBI lineage: Eukaryota > Metazoa > Chordata > Amphibia > Caudata > Salamandridae > Calotriton > Calotriton arnoldi. The sequence continues at coordinate 2,290,221 of CAWUFW010001605.1, read as the reverse complement.
ATGTGGACTGAAGGGGACAGACAGGGACAAGGGAACCAACAGAAAACTGAAATGTGGAGACCAGAACATCTCACAGAGAGAATAGAATCCGGAAAGATGGAAAAAACAAATACATATAATTTGGAGAGATGGGCTGCTAAAGAAATGAGAAATGGGAAGATGGAAGCAGGCAGAGAGGGAAAAGAACCAGATGAATATGCATATAGAGAGGGTGAGATAGACACAGCCAAATGGAGAAACAATTGTGGGAGATGTGCACGGGGGTGGAGGCAGGCGACAGAGAATAGGTGAGATGAATTTTTAAACTGGGAGAGAATGAGCAGAAAATGAGAATCTGATAAATGGAGATACTCTACGGAATTCACCAAAGGGATAGAGTGAGACCTTGGCGGAAAGATGGGAATGGGTGGAGGCTGAGGAGTCAGATGAAGTGAGACCTCAGCGGAGAGTCAAGGGGATGGGTAGAGGCTGGGGAGTCTGATGAAGTGAGACCTCTGCTGAGAGTCGGGAATGGGTACAGGCTGTGGAGTCAGATAATGGGAGACCTTGGCGGAGAGTCTAGGGGGTGGATAGAGGCTGGGGGAGTCAGAGGAAAAGAGACCTCGGTGAAGAGTCAGGAATTAGTGGAGGCTGGGGAGTCAGATGTGACCAGAACTCAGCGGAGAGTCAAGGGAATGGGTAGAGCCTGGGGAATCAGATGAAGGGAGACCTCTCTCGGGAGTTAGGAATGGGTAGAGTGCTGGGGAGTCAGATGAAGTGAGACCTCAGTCGGGAGTCAGGAATGGGTAGAGTGCTGGGGAGTCAGATGAAGTGAGACCTCGGTCGGGAGTCAGGAATGGGTAGAGTGCTGGGGAGTCAGATGAAGGGAGAACTCGGTCGGGAGTCAGGAATGGGTAGAGTGCTGGGGAGTCAGATGAAGGGAGACCTCGGTCGGGAGTCAGGAATAGGTAGAGTGCTGAGGAGTCAGATGAAGGGAGACCTCGGTCGGGAGTCAGGAATGGGTAGAGTGCTGGGGAGTCAGATGAAGGGAGACCTCGGTCGGGAGTCAGGAATGGGTAGAGTGCTGGGGAGTCAGATGAAGGGAGACCTCGGTCGGGAGTCAGGAATGGGTAGAGTGCTGGGGAGTCAGATGAAGGGAGACCTCGGTCGGGAGTCAGGAATGGGTAGAGTGCTGGGGAGTCAGATGAAGGGAGACCTCGGTCAGAAGTCAGGAATGGGTAGAGGTCGGGTAGTCAGATGTGGCCAGACCTCGACAGAGAGTCAAGGGGATGGGTAGAGGCTGGGGAGTCAGAGGAAGGAGTTGTGTGTTTTGAGAGAGACTCCTGGCAGACATTGTTAATGAGAGTGGGAGGGCAAGGCATGTTGGGACTCATGGGACCACGAGAGGTTGTAGTGTCAAGCAAAGGACGAGCTGCTACATTGAAGAGGTGGTCATGGGGAGAGGCTGGGCTGGAGGGACTAGCTTTAGGGGAGATGAGAGAGGCAGTAAAGTCAGAAGATGGTGATCTGTTTGAGGAGTGTGAAAAAAAATAGAGGTGGTGGTTCAGGAGGAGAATAATTTGTGGCTAGAGTAGAAGGCCAATGGAATGGGGAGAGGCAGGAGCCAGGCGAGGCACAGACTGGCTGTCACTCAGGGCTAGACTGACAGGCCAGCGTGGGTCAGCTCTAAGTGGCTGCATTGGCCATGGTGTTGGCTGTATTTGTTGGGTGGAGAAACCAGGTTCAAGTCCCCCCCAAACAAGTACTAACACATGCAGTGGCCGGGATCACTAATGCAAGACCTGTCCCGTTCTGTGGTGCATGGCAGAAGGTTCATTTTCTCAACTCTCTTTCTGGCGACCTCTGTCCGCCCACCAGATGTCTATCTACCCTTCTACTAATGCTGCAGCTTCTCGGTATCTGGTGCATTCCTCCGCCTGCACAGCCTTGGTTGCGTCTATGTGTCAGGCAGCAAACTGGTTAGTGGTTGGGTAGTGGTGACTTGGGAGAGGCTGTGGGGCATATTTACAAGAAACTGGCGGAGTGCAGTGTTTTGTTTTTTTATAATTCTTTTTATTAAACAACATGAATCGACATGGCAGTGTACAGGCAAGAGGAGTTCATTCAATAATACAGTGGTAATTACATTAGCAACAGGAACAGGGCAATGAAGTGGCTTGGGTTACATCTTTTACGGTGAGGGCAAATCATCAGGAAGGGAATTACGTGGAGGGCTACAGATTTCTCCCCGGTAGGCATTCCATGCACCCCAGATTAAGGACCACTTTTTGGGGCAGCCCCGTGCCAGATATACTGTCTTTTCCCGGAACATACACAAGTCCATGTTTTTCATCCAGTCCTCTATGGTGGGTGGGCATGCAGCTCCCCACAGCTGAGCGATGTTTCTCTTTGCTATAATGAGGCCTAGGGTGACCCAGATTTTACCCTTACTGTTCAGGTCTGTGGGTTCCCACACATTCAAAAGACACCTCTTCGCTTCAGGGCAGATGACCAGTTCTAACACTTCACTAAGGACATCATGTATTTGGCGCCAGTACACCTGAATGTGATCACATTCCCACAATATGTGCATAAATGTGCCCTCTTGGCCACATTGTCTTCTGCAATACCCCCCTACCGCCCTCCCCATGCGCACCAGGCAGGGTCCAGTGATGTACACTCTGTGCAGTATTTTGAGCTGGACGAGCCTCAGTCTGGCCGAGATTGCTACTTCTCTTGGGGAGGCCAATGCCTCCTGCCACTCTTCATCGTCCAACTCGAGACCATCTCTTTCCCACTTCGCTCTGGTGTGTTGGAGAGGGTCCGCAGTGTTATTTATCAATTTCTTATAGGTCAGGGAGATTGCTTTCTCTGGCAAGTATCTATCAAGCAGCCTATCTTCGAGGAGTGAGGATTCTGGAGGGGAGGAACCTTTAGTCAGGTGTGTCTGTAGTGCATGGCGAACTTGGAGGTAACAAAAGTATTCTGGGTTAGCGAGCTCGTGTTTCTGTTGCAGGGAGGCAAATGTCACCACGCCGCCCTTCACCCACATGTCCCCGATTCTCGAGATCCCGATGAGATCCCATTTATCGAACCCTTTCGATTTCCACAGATCCCCTAGTGTCTCGGTAACCCAGAGGGGTATTGCCAGTGTCAGTTTCCGTTCCCACCCCAGACTTTTAGTTGCTGCGTGCCAGATCTGTACCGAGTGTCTAGTCGGCCCAGTTAGGGGGTACCGCTTGGGTTTAGAATAAAGGGCCCTATTGTAGTTCCCTCCCGGGAGGAGCCACCGGTCCATGGCATATCCCGGGTCGTCTACGCGGCGGTACGTGCCGTGATTAATGGCCGCAAGGTGGACCGCCCAATAGTATTTCTTGAGGTCAGGAAGACTGATCCCCCCATCATACCAGTTGAGGGTGAGTTTAGTCAGTGCTATACGAGGTTTCCCGGCCCTCAGCAAGTCCCTCTTCAGGCCCTCTATTTCCCTAAAGTAACGTGCAGGTACCGGGTAAGGGTAGTTTTGTAATGTATAAAGAAAACGAGGCAGGGACATCATCTTGAAAAGTGCCGCCCTGCCCAGCAGTGAGAGAGGGAGCGCCTTCCAGCTTATTATGTCTCGCTTTAATCTTTGTAATGGTGGGAGCAGATTACAGTCGTATCGGAGTTTCTGGTCCGACGTGACGAAAATCCCCAGATATTTAAAACCTACTGCGGTCATTTGTATAGGGCAGCCCTGAGGTGGAGTGGGCGGGTCTCCGCTGAGGACATATAGGAGAGATTTACTCAAATTGATGGAATTCCCAGAGTATCTACCAAAGCTTGCAAAAATGTCGAGCACCCTGCCCAACGACGCTTTTGGGGAGGCTAAAAACAGAAGAATATCGTCCGCATATAGTGGCGGAGTGCAGTGTTATGCCGAAATTGACAACGCCACACTCCGACAGTTTCAAAACGCAGGGATGCACCGTATTCACAAGAATGCGACGCACCCCTGCATTACCCCTAGCACTGGCGCTAAAAAAGCTGCCTAGCGCCAGCACCGGCATCCTAGCACCATTTTGCTAGGGAACCTGCGCTGCAGGGGCAATTGTTAAGGTGCAATAAAGGTCACCTTCCTGCACATAAACAATCTTTACAGGCGATTTGCTCTATCTATGTGTGCTGCAGAATGCAGCACACGTGGAAAGAGCAAAATACGAGGAGAAATCAAACATTTCTCCTTTTATCGCCTGCTTAAGACCAGGTATTCCCTGGCAGTATATTTGGCGCTGCCCATACCTTGTAAATCTGGGGCAGCGTCAAAAAGCAATGGGTGTTGGGGTGGAATGCCCACCGCAAAACCCATTGCACGTCCATTTCACGCTAAGTGCTGCATGAATAGGGGCATTATTTACAAGGCAGCGTTAAGCCACGTTAACGCCGCCTTGTAAATTAGGCGGAGTTAACGCCACTAGAACATCGGAAAAAGTGACGTTCTGGTGGCGTTGACTCCTTGTAAATGTGCACCTCTGTTTTTGTACTGTTCGCCTATTTATGTGCACCTACCTACCTGGATGTTACTATGAAGTTGTTCGCTGGTGTTTGCTCAGTGAAACTGCCGTTCTAAGCCTCTATATATGTGTACGTGACTGTTACACACACACTTCACCAGTGTGTCAATGAATTGTGCTACGTTGTGGTAAGTATGTGCTTTATTGTGGCATTGTGGAAACGGGTCAAATGAGCAGATTACTGCTGGATTTTGGAAACTCGCAAATATGTGCATTGCAGAGCCAGTAGTGTACGCCAAGGGGCATTAGACTGAGCAGTAAAGGGTTAATGTGTGGGTATTATGTTTTCCAAAGTAATGTTATGTTGTCATGTTGCGTGTTCTGTATAGGCTTGTACCATTAGTATGGCATTGTAGTGCTTTCATAATATGTAAGCTCTTTCGTACATTGGGAGATTTCCACCAATCATTTGTCTAGGGTTGTTTGGTTTGTGTTTGGTAGTGATGGTTAGCAGTGATTTCTTAAAGGTCTTGTATAGTAAAGTTTGTTGTTCGTTAACGTGAGACTAAAATGAACTGATTTGACTAAAGACCTTTCTAGTGTTCGGTGTCTGTGGTGTGCTGAAGCACGTTGGTGTTTTTCATTGATCTGGGTGGTCAGTTGTCAATTGGCCGGCCAATTGATGCAATGATGAGCGTGCGAGGGAGTGGTAAATTTAGGTCAAGATTATCTGAATGCCTCTAAGACGTATGTTGGTGTGTTGCTCGGGTAGTTCTTGTTGAGCTGGCAGGACCTTGCCAACTAGATGGCTTTGGTGTTCTGGTGTGCAGTCAGGGAGCAGATAATTAGTCTAAGTGGTAAGGTGTTGTTTAGTGAGTATTGGAAAAAAATGAAGTTTGTGTGTGATGGGAGGTAGGATCAGAAAAGCAAAGTAGGGGAGAGGGAACGACAGGAATTAATTCAGTGTATGTGTGAGTGTGTGTATGAAATGTGTGTGTGTGAAATGTGTGTGTGTGTGTGTGTGTGTGAAATGTGTGTGGTGTGTGTATGAAATGTGTGTGTGTTTGTGTGTGTGAATTAAGATTACACTGATACTCATGCTGCCCGGTGTTGTTTTTGCTGTACATGTTCTGGATTTAAGGAAGCTTTTACTGCTGCTGCCTATGTTGTACCTGTTCAGTGTGAATGAGCCGTTCAACTGCCATGCTGTAACTGCTGTATGTATGGAAGGAGCTTTATGCCAGTCATTCCTGTTTTATGTGTCCATGGTACACTAATTCTACGTGTGGGTGTAAATATTGACTGTCCACTGCCATGTCAGTGCTTAATTTGTAAAAGAAAGAGTGCCAGTGCCCAAAGCTCTACTCAGAAGCCTGCAGCCGGTGCAATTAAATGTTTCTGTGTTGAATATCAAACCTGCGTAATCATGAATCCATCTCATTCTTTTTTAATCCACTCCCAGACACTCCCTGCCCCTTTCTCTCTCGTGCAGACTCCTGCTCTCTCCTTTTGTGATGGTTTTGCCGTCTTCCTCTATGTCCGTTGTTCCCCTCTGTGTGTTTTTTCCCTCTTTTGCTCTTGGCAAATGTTTGATGAGGAAAAATAAGTGCCGGCCCACAAAAATGAGTGCCGGTGTGCCACCGGCAACCACCAGCTCAAATTAAGCACTGGCAATGCTGCATCTGTGAATATTTCGCTACTGCTGTGCTGGGCCTGTTCTCTTATACTCCTTACATAATGCTCTTCCCTTCTGGACATGTCAGTGAAGCATCCACTGATCTACCTGTACATCTGGTGTTAGTGACACTGATAACCTTGCAAATACCAACCACAATGTACCTGTTGTGTGCAAGGGATACTTGCAGTGCTGCTGCCCAGGCTCTATGTATGTGTGTGTGTTTAGAAGCATATTTAAACAGGCATGTGCAATGTAATAGGCTCGCATCTGCGGGAGTTTAAGCTATTGGCATTGTAAATGACAATGCCTTTTATTTATCTGTTTTGATAATTAACACATAAATAAAAGGCATTGTCATTTACAGTGCCAATAGCTCAAACTCTTGTAAATGCGAGACCTATTTCATTTCAAAGAAGCGGCTGCCATTGTCCTGGGCTGCTTGGAAAGTGAAAGCGAGCATGGCGTGCTGAATGTTGCAGGAAAGCATGTATGCCTGCAGTAGGAGAAACTCATTAAACAAAAGAGTGCTTACAGACTAAATAGGACATACCGTGTAACAACAGAGGTAAAAGGGCCAGTCCTCATGGGAGGTTACAAATGAAGACAAGGCGGTAATAAGGAGGGACTAACAAGCCTATTAATGAATCAGAAGCCAGCATTTACAAATGACAATGACACAAGCCAATGGAAAATATGAGCGGAGAGTGGGCGGAGCGTCAACTCCATACTCGAGTACAGCATGCCTCGCAAAGCAGCGCATGCGCTGCCCAGACTCGATCTAAAAATGTCAGGGGATATCCTAAGACCTCAGTAAAGCTGCCTTGAAACCACAGCCACGTGCAACATGTCCAGAATACTTGAAAAGGTACACAATACTTCTAATTATGCCAAATAACTCTTGTTGGAAAACCATAGGAGGCGCCACAATATATTTTTGACCCTAGCTCCTGATAAGCTTTTGGAACTTCTGGCGTCCCTTTAAGCGGGATAGATGCCATGGTGCCTGCTGTAGGCCCATATCCTCCTTTGATGAAACCCAAAGTGGTGCAGCCTGTACTGGACTAGCATTCTTGAGCATGGGTACATGCAGGCTATGTGTCCCTGGAGAGGCTGCAGCCCCGTTCCCCAAATAAAGAGCCGCCACCTGGTATTTTACCAGTCCAGGAACTGGTATTCACCTTCTCTGCTCCAAAGCCCCAGGCCAGTCTACTGCATGCCAATTCTTCATTATGACAGTGTGGCCCACATATGTACATACATGATACAGCCCTCTAAAGAATTATAACAATCTAGTCCACATGTATACTCACTTGGGGAATATACATACATGCCCCATCCCATCCACTCCCGCAACCCAGAGGTGGACTGTGGAGGGCATGTGTCATGGCTGGTTTTTAATGCCCATTCCTATGGATTGCTTACTTCAGCTCCTGGGGAGACCCCTCCGGCACATACTTTGGCTGCTGACGGAAGGGCTGCTCTTCTGGCCGATTCCTCAGAGCCTATTAGCATAGGTTGTTTCCGGCCTCTCCGGGGTGCACGTGTCATGCCCTCAGGATCAACAGAGGGATCCAAAGTCAATCCCCAACTTCACCTAAGCTCTATCCTTGGCATAGCCTGAGACTAGAGAGTGGAATTCCAGAATTGAGGTATCTGTATAGGCTGAACAATCTCAATCTTTGTAGGACTGAACTTTAGGAAATTGACCTTAAGGCAGTGGGTCCCAAACTTTTCCAACCTGCGGCTCCCTTTACCTATTGACTGTTTGCCGCGGCTCCCCATTATGGTACCTTTTGTGGCGGGTGGTGAATGTAAGCCCATTCTCGGGAGTACTCTCATGTTTTCCCTAAAAATAATTGGGATGAAGCTGATGAAGGTATTATATATCATAGATGTAATTCTATCTTGGCCACTGCAGAGCCCCATGCTGTGTCAACGACTGATTGGACTCATTGGAGGGACATAGTGTTCTCAGAGAAGTGAACTGTAAATGCTCGTCAGTGTGCATGCCTGAAACACATTGGCGTGTGCACTGCAGCCTGTTTGACAGACTGTGAGCTTCATCAGACGAAACCCCGACAAGGTTTATTCGCCTCAAATCAGAGCATGCAATGTTTCTAAGCCATTTACAAATTCTGAAAAAGACAGCAAATGAGGGCTTCACAAACGAATTACCAACTTGTTGTGAGAAACAAAATATGCCATAGCTTGCGGAACTAAATATTCACTTTTGCAAACAAATATACATTGGATGATACTATTGATCGTGACCACTGTTCTCTGGTTGTTTATTCCCATTTCCTTTTAAATAAAATGTGTAAAACGAGGACAATGGAAAAAAAAAAAGAATTAAAACGAACATGATCTTAACCTGAATGAGAAACAACCTGAGATGGAAAGGGATGGAGAGAAAAAGAAACGCCGCTGGCAGATGCCCATCACCTGACAGAAAGCTCCACTGTTCAGAAGATAGGGAGGTTGTGGGAATCCACTCCACAGCACTAAAACTAATGACATAAACCCAAACATTTAGGAATTGGGGGAAACCAAGGAAGTGAAAAAACAACAAAGTGTAGGGATGCAGAAACAGGTGCAAACTAGGTAATGAACAGTGGAGAGTCTTAGCAAGAGCAAAAAGCATTGGCAAAGCCAATAGGGCTCGCCTATGCGAGAGCTATTGGCTTTGACAATGTGTTTTAGCCATTATGTACACCAGTGTGGCTGCTGTTCAGCATGGCTAAAAGTTAGTGGCATGGAGTGGGGTGGGGTAGATTGAAGTGGTGTAGATTGGGGTAGAGTGGAATGGAGTATATTGGACTAGAGTAGAGTGGAGTGGGTTAGTTTGGCGTAGAGTGGAGTGGAGTTAGAGTGGGGTAGAATGAAGTGGGGTGGATCGGGGAAGATTGGAGAGAGGTTGATTGAATTGGGCTAGATTGGGATGGAGTGGTATATTGGGGTGGAGTAGATTGGAGTGGAGTAGGTTGGGTAGATTAGAGTGGGGTGGATTGGAGGGGAGAGGGATGGATAGGAGTAGGGTAGATCAGGGTACATTGGGGTAGATTTGAGAGGGAAATATTGGGGTAGATTGGAGTGGAGTGGGGTAGATTGGGTAAGAGTGGAGTGGGGTGGATTGAGGTAGATTGGGGTGGAGTGGGGTAGACTGAAGTGGAGTCGGGTAGAGTGGAGTGGAGTAGAGAGGAGTGGAGTAGATTGGAAGTGGGGAAGATTGGGTGGATTATAGTAGGGTAGAATGGAATGGAGTGGGGGTAGTTTAGAGTGGGGTAGATTGGGGTGGAGTGGAGCGGGTTAGCTTGGGGTATTGGGGTAAATTGAATTGGTGTTGGGCAGATAGTGGTGGAGTGGGGTAGACTGGGGTACAGTGGAGTAGACCGGAGTGAAGTGGGGTAGATTAGAGTGGAGTGGGGTAGATTGGAGTGAGATAGATAGGAGTGGGGTAATTTGGAGTGGGGTAGATTGGGGCAGATTGGAATGGAGTGGGGTATATTGGAGTGGAGTTGGATAGAGTGGTGTGGGGTAAATTGGGATGGAATGGGTTAGATTGGAGTAGGGTAGATTGGGTTAGGGTGGGGTAGATTGGGGTGGGGTAGATTAATGGGTAGATTGGAGTGGGGCAGATTTGATGGGGTAGATTGGAGTAGGGTAGTTTGGTGTGGAGTAGGGTAGATTGGAGTGGGATGGAGTGGGTTAGATTGAACTTGAGTGGGATAGATTTGGGTGGCATGTGGTAGATTGGAGTGAAGTGGAGTAGGGTAGATTGTGTAGAGTGGAATGGAGTGTGGTAGATTGGGGTCGATTGGAGTGGGATAGATTGGAGTGGACTGAGATAGATTGGCAAAGAGTGAAGTGGAGTGGAGTAGATAAGGGTAGAGAGGGGTAGATTGGGTGGATTAGAGAAGGGTAGATTGAATTGGAGTGGGGTAGATTAGAGTGGGGGAGATTGGAGTGGGGTAGATTGAAGAGGGATGATCGGAGTGGGGTAGAGAGGAGTGTAATGGGTCGGATTGGAGTGGGGTAGAGTGGGGTGGGGTACATTGCAGTGGGGTTAGGTGGGGTGGAGTGGCGTAGTTTGGGGTAGAGTAAGGTGGATTGGAGTGGAGTAGAATATGGTAGACGGGTGAAGTTGGTTGGATTGGAATGGAGTAGATTGGGGAGGGGTAGATTGGAGTAAGGTAGATTGGAGTGGAGAGGGTTAGGTTGAAGTGGGGTACATTTGAGTGGAGTATGGTAGATTGAAGTAGGGTAGATTGGAGTGAAGTAGAGTGGGATATATTTGGTTAGAGTTTAGTGGAGTGTGATACAGTAGAGTGGGGTAGGTTAGAGTGGAATGGGGTAGATTAGGTGGATTGGAGTGTGGTAGATTGGAGTATAGTGGGGTAGATTGTGGTAGACTGGAGGGGGTAGATTGTGGTATATTTGAGTGGAGTAGGGGTATATTGTGGTGGAGTGGGGTGGATTGGAGTGGAGAGCAGTTGGATAGATTGCAGTGGAGTTTGGAGTGGAGTGGGTTAAATTGGAATGGAGTGGGGAATATTTGAGTGGAGTGGGGTAGGTTGGAGTGAAGTTATGTAGATGGAGTGGAGTGGGTTGGGTTGGGTTGGCGTACATTGGAGTGGGGTGAATCGGGGTAGATTAGAGTGGGGCAAATTGGAGTGGAGTGGGGTAGATTTGAGTGGTGGGCGATAGATTGGGGTGGAGTGGGGTATACTGGAGAGGGATTGGGTTGACTGAGTTAGATTGAGTGGAGTAGATTGGAGTGGAATAGGGTAGAGTGGAGTGGAGTGGAGTGAGGTGTATTGGGGTAGAGTGGAGTGGGTTAGACTGGAGTAGATTGTAGTGGAGTGGGATAGACTGGATCATAGTGGAGTGGATTGGGGTAGAGTGGAGTGGGGTATATTGGGTTAGAGTGGGGTAGATTGAAGTGGGGCAGATTGGATTGGGGTGAGTAAATTGTGCTTGGGTAGATTAAAGTGGAGTAGATTGGGGTGGATTGTAGCAAAATAGAGTTGGATGGGGTAGATTGGAGGACATTGGAGTGGAGTGGAATAGATTGGAGTGGAGTGGGGTGGATTGCAGTGGGGTAGAGTGGAGTGGGGTCAGTGGTGTGGAGTGGAGGGACGTAGAGTGGAGTGGCGTGTTGTGTTGAGGAGTGAGTGGCATAAATTGGATTGGTGTTGAGTCAAGCGGCGTGTCATCGAGTGTCTTAGAGTAGAGGGGCGTAGAGTGGAGTGGCATGTCGTATAGTGGAGTGGCATAGAATGGAGTGTCGTGGCATAGAGTGGAAGAGTTGAAAGTGGAGTGGAGTGGCGTAGTGTGGAGTATGCATGGTGTGGTAGTGCACTGCCATTACAGACAACACATTTTCAATTGAAGTGACCATTACATTTGCACCAAAAATAATTTTACTGCACGCAAACAATAACGCGTGCAAATGTCATCACCTAGTGTATTGATGTGTTTTGATCGCAATCAAATATTTGACCCCACCACACTTCAGAATTACAAACAAAATGTTCTTCATTTGTACTAATTCTGATAAATTCTGAAACATCAGCACAGTTAATTTTTTTTGCGTGCTAAAAAACTAAAAAACACCCTACACCAACTCCTCTAACATGGATTCTAAGCAGGATTGTCACATTAAATCTCTCACTTTGGAATCAGGGAAAGAAAAGTAAACACCAAGCTCCCTGAAAGAGAGAGCCTGACATTTGACCTCTGTCTTTCAATGCACAGCAAATGTGACAGATTAGGAGCAAGATTTTAATGCCTGTTTACAGAAAGCGAGTTTGTGGAAGTATACAGTAAATAAAGTTTGGGCAACTGGAGGGACAAACTCAAGCTGGACAGCCTAAAGCAAATAAAGGCAGCAAATAGAATGACAGAAAATATGAGGTACAGTCCACAAAGCCAATGGTAAGCAACGGAGGGAATGCATTCCTATGCCAGCTTTCTGAATGTCCCCAAGATTTCTTTAGCAAACCAGCTTCGACCTAAAAATTGATATCAGATGCCGAGTTCCTCATGCAACTGCTACTTGTTCTCTGCCTGCACCAGTTGCCCCGGAAATGCTTTGCATTCCACTCCAATGAGCCCCTCCAGCCACCACTGGCCGGAGTTGCCACTTTAGTTTTCCTTTTAGCTGCCTTCTTCTTTGTAAAAGACAGGGATGTGTACAAGAGGCATCTGATATAGATGAACCAAGACCTTGCTGTCTTTCATTAAGCTCCTGCTTTCTGCTTCTATGGTTTACCTTACAGATTGCTGAGGAATAAACTGTGTCCTCACCCCGAAGGTGCTTTTTAGGCATTTACCATGGCTAGTGGCATAAATGATGCTGTTGTGCCACTCGAAGTCCAACATCTTAGAACACCTGTAATCTAGAGTTAAGAGCCCAAGCCATCACAGAAAGTTCCAAGACGAATACGAAACATTTTATGTTCAAATGGTGTTTGAGCGGTCATTGCTGTGCCCGGGACCATCCTGCTCTGTAGTGGAACAGTGGTTGCTAGGTTATGCTGCTCTCTTGGATGGTAACTTTTATTTAATCGATCTTTAGGTTTCGGTGTGAAATCTCTTGCAATTTAAAAAAAAAATCTTAAAAGGGGCTTACAGCCTGCCCTTTACTTACCATTCGTAGGCTTCGCGGTCACTCTCATTTTCTGGTTTCTCACTGGTCAACAGCATCAGGGTCACGTTATTAGGTTTCACTTCCTCTTTCCTCAGCTGTTCCCTGGAGCTTGGACCAAGTACTGTTTCCAGCTGACAGCTAGTGGCTGGTAGCCAGTGTCCTTCCACTGGCAGCGCACTTCTGAGGTATTTTTTTTCACTTTCTTCCCAGCACTCCATACGAGTGCATGTGTTTGTACTCAGTCTCCTCTTGATTGCGCTCTCCTTGCCTCCCTCCGGCTCCCTCGTGATGCTTTTCCCATACTGTCCACTTGTTGTGGGTGCGTCCTCACACGCCCCCCATCTGTTGTTGTTCCCTTGTGTTCAATAACCCTTCCATCCCCCCTCCCCTGCTGTCCATTCTGCTCCCTCCCACCTCCTCCACCCCTTGCTCAATGTGGCTTACTTAATATGTGCTGTCCGTTCTGCTCGCTCCCTCCCTCCTCCCCCGTACCTTCCTCGATGTGGCTTGTTATGCACATGGCTTAAAGTTAAAAACAAAAAAAGCACTATGACGCGGTTAACGCTAGCCGTGTCATTGCATTTAAAAAAAAACCTTTAAGCTATGTTCTACAGCAGCTAGCGCCGCTGTGCAACATGTCTTAAAAACACATTGACAAAACCAATAGATTTCTGACATGCGAAACCTATTGGCTTTGCCAGTGCTTGTTTAAATAGCAAATGCATGTCACTGACATCTATTCTTTAAAAAAATGGTTATTTCAACAGTGTGTGTGTTTTTTTTAACCAACAAAAATGCGCTGGTTGAAATTTAGAAAAAAGTATGTGACAAGGAAGTGACGTAGTTGGTTGCTGCGATTAGGAAGGTGGAAGAGAGGATAGTACGGCACGTGTCCCAACATCGCATGTACATTTGGAAGTCTGCAAAGCAATAAGTTTAGTGTTAGATCTACACAGGGGCGCAACTAGACCCAAGCTTTGAGGGTGCTAACACTTAGAAAAGTGGGGGTGGTGCGGGAGCCATCTTCAGAGGTGCATTAAAATTACTTGCTTGTGGGGGTCCCTTCTCTCTCCTGGCGCAAAACCATGACGTGTGGTGTCATTATTCTCATAGATATACATTCAATAATGCATTTTTAAGTTCACTGGCAAGTATTGTTGGTCTCAGCATATGAAGACAATAATATTTACAGTGGGTTCAGGGCTTTCCAAAAGGAATTTTAGCAAGATTCATATTGTTACGTGACACAATCAGCCATTATCCCTGGTAAATTGTGGAATTTTGAGTCCTACTCCACTGAGCCATTGGAGGAAGTATTCCATCAACGGAGCCAACAAGGGCTCTGCCGACAGAATACTTAAGGTCTGTCTGTCTCTAAATAAGATGGGCGGATCAAAGGTTTGGTAAGGGTACTCCGTCATGTTTGCGACAGACTACCAAACTCTAAATCAGGCCCTTAGTACAAGGATCAACTTTCTTACAGTCAAGGGGAAGATCACTTCTTGTCCGGGGTTTGTAACACACAGAATGTTGAATTTCTCTTATTCTTAATAGTATCTCCGAGTTTTAGTAGGCACCAGATATTATTTTTCTTTGATATGCCTAGGCACTTCCAAGGCCTGAAATGGAGCCCACATTTGGAAAGATGTTGACTGTACAGGCACTCAGGAAACACAGAAACTGAGCATGAAGTGTGATTATCTAAGGTACCACCACAACACAGAATCAATGTCAAAACATGTAATATACCCGAACGTTTTGGTATCTGTCAATTATTAAATAGTAATACACTTTATAAAAACTATTTGGCAACATTGCTTGTACTCAGCTTCAATTTATGTCAGTGGAAGTTTTACGGATGGCATGCTAAGAGTACTTCAGTGGAATTCTTGTGTGAAGTTAGGTGGACCCATTCATTCCTTGCAGGGATCTATGTTTGCCTCTATGGTAAAAAGTTCAGACTCCAACAGGCCCGAATAGCCTCTTATTCTTCTGAGGTCATTGAAACGAATACCAGTGAGGTGAGTAACAACAAATATCTGTTATTCATATTTTATTTTATGATGTGTAGGAGTCATGGCATAAGACTCAGAAAATGATCAGTACTAGCCAGTGCTTTAAATTGGGGCAAAATAGTGCAGGTACTCATTTAAATGTGGCGAGTGGGCGGGGCTTGGGGGCGGGGCTTAGGGCAAGACATGCCGATACTTATTGACTGATACTACTTGCAGCACATACCAAAACACATGAGAAATGTCTTTCAATAAACAAAGCAGTTTTGTTTACTCATTACACAAAACGAAAGCCAAACGCGGCGATATTTTAACATTTCCTTGTTTGTAATATGTGCAACATCAATACTGTTAATTGCTGTTGCTTGGCACAATTCTATATATTCTCGAGTGACACAAAGAAACAAGCAGACATGCACACACAAAGCATTCCACACATTTCCTTTAATGTAACTTCCAAGAGTGTCTCTATTCTCTCCCCCTTTCTCTCGTTTTTCTCTCACACAAAAACAATCACAGGCAAGCACACAGGCAAGCAGACAAACATAAGCAGACACTTAACAAAAGAATCAGGTGGGATTAAAGCCATTTGAACCTGGGTACCTCCCACGGCTTTCTTAATTACGCTGTCACCGGGCTGCCTCCATGTCTGTGTTTGCAACCCAGCATGATGGTGAAAACCCGGACGGTATGCAAATGAGCCCACGCTGAATTGTTCAGCTGGGCTCGGCTCAGGACTACAGAAGTGCCTTGGCTATCAAAGAAAGGCCGCCAGCAGCAGCGTTTCATGAGTACCGGTACCTTCCATTTAAAGCACTGGTACTAGCCTAACAGAAGGAAGAATGATAAATGCATGAAACCGGCTACTAGCAAGAGTGATGGGGTTAAGTCTAATCAGAAATAGAATTTGAAAAGGCTCTGGACAACAAGGAGTACTTATAGTGAAGGAAAAGAGTGAGTTGCAGGTGTACTAGTTTCTGTTGTCTTGCAGCAGCAGGGAAGTGAGAGGAACAGATAAAGACGACAATCCTAAAAAGAAACTTATTTGAATGGGAAAGGTAGAGAACAGGCTCTTCTGAGCATAAAAGAAGTATTGCAAGATAATAAATTCCTGCTCCTGGCGTTTTTGTCATTTCAAGAAGTGCCATTCATGTTTGTTGAACCCATGGTCATCTCTAACCTTGGACATCTTTTTCATTATCATCCTTTCCTGTGACTTGTTATCTTCTACTTCTCTATTATTACCTCTTTTTCTCTCATTCCCCCCTCTCTGCTGAGTCTCTCTTCTGGTTTTTTCCATTGCTTATCCCTTTCTCTATGTACATTTTCTTTTCAGCTCTTCTCTTTATATTCATCTCTTTTTTTCTTTCTTTCGCCTTCTTATCCGGCTATGCCCCTATCTCTTTTTCCTTTCTCCTCCTGTCTTTGTCTATATCTTATCTATACATTTCTTCGACTAGTCAGAGTCTTTGTGTGCTCTCAAGATCTGCATGACCTCTGTGACATGCAGCATGCCTTCAACAGATATAGTGCATTTAGAAGATTGTGCAGACGGAACGTTGCCAAATGTTGCCAAGTACAGAAAGCGTAAAAGGGACACCTGGTCTTGCAACTTATGGTTGGGGAGTGTTGTGGTTGTGGTAATGTTCACAGAGTTTGATGGCTCAAGTTGGAGGTCCCTCACATATGAAAAGGTTCATGTAGAAGACATCCTTGTGCTTTTGCTTTAAGCATCACTCATTTGAGCTTCTCTGAGCAATCCAGTATTGATCCGGCACAGTTGGGTTTCAGTTCCACATTGGCTGGGTTTAGTAAACAAAGTTATTTAATGTTCCTGTGTAATTCTGTTTTTCATGCTACACTTCACCATTTCAGGAACGATCAGCAATATTGCAGCTGCACTGTTCCCTTCTCAGACGTGTAAATCTAGTGCGTTGCACTCTCAGGATCTTGTAGGAATGCAGCTGGAGCTGCATCTTCATCATCTTAAGTGTTCGAAAAGCACACGCACCCTGCTCACTACAGGTGGATGGATTTGCCAGAGCATCACCATTCTCACCTCTGTTTCTCGAGCATAATTTCCATTGCTTTCATCCAAGCATGAATTTTGGTTAACTGAAATCCTTCATGTTCAGAGTGCATTTCCCCAAAAAACACTTTTAAAAATCTGTTTTGGAAATCTTACCATGACAACCTTCTGGTGTGGCATCCTGCACAAAGGATCATTCTCTGCAGTTGTTACTTTGCTGGTTCTTTTGGCCATGGATGAGACAAGTTGTCAAATCCCATCCAAATACTAGCACAATATGCTCAAGTAAGTCTTCACTGAGGGTAATCATTGGGCTGCTTTGCACCGCACATTCAGCACAATATCTGAGAGCATCAGTGTGAATGCCACATTTGCAAGTCTGGGTCTTCGAAATCACGAGTCACGTTGGATTTTCACAGTGGTGGAGGGTACCCAGAGTACGGGGGCATGGAGTCAGCTGTGCGCAGTCCTCATTGAAAGCACAGCTGGAAGCAGGGACTTAAAGTTGAAATCAATATATCTGTGCAACCATGCAATGGATTGAGATACTCATTTCATTATTTATTGTTTGATTAATTAAAATCATACAATGTAATGGCAAGCGTTCCAGAAGTAAAAACGAATAAGTGGTAAAAACATGAATAAAAATAGATTAAATTTGATAATATCAATTTCATAATACTATTTACATATTAATATACATCATACAGTACATATCAGTTTAGTTCTGCTGGTCTAATTTTGATCCAGTACTTATTAAAAACTTTACAAAAGCTGAATTCAATGTTATATCGTCAGAATGTAAGCATTTTATCAAAGCTTGCCTGCAAGTCCGAACTCCTCATGCGTTAAAATGCCCCTTAAGAATAGTTTTTCTTTCAGTTTTCAGTTCTGGGCATACACACAGCAAGTGGATAATGTTTTCCTCTCCCATGTTGCATAAACGACAATGCGACAGTTCCTCTGTTCTTAACCACGGCATAAGATGACATAAGCCGGAAAATGCACCAAAACGAGCTTTTATGAAAATACGCTTGTGCTTCAGTGACCATGGGGTTTCCAGGTATGGTTGTGCTTTCACCTTTGTGAAATACAGTTACAGACTCAGCGTCGCCTCACTTAGTTACCCTTCAGATTTTTCCAGGCCAGGAGATAGAACTGAGGGTGTTGTCAAAGCTCCAGGAGACAAATGAGGAAAGACTCTGGTTTCCCTGCAGTGCTAATACTTCCCATGGGCCCTGAGTGGTGCAGACAGATGGAGATGTTTTACCTGGACAGCACCTTAGTGACGTTGTGTCCTGCATCAGCACAGACTTCACAACTACAACATTTTCCACAGGTCCTCATGCAGCTAGGCTGTTCAGCTCTTTTCTGGTGGCAGAATCTTCCCTGTAAGATATTGTCCAATAACCCCCTTCAGCTACAGACAGGGTTCTTCATGAAAGTCTTCCAACAGGAGGATTGTTCCATACTCAGTCCACAGTCTGTCAGAAGGGCGGTAGTCAGGGAGACTCTAGCCTTGAATCTCAGCTCCTCCCAAGTGTACATATTATTTCACACATATTCTAATCATGTGTAAATAAATGTTTAAGGGGCACGCGCAAAAATGTATATATGGGGCTGACCCTCTCCCCCCACTGAAGAAGACAGGCAAAAAGGATTATGCCTTTAGTAGGAATCATGCTGTCACTATCACAGATCCCCCAAATACTGGACAATGAGTGCTTTCTCGACTTTAGAGCAATCCTCTGAGGTCGAAATCAATTCAACATTGAGGTGCATCAGCGATCTTGACGGATTGTTGGGCTCACTGAAGGAAAAGACATCAACAGTAAAAACAACAAAGGCATGGCAGCACACTCTTCAGAGCCATGCAAGGGACTTTTTGTCCCAACATGGACTTTTTGTCTTTAGCGACTTCAACAAAACGAGAATATTTATCAATAATAATCTCACCAAAAAACTGGGATGTGGCAACTTCTGTTCCGGAGTTGGCCCCAGACGCTCATGTACAAGTGGTGTCACCAGGTTCCTATGGTTGCCACATTTTACTTCTATATGGACCTCATGTACCTACATAAAAGTGGTGTCTCTTGATTGTCCTGAGACAGCATCTTCTGATTTCTTAAGGTTGCTGCATCACCACTGCCGTGTGCCACTGGGACTCATATAAAAGTGTCTCTTGATTTCCTTGTGTCACACAATTTCCAACCCTAGGTGGATCCCATAGTCCCATATATGACTGGGATAGCTTGATCATCTTACTTAGGAGCATCTCTGCTTGAGTGTACCATGTAAGAACAGTGCCTGTTAATTTGCATTGGGTCATGCCCTTTCTTAGCCTAGGCAACCAGCCTACACCTGCTCAAAAAGCACAATGGGGACAGCTCACCCCTCAGTCACCATAACAAATAATGATGGTAAGAATAGTAAGGGAAATTTAGGCAAATGTGGTTCTGTTTCCCACATCTTTCTGCTTCATGCCATGGTTAAGCACAGCCACACATTTACTACTGCATGTTTGGACCAAGCCTCTGAACCTGACACACAGCTCCAAATAACTTCCAACAGAGACCACAATACGAAACACACACTCTACCAGCCATGCATCATAACGTAAGTAGATGCTTACTCGAACACTCCAAAAGAACTTTGAGGCATCCTTAGGGGTAGAAAAGTGGTATATAAATGCTACAATATAGCATAGTACTCTACAAAGCCATCACCAAAGCAAATTCTGTAGTTATGGTTATTAACCAGTGACCACAACGTGGCGTTGCATAAAGAAACTGGTAGGAAGTCCACTTCGTTAACTTTCTGGCACATAGGAACTGAGTCTAAACAAATGTACATTTATGCTAATGAGTATATACTCAGGCAAAATAAGGTGGACCTAGTCTAACCAAAGAACACATTTTGAGACTGAACATCTGCAAACTATGCTCTACTCAACTTGAGGGGGCGCTAGAGGGCGCACGGCAAGATGGCCGCTCTGTAGAGCAGCTCCGCCAGCCGAGCCCATAATCCGCCCATTATCCTTGCCATCCTGCCCTGATTGTTGCCCTGCCTGCAGGCGCTGCACTGAGGAGTGATGCGGAGCACTCTGGCTGGGAATTGCGGACTGCAGAGGCGTCTCCTGAGCAGCTAAGAGGCGTGTAAAGCTCTGGGCCTGCGCCGGCAGCATGGTGGACCGAGACGTGCTTTGAGCGCGCGACCAAGGTAAGCTGCGAGTGGTGCCGGCTGCGGTCTGCGGCACTGTGGGGACGCTGTGCCTCTCAGCCTGTGTCCGGTGGGCTGTGCGGTCTGGACTGGGGGTTGGCGGGCTCCCTGCTGATCCAGCGGGTTACTAGCAACAAGCATCCATACACCAAATACTCACCTGGGCCCATTCATTCATACTACGCTAGCAATTTCCCCTGGTGGGTCAGTTATACTCTTTATCAATATCCCTGCTACCAATTACCTTTTCTGATTGAAGAGTAATGACTTACCGATGAACCCTTTGATAATTGGGAAATTTAAAATGAGAATATATAATACAATTCATAAACCTGAAATAATCACAGACTCAGATAGTTTTTAAATGTTTATCTAAAATTCTTTAGCAGAGTAATTTACAAACCACATAGTACTTGATCATATATCAAAGAGGAAATATACCATAATATCACCTGCTAAGCATCAAATGACGGTCCCACAGAAAAGAGAAGATAGAGACAGCAGTGCATACTAAATTACGCATTTATAGTTACCTAAAAGTGTGAAAAACAAACCCCTTGGCCAAGGAGTTGGAAAAGGGTCCCAAGAAAAGATGAAGACGAAGACCTCCGGACCAGGTTCAGGACAGGACAGGTGACCTCTCTACCAACGACGCCTGCGTCGTCCCCCTCTCTGGCACTTCGTTTTCCTCCTCGATTCTTCGTGTCTTCTTTCTAATGGAATCCGCCTCCCCCACCTCAGGACCTCTTCGGATAGCGGTTCAGTCTGCAATCGATCAGCTCATCGAGCACCAAAGCCTGATCTCCTGTTCCTGTTCTCTGCGCGCTAATGTCCATCTGCTCTCTGTGCAACCTAAAGGCTAACTAATTAGCTAATTCTATATCTATTATACCCTTCTACGCCCATGGTACCTCCCATTAATGTTTCAAAATTATGGGCCCACTATTTCTGATTGGACGGGGACAGGGGGTTGATCCTCACACCATGTCATTTTAGTTCAATTTCTTAAGCCCATTGTTTTAAAATACCGCCCCTCTCAATTAATACATTTGCTTTATTTCCCACCCGTTTCACGACAAAATTTAATACAAATTGTATATACATTGTTGCAATTGTGAGGACATCTCAGAGGTTCAGTGGATGTGACCAACAGGTCATGTCCTTGGGTGTAGTCCAAGTTGACTTCATCGCTTTGTCTTGTCATTTTCCGAGCGCATGCGCACTGTCCATAGCTCTTGAGCTGCTGCTCAGTTAACCCAGGCCCATTTTACGAACTAATAGAAATCAAAGAAGAAACATATTAAAATCAAAAATAAATGGTTTCACTGTATACCACCTACTTCTACTCTATTCCCATTTAATTATAAATGTCTATCCCGCATTAGTAGCGTTAGAATATCACATCATTAATTGCAGCAATGCGAAAGCTTTAGCATGTGAGAACATTAAGCAGCCATTTTAGCACATACTGCGCAGAAGCAAAGATTCCCTCCAAGCAAAGAAAGACGTCATACCATGTGACATGGTTGACACATGCGCAGTAGAGTTCCCGCGCTTTAGCGGCCATTTTGGATTAGACAAGGATTACTTATTAGTTTAAACACATAGGCAAGCTTCTCTCAGATACTGTGTTGTGTATGCATTTGTTAATAAAGACATTACAAGTTTAATTAATTAATACTGTGAGAAGATTGCTTACGAGCAAGTCTCATTGTGAGTCCTTGCTCCATCAATCCCCTCTCTGATGGCGTTTCTGAGCCATCAAAATTACCCACAACCAGATGCCAACTTCTTAGCATAAATTTGTCTCGATCTCATTTATTACATTTTCTATTCTTACTTTCTCCTTTCAGTTTCTTGTATATTTCGCTTCTCAGATCTTCTAATTCAATTTCAACGAATTTTCGTTTCTTGCCTTTTCCTGTCACTTTATATATTTCATTCTTTCTACAACATTTGCACCATATTATTATTGACAAGACTATTATTGCTATCCCTACTAAGGGTATTAATATTTGACCTATAAGTCCTTTTCCTACATTAGTAAACCAGGTACCAATTGACGCAACGCTATTTGTCAATCTTTCCCATACACTATCAACTTCCAGTGGTTTTAGGTCATTCTCAAGTTTTGTTATATTCTTTATATACGTTCCAATTTCTGCACTTTTGTCAGGAATATACGTGCAACAATGATTCGTTTTCAACAATTTACAGACTTCGCCCTCTTTTGCTAATATTATATCAAGAGCAAGTCGATTTTGCATAACCATAGATCTAATCGCAACCATCTCCGCATTAATCATCAGAAATCCTCCAGCAGTATCCGTTGATAAACGATCAACCACTGTAGACAATTTACATATTCTCCTTGAGTTCAGAATTACTCCCACTGAAGGTATTAATGCACCAAATATGTCACCTACAATTTCTGAAAAACTAGCTCTTTTATTACGTGTTAATTCACTATTATTTTCATTGCTCCCAGTGTTTCTTTTTACGTGGTATACCTTTGGAAAGACTATTCCAAAATAACAACTTCCATACCACCGTGCAGGAAGCCTAAAGTAAGCCTTATTCCCACACACATAATAAATTCCAGGAAAAATTGAATCTTTTCCTCATTTTAGTCCCCAACCTCCAAGAATTAAGAAATTATGTTCACATTCACTGGTACCGATGAAAATATTGTTATATTCAGTCTTTAACCTATGAAGACAAATTTTCCCTGATTTTACAAAATCCAGAGCCACAGCAGCTTGAGCCTTGCCAGGTGTGTAAATACCCTCTTTCTCAGCCCAAGGTGGAAGATGAGCTTTATGCTCTGACACTTTCTTTTGGAAATCCTGTCTTCTATTTTCAACTAAGTTTAAAAATATCTTTTCTTCCTCACGTAATGAACATGTTAGATTGCTTCTATGTGCATGTGTTATATCTATCGGCTTCATTGTTAAGAAAAATTCTCCCATAAATTTTGCATCTTGACTACTAAGTACTGGGTTCAAATTCTTTCGAATAGGAACCTCAGAAAATATCACATCTATATTTGAATAATAATACTGAAGTTTCCCTGTTCTATAAAATAAACTAGTTAATACACTACATGATATGCCATAAGTTAAAGGCAAATGATGATATGTTAAACCTTCTGCTACTGATTCAGGTAACTTCATACAGACATAACAGTCACTAATTTCCATTGTATCTACGTACTGAAACAATAATTTAGTGAAAACATTTAAACTAGTGTTGTTATCTGTTACAACGTGATGATGATCCGGTTCATCCTCTGCTTCTAATTCTACTCTATCACTTTTCAAGTTATCTATCCTTCCCTTAGTATCGTTATTATTCTTTTTGTCCATTATCATAAGATAAGGAATTGCTACAATCACAACTAACCACACTATGAGCACCACTACCAGACTACATATGCATATAGCACAGCATCTTTTACAACATTTTCGTTTCGGTCTCCCAGAAACTCTGTCGTCAGCCATTTTGACAAAGAAGAATTTTCTTCTTTTCCTTTTTCTTTCAAGATTTTAAGTTGTCAAGGAGGTTTCACTTCTTTTTCATAGGTCAGTTCTGCACTTGTTCCTTCGTCACCACTTTCACTTGACTCTGAACTTTCATAGTCTTCAAGGATTATATAAGTCCAATCAGGACCCTTAAACTTATTGTTCACAAGTTTCAATCTTTTGCTTTTTCGTTTTTCAGTCCCACTTGTTTTTCCAGATAAGCTTGTTACTTAATTTACTTGTTCTGGATCTTTACTTCTGGTCACTATGTTGTATTTTACTCTTTTAATGACACTAGGCCAATGATCACCTTTTCTGACTTTCTTTGTTTGCACTGTATCTTCACCTTCTGAATCTTTCCCAAAAACTCTTTTATTTTCAAGGTGTGGCACAATTTGATTCTCCTCGTTTTCAGTTTCTTCTTCTATCTGTTCTTGCTCAGGTCTTAAAGTTGTTTCTTCAGTTGTCTGTGTGTGAGTTTGGGTTTCTACTAACTGACCCTGTTCAGGATTTACGTCTTCGTGCTTGAGGCTTTCTTGCTCATTGTTTTCTTGGTTTTCTTCTCCCTGAACGTATTTTTCTTGTTCTAACTGGTTCTGATCAGGGCTTATTGTACTTTGTACTTCTGCAGCCTGACCGCGTTCTTCTAAACCTGTCTGTCCCTGCTCAAATTTTGTTGCTTCGTCGTCGATTTGAGCCCAATTTCCTTTCCCTATCTGGGCCTGCTCAGGTTCTCTTAGTATTTCATTCTCCCAATCCTGAGCTGCTTCTTCTACACCTATCTGGTCCTCACTAATTTCCTCTAATCTTGCTCGACTTCTTGTTTTGTTGTAAACTTCTGGTATGTCGACCACTGGTATCCAGTCCTGACTTGTGCTCGGTTGTTCTTCTTCAGCTTCTCCAGAATCTCTCACCTGAGATTCTTCAGCTGGCCAACCTTCAGCTTCCTCAGCTATTGATGCTGACTGAGGATCTTTTCCTTCAGGAGCTGGCACTCTTTTTGTGTGGCTTACATGAATCCAATTAGGCAATCCTGCACATTTCACTGCTGTGTTTGTAACCAATATAACCTGACAAGGTTCGCCCCACCTGGGTGATAAACACGTTTCTCTGGTGTGATGCTTCACTACCACCCAATCTCCGGGGTTCAGATCATGCTCTTGTTCAGGCTGCCTGGAAACTGCGTCTTCTCCAACCTGGTGAGAGACAGAACGCACTAGGTCAGCCAATGCCTTGCAATAATCTAGAACCATATCATCAGTTATGTTCAGCAGTTTATTTCCAGGAACATGTGCATGTCTCATTGCTCTGCCCATGATGATTTCATGGGGACTCAATCCTGTATTTCTATCAGGAATGCTTCTGAGTCCCATTAAGACAAGGGGAAATGCATCTGGCCAACCTAACGATGTGGATGCACACATCTTTGACAATCTTGATTTTATTGTCCCATTCATTTGTTCTACCACTCCAGAAGCCTCTGGGCGGTATGCACAGTGCAGTTTTTGTTCAATTTTAAATGCTTCACAGATTATTCGAATTACGTCGTTATTGAAGTGACTTCCTCAATCTGATTCCAAAGTTACTGGGAAACCGAACCTAGGAATGAGTTCTCGTGACAACAGTTTTGCAACTGTAATGCTATCATTCCTTCTGGTTGGGTAAGCCTCCACCCACCTTGAAAACAGACATACTATGACAAGTACATATTTCAGTCCTTTACATGGTGGTAGCTGTATGAAATCTAACTGCAATCTTACAAAAGGACCCTCAGCCTTTCCAATTTTTCCCAAACCAATTACTGTTCTCCTTCCTGGATTATTCATTTGGCAAGTTAAACACCTCTGGCAAAGACTCTCTGCTGCAGCCCTAAACTTTGGATTGTACCAACTTTGTCTGAAAAGTCTAATCATGGCATCTCTCCCTAGATGTGTGTCTCCATGATACATTCTGGCCATTTGTGAAATCAGGCATGACTGGTCTGCCATCTGTGTATACCCACACATCATCCTCTGATCTTCGTGTGCACCCTATTTTTATCCAAACATCTTTTTCACTCTCCTCAGCATCATCTTGCAATCGTTTCACATCATTCCTAGTTTCAGGTGTTGAACATAGCATAAGTTGGCAGCTGATTCCCATCCTTTCAACTTTTCTGTTTACTGCCAATCTGTTTCTGGCACAGTGTTGAGCAACTAGGTCTGCGTATCTGTTACCGGCTACCACCCAGTCATCTCCTGACTGATGTGCAGCACATTTCACCACAGCCAATTCTTTTGGTGATTGTATTGCCTCCAATAATTCCTTTACAAACTGCCAATTTTTTATTGGGGATCCTGAAGAAGTCATGAAATCCCTCTGCATCCACAGTTGGCCAAAATCATGCACAACCCCGTACCCATATTGACTGTCCGTAAATATGGTTACTTTTAAGTTTTCCCCAATTTTGGAGGCTTTGATCAAAGCAATTAGTTCAGCTACGTGTGCAGATTTGACTCCTGGTAAATAGGACGCTTCGACTATTCCAGATAGTTCAAATACAGCATAGGCTGCGCTCAATTTGCCATCCTCATGCCTTAAGCATGAGCCGTCCACAAACAGCTCCCTGTCTGAGTCTTTTAGGGGGATTTCTTGTATGTCAGGTCGCGGTTTTGTACACAATTCTGTGACCTGTAAACAATCATGTTCTGGGTCATCCTTAACTTCTTCACAATATTGATCTGGTAATAATGTAGCAGGATTTACAACTGTGCACCTAACTATGGTCACATTTTCAGCTCCTAGAATTATTCGTTCATAGCTTGTCATCCGACTAGGCGTGAGATGCTGAGTTCTAGTTCTAGTTAACAGGATCACAACTGCATGTGGGACAAACACTGTAACAGGATATCCCATCACTATTGACTCACTTTGTTCAATGCTCATACAAGTAGCAGCAACTGATTTTAGACAGCCTGGCAATGCTGCTGCCACTGGGTCCAATGTAGCAGAGAAATATGCTATAGGACGCCTGTCTAGTCCATGTCTTTGTGTTAACACTGAAAGTGCACAATTCTCTCTTTCATAGCAAAACAGTGCGAATTCCCTTGTATAGTCAGGCATGCCCAAGGCAGGGGCTTCGCACAAAGCGTTTCTTAATTTTACAAATGCACCTGCACTTTCATCATCCCATTCAACTGGATCCTTTGCTTTCTTTTTGGTTAGCTGAATTAAAGGCTTTGCTAGTAGTGAAAACCCTATAATCCACTGTCTACAGTATCCTACTATTCCAAGAAACATTCTCACTTCTCTTTGGGTTACTGGCATTTTCATTTTCTTAATTATTTTTATTCTTTCAGACGTTATTCTTCTTGTTCCCCTTTCAATTTGGTGTCCCAAATATTTAACTGCTGTTGTACAAAACTGCAGCTTCTCAGGTGATACTTTGTGTCCTTCTTCAGCCAAATGGTTGAGCAATGCAATTGAATCTTCAACACAATCATCATGAGTTTTGGATGCTATCAACAAGTCGTCTATGTACTGCACCAGGACTGAGCTTCTGGGCAGTACTAATTTTTCTAGACACCCTTTCAGTATTTGATTAAAAATGGAGGGACTTTCTGTGTACCCTTGAGGAACACGATTCCACACATAGACACGGTTTTCGAATTTAAATGAAAACAGATATTGACTATCTGGGTGCAATGGTATCGAGAAAAATGCTTGGCATAAATCAATTACTGTAAACCATTCTGCACTCCAGGGTATCTGGTATAGGATTACTGCAGGATTTGGTACTATAGGACAACAAGGTACCACAATCTTATTAATTTTCCGCAAATCCTGAACAATCCTATATTTTCCGCTAGGCTTTTTCAAACCCATGGTTGGTGAATTACAAGGACTACTCATAACTTCTTTTAATATGCCTTGTTTCACCATTCTGCTAATTTCCTCAACAACTCCTGCTTTCACTTCAGCACTCATTTTGTACTGTCTGGTATTTGGGAAAATTGCGCCTTCTTTTATAGTGATCTTTACTGGGTCTATTTTTGCCATAAGACCTACTTCTTTCCCGGTAAAATCCCATACTTTAGAGTTCACTGTAGTTCTTAACTCTTCTGGTAACTCATCTTTGGTTATCAAGGAGAACATTTCATCCACTTCAGTACCTTGCTTGGCTAGCATGAACTTATAAACATGATCTTCATCCGGGGTCTGTACTGCAACACCATCCGGTGTGCAAAAAATAGTGCAATTCATCTTGCACAGTAAGTCTCTACCCAATAAATTTACTGGACTGGAATCACATACCACAAATTGGTGCATTTCTCAAAAGTTCCCTATTCTTACTTCCATAGGTTCAGTAAGGGGTGTTCTAATCTTTTGATTTGTTACACCTACAACTTGGATAGCTTCTCCAGAGAGAGGGAGGTCTGGGATGTCTGCTGTTCTTACAGTAGAACGGGTAGCACCAGTGTCCAAAAGAAAAGTGATATCGTTACCTCTTACTTTCCCTTCAACATATGGACCTGACTGATCTACCGGCAAGGATGCGCCAAGTACGCACTCCTTCTCCCCCTCTCCTAGGCACCGTCATTGATGACTATATGGATCAAATTCGTCCTGTAAAAGAAACTGTGTAGTTACATATTCATTCTTACCACTTCCTCTTTGATATCCGACATCTGTACCGTGCTTTGCTCTGCTTACATTACCCTGTGTAGGAGCAGGTGGCAACTGACTCTGAGGGTTTACACCCTGCTGTGAATCATTCTGCGTCTGTGGATTTAAATTATGATTTGGGCCATTATTATTATTTTGAATCTTTTTACATTCGTTCTTCCAATGTCCCAACTTTCCGCACCCATGACAAGGAAATTTCTTTTTAGCCTCTTCTATACTCATTCGTCCTCTCACTTTTCCACCATTTCCTGTGTCACCATTCGTTCCAGTTTCTTTTCCCTGACTTTCTGTTGGATTATGCAAATTAATTCCCTGTTGCTCAGCCATTTTCACTTGAGCCCACATCACTTTCTCTTGCAATTTCTTGTGCCTATCCTCAATGTCATCTCCACAATATTTAGCATATTTCAAAATTTCGTCAATTGGCTTTCCTTGCCAGCATAACATATGCTGCTTAATCATCTGACAAATCTCTGGCTTTGGACCATAAACAAATCGATAGACAAACTGACTCATATTTTTGTCTCCAATAGCCTCGAATCCACTATACTGTTTGAACACCTGTAATAGACGTTCATAATAGGCATGTACCGATTCACTCGCTTCTTGGGTAGTCCTGTCTATTTTCACCCAATCTGTTTCTTTTGGTGGTATTTTTCCCTTCAAATAAGTTATTACCTTGTGATACTTTTTCATCACATCATTTGATGGAGCACCTGTCTTTGCATCCCTAGGATATTCTTCATTTGGCCAGTCGACCGTGATTTTACAATCTGTCCATAAATCGGCAGGTACCACTATGTCAAACAAACCATCTAAGTCCTTTAACAATACCTTTGAGACTTTCACAAACCTCTCAACCTGTTTGTACCATTCTATAGGTTTTTCTCTCAACTTTGGAAAATCATTCGTAAATGACAAAATATCTTGTCTGCTCCATGGGACATGAACATAACCTCCTCCGGGAACTTCCCGCACCGGGTACATCTGATCAACTTTCCCTGTTTCCTTCAATAAATATTCAGAAGTTGTTCTACTGCAACGTGCCTCTTCCTTTTTCTTTGTCCATCTAGTTTTCCATTTATCTAGTTCTCCCCATTTCTGTAATACTGACATTAATTCCTTCACTTGTAATTTCCTACCAGATGCATTCATATTTTCTAGATCCTTATCAGTAAAGTCTGCTCTATATGGTTTCTGTAGTACCCTTGACTTTCTTATTTCGATTCCCATCTCTAAGGCCAAATCCGCCAATTTTTCATGGAATATCTTTGCGTTTCTGGTTATGCTTCTACATACGAACAATAGTTCTTCTTCACTATAGGTATTCAAACGATCTACTCCTACATTACCTGCTATCATTTCTTCTAACTCGACTTTTAATTTATAAATGTCCAAAATCTTTGGGGGTGAGCTTTGTCTGTCTATTCCTTGTGCCCATCTTTCTAAGTCTTCTGGGGTTAGTACCGTTGCACTCTAAATTCCTGATGATGTTATAATATTCACATCCTTTGAACAACCAGGTGGGACTCTTCTTGGGGTGCTATTTACGTAGTCTCGAATAGGCAAATCCATTAGTGAAATCATAGATTCACAGTCGCTGATATGATCATCAATTATTACTGCTTCAGGTTTTGGAATCTCCACAGGTGTAGGCATAACTAGGGGTTTCGGACAATTTACTTTGTCACCGTATAAAGGTACCACAGGACCAATGGTTACAGGTATTGTCAGGGAATCAGGATTTACATTCAACTGTGTTATTTTCTGTATCAATTCTGCTCTGTTTCTGTCTTTAGCCTCTCTTTCCTTATCCTGAAGTACCCTATTAACTGGTGGATTATGTAATACTTGCGGTACCAATGGTGTTCTCAAAATTGGTGCACTTGGGGTACAACCACTTGACCCTTCCTGATATGGTGGAGGGTTCTTTAATATTTCTTCCATAAATTCATCTTCGGAATCTCCAAACCCTGTCAAATGTTTTGTCTTTTCTTTGCATTTGCTCCCTAACGGCTCATCTGTCATGAAAACTGGATACAAACCCTCGGTAAGCATTGCTCTTCTCCACTGTTTCATCTGACTTTCTCGTGACTCATTTTGTTGTCTAGGGAAAAATCTCCTATAACCCCTATTGCTTCTGGGTCTTTCACGTTCAAATGCCTCTGTTTCCCATTCTTCTAGGGCTTCGTATTGAGTTAATCTTGGTCTGGGTTCTAATTCGTTCATTCTTATTCGTAAATTTTGAAGAACTCTCCCATTAAAAGTACCATTCTCTAGGAAAGCTAATATTCCATCATCCTTGGTATATTCTATCCAATTTTCTAACCATACGCAAGTATGATAACCCCTCTCCATCATCATGAATGAGGCTGGCATTTTTGCTGGTGGAATGATAATTCCTTCCCTAGTTTTGATTGGCTTATCCTTCTTAAAATAATTCTTAATCTTTTTTTTTTTTTTTCTCAGAATTTGGCCAAATTCCCAGGGAAGACCCCTGCAAAAATATACAGCTACTCCTCTTTTAGCCAGTCCTGCCGAAGCAAAAAAGGCATGCGAAGATAATTCTTAATCTTCTGTAGAAATGACATTTTTCTCTTTTCTCCGTACATCTTGGGTAAATATCTGTTTATTGAATTATATTCTGCAAAACCTAGGAATCTCCTGTCTGGACGTGTTCCTATTAAAGTCGGATCGCGTTTCCACATATAATTTCCACTATCCACTAATATTTCGACTTCTATGCTGACAACCAATCAAATTCCAGCTAACATTTGTCTCGGGACCAATCCTAGCGCGGCTTTTCTGTGACGTTTGTCTAACGAACCCTCCTTTACAATCTGCGCTTCTCTGTCCCTCGCTGTTTCAACCAATCCCAGCGCGGCACCTGTGACGTCAGTATTACTCCTAACTACTGACCCCTCCTTCACAAGCTCGCTCCACGTCTACTGTATCGACCAATCCCAGCGCGGCGTTTGTGACGTCAGCTTTTACTCCGACAGCTGACCCTCCCTTTACAAAAATTGTACGTAAAACTTTCAATGCTTATTAAAATTCAGTAACAACATAAAACATTCACTATCGTGCCAGTTTCTCTATATTTGAAAAGATAGATTCTCTCACTTTTTAGTAAAACCCTTCTGTTTACTAATCATACACTACGAGTAAAACAACTTCCGTTTACTCTTCACATAAGCTTCGGAAATACCTGCTACTCCTTCAATGTTACCCTTTCTAGGTGATATAACATAAAAATTTCACCAGCGTATTCTTTTGCTGTCACTCATACACACACAGAGTCCCTAACAAGTACTGATAGCCCTGCTTAACTTTTCAGTACTATTTCTGCCTGACAGATAACCTCACTGCAGTATGGCTTCCACTTACCATCCGCTATTCAAATTCCCCGGGGATTCTAGACAACATAAAACAAAACTTTAAACAAACGGATGTTAGTTCATATAAATAAAATTCTCATTACCCAATTAACAAAGTCTAACCATCCTCTGCTAGCCAGAAAACTGATCCAGCGGGTTACTAGCAACAAGCATCCATACACCAAATACTCACCTGGGCCCATTCATTCATACTACGCTAGCAATTTCCGCTGGTGGGTCAGTTATACTCTTTATCAATATCCCTGCTACCAATTACCTTTTCTGATTGAAGAGTAATGACTTACTGATGAACCCTTTGATAATTGGGAAATTTAAAATGAGAATATATAATACAATTCATAAACCTGAAATAATCACCGACTCAGATAGTTTTTAAATGTTTATCTAAAATTCTTTAGCAGAGTAATTTACAAACCACATAGTACTTGATCATATATCAAAGAGGAAATATACCATAATATCACCTGCTAAGCATCAAATGACGGTCCCACAGAAAAGAGAAGATAGAGACAGCAGTGCATACTAAATTACGCATTTATAGTTACCTAAAAGTGTGAAAACCAAACCCCTTGGCCAAGGAGTTGGAAAAGGGTCCCAAGAAAAGATGAAGACCAAGACCCCCGGACCAGGTTCAAGACAGGACAGGTGACCTCTCTACCAACGACGCCTGCGTCGTTCCCCTCTCTGGCACTTCGTTTTCCTCCTCGATTCTTCTATGTCTTCTTTCTAATGGAATCCGCCTCCCCCACCTCAGGACCTCTTCGGATAGCGGTTCAGTCTGCAATCGATCAGCTCATCGAGCACCAAAGCCTGATCTCCTGTTCCTGTTCTCTGCGCGCTAATGTCCATCTGCTCTCTGTGCAACCTAAAGGCTAACTAATTAGCTAATTCTATATCTATTATACCCTTCTACGCCCATGTACCTCCCATTAATGTTTCAAAATTATGGGCCCACTATTTCTGATTGGACGGGGACAGGGGGTTGATCCTCACACCATGTCATTTTAGTTCAATTTCTTAAGCCCATTGTTTTAAAATACCGCCCTCTCAATTAATACATTTGCTTTATTTCCCACCCGTTTCACGACAAAATTTAATACAAATTGTATATACATTGTTGCAATTGTGAGGACATCTCAGAGGTTCAGTGGATGTGACCAACAGGTCATGTCCTTGGGTGTAGTCCAAGTTGACTTCATCGCTTTGTCTTGTCATTTTCCGAGCGCATGCGCACTGTCCATAGCTCTTGAGCTGCTGCTCAGTTAACCCAGGCCCATTTTACGAACTAATAGAAATCAAAGAAGAAACATATTAAAATCAAAAATAAATGGTTTCACTGTATACCACCTACTTCTACTCTATTCCCATTTAATTATAAATGTCTATCCCGCATTAGTAGCGTTAGAATATCACATCATTAATTGCAGCAATGCGAAAGCTTTAGCATGTGAGAACATTAAGCAGCCATTTTAGCACATACTGCGCAGAAGCAAAGATTCCCTCCAAGCAAAGAAAGACGTCATACCATGTGACATGATTGACACATGCGCAGTAGAGTTCCCGCGCTTTAGCGGCCATTTTGGATTAGACAAGGGTTACTTATTAGTTTAAACACATAGGCAAGCTTCTCTCAGATACTGTGTTGTGTATGCATTTGTTAATAAAGACATTACAAGTTTAATTAATTAATACTGTGAGAAGATTGCTTACGAGCAAGTCTCATTGTGAGTCCTTGCTCCATCACTGCTGCGCGACATCGTGACGCCTGGGGAGCGGGCCGCCCTCGGATCCTTGCCTCCGCGATCTGCCGGCTACGGGCGTACGGGAGGTGGGGCTGATCACCTCTGCTCGGGCCTGGCTACTGGGCCTACTGTGGAGCTGCTTTGGGCCGTCGCTGAGGGCTGGGCCGAGGTCCTGGGTATAAGTCCTGTGCGCCTACCTTCACGCCACGACCGCTCCTAAAACGGCGTGCTGCCGCCCTGATCTCGACTGCCCTGCGGACCCCCCCTGCTACCAATTTCATCGCGGCCTGGTCGGAGGTCGTACTGCGGAGTACTGGCTGTGGATGGCGGTGGACTGGTGACGCCTTTGCTCTGGGTGGGCTCGCTTCCTCTGCAGCCTATGGGGACCCTGATGGCTGATGCGGTGTGGCTCCTCTAGTGATTGTGCCCAGCGGTGCCGCCAGAATTGATCGGCTTGGCCTTGTGGGGAGGTGCGGCGGAGTGTGGCCTTGGTGTGAGCCTGCTCAGCTGTCTCCCCCTCAACTCTGGGGTGGTGTTACTGTGTCAGATCATTGACCCCACATCCTCCTATCCTGGCGCCAGAGACACAATCGCTCTGCCTTATTCTGTGGCCCATCAACTGACTGCGACTGTGCTTGCTGTCATCTCTGCTCTTCATTGGGAACCCGTTCTGCACTACTCTCCCCCCGGTGCGGCGGGGCCGCTGTACTGGAGATATGGGGCGAGCACGCCCTTTTCTTCTAGCCCGGATTCTGTTTGGTACTTGCTGAGCAACCACTCCTTGCCCTGGGCTCACACTGAATTGGTGGCACTGGTGGTGGGCTTCAGACACGCTGCGGATTGGGGGGCGCTGCTGGTTGCACTGTGACTCCTGCCCTTGGCTGCGCTTCACCTTACCTGCATGGCCACGACTTCATTCTGCTTTACATCACCTCCTCGTGTTCCTGTGCGGTGCTGCCAAGTGGGGCTTTCTGTTTTTTGTTTGGGCTGAGATCCGCTATCTAAAGCTCGTGCCAGCATCATGGGAAAATCCCAGCCGCGTCTCACATTTGAACCACGTAAGACCAGCAGGGCCTCTCAGCATGCTGCCTCTGACTCCGAGGCTGACGCTCCCACTGATCACCTAACCAACATCGACAAAACCCTTCTCGCAGTTCAGGCCAGTTTGCAATCCATAGATGGAAAGATCGACCACCTGAACTTGCGCATGGATCATATGTCCACGAAATTGGACAAGTATGCGCTGCGCCTAGGAGAAGCGGAGACACGTATTTCTGATGCTGAAGACGGCCTGCAACAGGTGACCGCCAAAGCGACGTCCATGGAAAAGGTGCTGGCTGTCATACAGGCCCGTAATGAGGATTTGGAAGCCAGATCACGTCGCAACAACATGCGCATTACGGGCCTGCCAGAGTCCACGAACACAGGCCGACTTGAGACGTATGTGGAAAATCTCCTTCGTGAGGTGTTTGGGGCGGAACAGTTGTCTCAGGTCCTGATTGTAGAATGGGCTCACCGCTCTCTGGCTGCCCGTCCTCCCCCGGGCGCCCTGCCGCGTCCCATCATTGCCCGTCTTTTGAATTATAGGGACCGGGACACTGTTCTCCGTATGGCTCGCGAGAAGGGTACCATCATCCATGAGGGGAACGCCTTCGCCTTCTACCCCGACTTTACTGTGGCGGTTCAGGAGGCTCGGAGAGAGTATCAGCCTGTCAAGAAACTTCTCATTGCGGCTCAGGTACCATATGCCATGCTTTATCCTGCGCGGTTGCGCATAGAGGACAACGAAAAATTCAAGATCTTCACCTGCCCGAAATCGGCGATGGATTTTGCCAAAACTGTCACTCGTCGAAGCCGGCCCCCAAAAACTGTGGCGGGGGTGATGGCGGGGGTACTAGTGAAATGGCAGACGAGCAGTGACATCTGCGGGCTATATGTGATGGAGTATGCCTTTGCTTTGTTCCATAGCTAAGATGGCGACAATCAACCAGGTTGCCGCACTGAACTCTGACGTGAGCGCTGCCGACATTCGCCATGCTCTGGTCTAATGATGACAATATTTTCTTCATTGTTTAAATCTGCAATGTTTACCATTGGGGGCAGCCCTTGTGGTGTTCTGTGATGTAACGTTAAAATGGCCGGGAGGGGATTTCACGCTGGCTCGGCCACCTCCTATCTCACCGGGAGGGATACTGTGCTCCAGCGCCCCCCTTATGGGTATTCACCACACTTGGTTACTCCCTCGAAATTGCACTTGGGAATTGTTCCTTGGGGTTCGGGATGGCTTTAGCAAGTTGGGGATGCTGAAGTGGGTGGGGGTGATGGTGGGTGGAAGGGTGTTACAGGGGTTGTTTATGTGGCTGGTTACTTTATCAATCTCTTGGGCAATGCACGTGCATTCTATAAGGCTGGCATGTTTTCACACGCTAAAATGCTGGAGCGAGACTGTTTGGGGCTCAGGATAAATTCTGTCTCAAGTATATTTTGCTATGTCTGTGCATAATAATGTAATGTCAATCTCTTGTTTAACATGGAATGTGCGGGGGCTTAACACGCCAAAAAAGATACGGCAGGTAATAGCGCATTTGGACCGTCATGGGATCAGCATTGCCGTTCTGCAAGAAACGCATCTGACGCAGGCTACCAATAAAATGGTGGGGATTCACTGGGCTGGCTACCGTCTTGCCTCTTCCTATTCCTCCTATAGCTGTGGGGTTCTCACACTTGTCAAAAAAGGCCTTCCCTTCACCGCAATTCAGACCTGTACTGACACTGCGGGTCGTTATGCCGTGGTACACGGGAAACTGGCAGGCAAGCTAGTCACCATTGTCAATACCTATGGTCCCAACATAGACGACCCTGCTTTGTATGAGCGTCTTCTCGCTGTTCTGCGAAGTCTGCCAGACGCTGTGATTATCTGGGGGGGAGACCTCAACACACACCTGAACCCCAGCAAGGATAAATCCAGTGGCAGGGAGGGACATTCTCCCGGAGCGGCTCGTGTAATCAATGATGGAATGGCTGACTTGGGACTATTGGACATATGGCGACATAGACATGAGGAGACACTCGAGGGTACGCACATTTCCACGGCACATGGCAGCTGGTCTCGCCTTGATTACTGGCTGATAAGTGAGGGGGCAGCCGGCTGGGTGTCGGATGTGGAGGGATTGCCACGCACACTTTCCGATCACTGTCCTGTCTGTCTCACTCTCTGTATACCACAAACTGTCCCCAGGTCCTTTACCTGGCGCTTTCGGCCTGAAGCGCTGCTGGACCCTCTCTATCTGGAGACAATTCGTGAGGCCATCACACAATATTTTGCGCACAATAAAGGCTCTGTAGATAGCGCTGGGGTGCTCTGGGAAGGGTTCAAAGCTACTATTCGGGGCACCTGCATAGGTACATCAGCTGGCATTTTAAAGGACCTGCAAGGCCAATTGACTAAGGTGGATGCTACTCTGACAAGACTGGAGCGGGACTACGAGATTGCGCCCTGTGAGTCGACCCTGGCATCCATTAAGGACGCCATACTCGAACATGCGAAGTTGGCAGAGAAGGAGATGAGATACATCTCTAAACGTCATGTAGCCCGTGCCTATGGGGGGGTGGGGAGACCGGGACATCATTTAGCCACTAAGATAAAACACCGTATGGATCGGGACATTATCACTAAGATTATGGACAACACGGGTCGAGACCATTATAGTGCCCCAGACATTACTGACCAATTCCGGCAAACATACGCAAAATTGTATACCTCGCAAGGCGAGACAGATACTGTCGAACTTGATACTTACCTGTCCCAGGTGGCCATCGCATGGCTGTCGGATGGCCAGAGAGAATATCTCAGCCAGCCGATTACAGCGGAAGATATCAGAACGGCAATAAACGCCCTTCCCAACAAGAAGGCGCCGGGTCCTGATGGGCTCCCCTGCGAATTTTACAAGACCTATGCAGAGGAACTCACCCCCTACTTGTTAGAAATGTATGCCGAGGCTTATGATCTGGGTGTGCTACCACCGTCTCTCCGCGAAGCGCTCATCATCACACTACTTAAGAAGGATAAACCGCCCACTAGTTGTGATTCGTACCGACCACTATCGCTTATTAACACGGACGCGAAAATCCTGGTGAAGATTTTGGCCACTCGTCTCCAGCCGCTCATGCAGAATCTGGTACTGCCAGATCAATCTGGCTTTATTCCCGCGCGGTCCACCTCCCATAATTTGCGCACATTGTTTGCTATGTTTCACACCCTGGATCCCGAACTACCAGCGGCGGCTGTCATGCTTGACGCCGCCAAGGCGTTTGACTCAATAGAGTGGGGTTATCTTTTTTATGTATTACAGCGGATGGGTTTTTCCCCTCTCTTTGTTAATTGGGTGCGGCTTCTGTATGCAGACCCCACGACGCGAGTCCGGGTGGAGGGCTACACTTCAGACCCTATACAAATCACCAGAGGAACCGCTTTTGTTTGCCCTGACGCTGGAACCGCTGGCTTGCCTTATTAGGCAATGTCACAAATATGCGGCTCTCAATTTTGTCCATCGGCCGGTTATCATCTCTCTATATGCGGACGATATGCTGCTTTTCATTTGCGAACCCCGCAACTACCTGGCGCCGGTTCTGCGTGAATATATTCGCTTTGCTCGATTTTCTGGGCTACATATTAATTGGACTAAATCTGTGGTGATGCCACTAACGGTGTGTACACTTCCGCACAAACCTGAATTCCCCCTTGTATGGGCAGAAGAGTCGGTTAAATACTTAGGGGTATGGGTCCACCGGGATCCAGATATAGTTATCCGAGAGAACTATGGAACTGCTACTACGGTGCTGGAACAGCAGGTGGACAGATGGATGAAACTCCCGCTTTCTCTTGCAGACCGCATTGCACTGATAAAAATGGTAGTACTTCCTAAGTTTTTATATCTTTTCAGTAACATACCGATCCCACTCACCCAACATTTTTTTAAGACTGTTTTTAAGACTGTACGCTCCCTGCTTCTCCGGCTGATCTGGGGTGGCTGGCAGGCCCGGGTAGGCTGGAGGACTCTTACTCTCGACTACAAGCGCAGGGGCTTTAATGTGCCCGATATTTATCTATACTACCTTTGCGCACACGCACAATACGCACACTTTTGGTTCACGTCTCACGATTTTATCCCGCATGTTGCGGTGGAACAATGGGACGCACATCCCATCCCGTTGAGCTCCCTATTAACACACGAACATAGGACTACGCCCCGAGATGCAATTAACACCACTAACACGACAATTGCAGCCTGGCAGGCGTTGGGCCGTGCGGCCGGTAAGTTACCACTATACTCCCCGCTGCTGCCTCTTGCTTACCACTCGGACATATCGGTAACACACGAGGAGGGAGCTATGCGCACAATGGCACTGGTGGGAATTGACAAGTTACAAGACCTCTATCCCAATGGCACGTTTTTGACCGCTGACGACACTGACTATATACAAAACAAGACGCCACTCTTCATTTTTTTATTTCACAGGCTGAAAAAAGCACTGCAAGCCCATTACCCCACGTTTCCTGCGGAACCGCCAACGACGATGGCATTGCACACACTACTTATAAGCCCTACCCGACACATACTTGTCACTAAACTCTATCATGCCGCTAGAGAGGATAGGCTCCCCCCATGCAATAGGAGTCTGGACAAGTGGAATGAAAATCTGGACCCACAGCTCACGCAGAAAGAATGTGAACATTGCTGCCAACTGACTAGCGCCCTCACCTCTAATGGGAATCTGCGTATCATACATTTTAAATACCTTCATCAGGCTTATTATACACCACACAAACTTTTTAAATATGGGCTCCGGGACACTGCCGCTTGTAAACGGTGTGGGGCCTTGGGGGCAGAGTTTGGCATCTAGCTTGGGCCTGTAGGCGCGTGTTGGAATACTGGGCCGATGTGATTGCCAAATTGTATAAGATAATTGGGATCGACTTGCAATGTTCCCCGCAGATATGCTTGCTGGGCCTTGTCCCTTTCCTGAATGGTGTCACGGGCAGGCTGGCGAGGGTGGCATTGCTCATTGCAAAACGACGAGTGGCGATGGTGTGGGATAGCACGCAGAGTCCATCAGCAGAGCAGTGGCTCAGGGACTTGGTATACTGCAGAGAAAATCTAGTGCTGTATGCGGAGGAGCTGCCGTCGTCCTCCAGGCCAAATGACATCTGGGAGCCCTTATTGATATATTTGCGTTCTGTTGCACAGCCAGATGCCCCCGACAATGCTTCCCTGTGAACATGATTTTTTGTGATTACATGTGCCGAATGATGTATGTAACTATACCATCTATGAATACATTGCAGCCACGTGATGTTAATGGTTGTTTTTTCCTATAGTTGTACTCTTTGATGCTCTTCGTGTACACTGTATGAGACTTTATGAAAATCAATAAAAAAAACCAAAAAAAACTATGTTCTACTCAACTTTACTCATTCATCATTGTCATTCATTTAATACAAAGGGCCTTATTTATGAGGCCTTGCAACACTTTTACACCGCCATTGTGTCACTTTTTGTGACGCACCGGTGGCGTAAAAAGGTATAATGTATGCAGGGTGGGCGTTCCCCCGCAAAAAGCCTCGTAGAAGTGGCGCAGTGAAATCTATCAGATTTCACAGTACCACTTCTAGGACGCCACTGCGTCAAAACCTTATGCCTGCCTCACAGCAGGCGTAAGACTGACGCAGGCCCTTTCACATGGGGCTTTCTCCATGTGAAAGGACACATTGCTGGAGTTGCGTCTGTTTTCAGACACACCCCAGCAACGCGTCACTTTTGCGCCTACAGACACGTCAGAAATACTGATGTATTTGTAACTCCTTGCGACATGGAGCGCTGTACATTAAATACGGCGCATCCGTGGTGTCGCAAGGATTGCGCAGTGAAAACTGTTGCATTGCTGTTTTCACGCAGCGATGCAACAGTTTTCATAAATAGGGCCAAAGTTTTTATTAGGAGGAAGGCATAGTGCAAGGATTTTTGGACCCACTGGCAAACATGTTTTGTGGTTGTGGACTCCTCAAGAGGGGTATATTTGCAGCTTCCTGCTGCAATATGGGACTGCTTGATCCCTATTCCTGGTAGTGCAGTAAGACAGCAGCACAACACTTAAGGTGCATTTGAATAAACACATTTCAGTTGAATATTCACAACAAGTAACATGACATCATACATTATTTAGGAAAAGTTATGGTTTGTATAGCTCTAGGTCTTTAAAATAAAAAAGCACTTTAAAATTGTGTCAGTGCTTTTTAACCTTTTTCGTCTCTAAATTGTATCCTGTAGCCAATGTAACACTAGCTTTCATTAACACTTTTTCTGATGGAACAAATGTATTGTATTGCATTTATATAGCGCCTACTACCCCTGATGAGGCCTTCAGCTGACTTGTGCAGTACTACTGGAAACCAAGGTTGGTGATTAGTGGAGTACATTATTGGTTATTAGGATTAACCTTGTGCTTTTAAGGAAGTAATAATATGCTTTTTCTTCTGTTTCCTTGAGATAAATGAAAAGGAACTAGTTGACAGTAGGGGCCTTATGGCATCATACAGGTTAAGGAAGAGATGAACAGAGGGGCTAAATGGACTAGGTATTATTAGATTTCAGAGTGGAAAGTTTTTTGGTTTTTTTACGTTTTAGACAGAGCGAACTCGACGCTAAGGCCAGTTACATTACACAAGGACACATTGGTTTTTTTAGGCACGGGGGTGGTGGAGAGAGAGTAAGGATTTACCAGAATCACAGGCTGTCGAGCAGAGGACCCTGTTCCCCAGATCCAATGTCAGCAGCTTTGTCTGTTAAAGGGGGTGAACTTTACACCTTACTTTGTTTCTTCTGTAATGCAGGTTTCACGACGAGGCAGAAAGGCCAGGAGCCGCAGGGGGAACGGGGAGACAACAAACGTTTGATAGTTTGGTTGTGGTGATGGATGGCTCAGCAAAGGAGGAAGAGAGGAAAGTAAAGCAGGGCTTTTCCCTGCAATGTGAATATTTGCCTTGGTTTATAATCTACTCACCGTGCGGTGGAAGTGGTATGTCGGCGCTGAATGGCCCTTTACCAAAACATATATAAATAAACTGACGAATGCAAACAGAGCAAGGATTCACGGAAACAGAGACAACATTCCGTAGACGAGTGGGGGAAAGGACACCACACCTCCCGTGACTTGAAGCGTCAACTGTCAACAAACAGAGAAAGGAGACTGGAAAAGCCGTTGAAGGCACGCGGGGAGAAACAGGCCTTCCTTCCGAACTTAATTTGGTGCCAATCTGTGAGGGATTAGAAACGCGTGGTTTACAGTCAGTAAACAAGCGAGCTTCACGTGTGGGAAATAAATGCTTAAAGACTTTCTGCGTCTGCTTCCTGGTTCTAAAATGAAACCCCTCGAAGGCTAGTGCAGAAGATGAACTGGAAGAAATTGGTCTCTCCTAGTGCTACTGATGATCAGAAAGCCATGGTCCTGGGACCAGGAAATGGGCGCCATATTGGCTCATCTTGTAATTTCCAAGACAGGCATGGAACAGGAGACAAGGGAGTACATGACGACTGGCCATTGACGCTAATCGGTGGTTGCCAGGGTCTTACCCTT
Organism: Calotriton arnoldi; assembly: GCA_963921515.1. Lineage (NCBI taxonomy): Eukaryota > Metazoa > Chordata > Amphibia > Caudata > Salamandridae > Calotriton > Calotriton arnoldi. The sequence goes on along the minus strand of CAWUFW010001605.1, from coordinate 2,248,205 downwards.
TGGTACCCCGGAACAATTCTGGGCTAAGGAGTCCGGAAGATAGTAGCAGATAGGAACAGAAAGTGATCTGCTCTAAGGGCCAGTTTACTGGTGAAGACGGAGCGGTGTCCTTGGGCGGGATCCAGTGGCGTAACACAGGCCCCCGCAGCCCCCGCGGTGTGGGTGGGGCCCCAAGCTCCAGGGTCCCCCCTCAGCCCAGCACTCTGGCCAGAGAACTCCTGATTGAGTCCTGAGGGGGCCTCTCCACGTACCTTGCAGGGGGGCAGCCTCAAGTTTCGTTATGCAAGTGGCGGGATCCTGCTCTAATTGATCACGACTGGCCCGGTGTTCCTGGAGTCGTTTTTCTCTCGGTGAGGGAATATCGTACCCAATTTTACCAGCCAGCAATTTCGCCCGGTAAAATGGCAAGAGCCTTTGGCTGCAACAGAAGTCAAGCAACGCCCAGTACTCCACTCCGACTTATATCTACGGCAAGGAGGGAGTATTTAATGCCCCTCTCTACTAGAACTAATCTTTCTCTTCCTCCTTAGCTCTCCCAGCGCCCTTCCCCCCTTGACCTCACGCCCCACAGAAGCTCATACTCCCACTTACCACTGGGTCTGGGTGGAATTTCAATTACGCTAGAGTAATTTAGGTAATTTCTGCATTTTTCTTTTACGCAGAATCACCGATAATAACGAGATTCTGACTGCTTGCATAGTTAAGAGTAATTTGGGGAGAAAAATCCTACCACGAGAGCACATTTATCGACCGCTCGCGGCTGTTCACTATTCATATTCTGTTGCGTTTAGAGCTATTTCTTAGTGCAAAATGCATCCTCATGCCCATTTTAGGCACAAAGGTGCTTTGTGCGCCAAGAAACTAGTGATAAATCCCAGAGTAAGTTGGGGGAAAATTCTAACTAAGTGCGCATTTAGCAAGAGTGAGCGGCTGTTTGTGCTCGCTATTCAACTTCTGTTGTATTAAGCGATATTTCTTAGCCCGTCCGTTTTGGACGCAAGGGGGCATTTTACTTTAAGAAAATAGTGCTAAATGAAAAATACTCTTTTGTGTAATTCTGCAAAATCGCACTAAATGTTGGGGTAATTCCACATGGTTACGCTACATGCAATTACAAGAGTCACGCCCACCCCAATTTACGACCTGCTTTGGAGCATGTGATAAATGGGACCGTTAAACCCCTATGGAATTGGGAATTCTGAGCAGTTTTATGTGCAGTAAATCCAGCGGCTCCTCGCAGTTATTCCCCAATCCATGAGGTTTCATGGTAATTCCTGCCCGCTCCTCCGAAATGCTGCATATGTTTACTCCAAACTCTTAATAGAGGCCTAAGAGACCACTTACTTTTTTAGGTTTCAACTTCAAACAGCCAGCACTTGTAGACAGGTTCAGTGTCACAATGGAAAACCCCTGTGCCATCGGGGCTCAAAGGGTGCAGTTTCCCTTTTGGCTGGACATTGCATTTTGGTGCCTTGTGCAGGGTAAAAAATAGCAAAATTCAAGAGAATTCAAGCGAAGGCAGGAAACTGGAGATCAGAGCTCAATAATGGGTGCTTTTATATTTTTTCCATTTTATATTTCAGGCTCAAAATCTGATTTTCATTCATCTTGTGCAACTTCTGCTGATTCGTTGTCAGTATGAGCATAAGGTTTATCTCTTAATATAGCTAGTCCCTTGAGCAATGTCTGTTATTTTCGCACACGCAGGGAGCATGCAAAGATCTTACTTACTCTATGACAGTGGCGCCAGGGGCTCAACTAGACCTAAACTTCGGGGGGGGGGGGAGGGGTGGCGCTAATACTCCCAGCCAGGGCTGGCCATAGCACTGATCGCACACGGTGCAACAGTCTTTTTTGGCGCCCCTCCCCCATTTCCTCCTTCTCCATGAATTCCCTCACTACCACTCACCAACAATGCACCTCATCTCTCTATAGCACCTTTCTGACAAACATTTCGATTTTTAATAGCGCTACTCATAGTTTACTCACACTCAGTTCTGTGATCTGCATGGTACACATTCTTTGTAGCAGGCACATTAACCCTCTGCACTGTGTGGGTGGCAGGAGTGCCCATGTGAGTGCACAGTGAGTGAAGCAACAGTGTGAGAGTAGGGTGAGAGGAGTGACTGCAGGGTGAATGAGGTGACCATATGAATTTGGGTGCGGATGGAAGTGCAAAGTGGGATGATTGAATGCATGGTTAGTCATGCGTTTGTTTGAGTGACATTGCCAGATTGAGCAGTGAGGGGGACAGGTGAGTGAAGTGTCACATGAGTGCAGGGTGAGTAGTGTGCTCGTGTGACTGCAGGGTGAGGTACAGGGTGAACAGCACAAGTGCATTGTAAGTGCAGAGTGATCACTGTGAGTGCAGGGTGAGCGGGTGAATGGTGTGAGTGCATGGTGATCAGTGTGAGTGGATTGTGATCACTGTGAGTGCAGGGTGAGCGTGAAAGTGAAGGGCAAGAATGAGAAGTGAGTTGTCTGAATGCAGGGTGCATTCCCAGACACTTGAAGTAACTCAGCATGTTATTGACGGTGGCGTAGGGTTTCAGATATAAGTTAAACTATTGCTATTATGGCATTAGTCAGGGATCGAGGGCAGAGGAAATAAATAATGTGCTGATCCTGCAACAAACTTCCTGTCTTATTAGGGTTGCCAGCTCATTATTATGATGACCCAGATGGTACAAAAAAAGACAGTCAACTAAGTGATAAGTGTATTTTCAGCACTTATCTGTGCATACTTCGAACAGCAAATATAAATAGAATGCACTTTTAATTGTGTTCCACGGCTGCCGGAATGATCCATGACTGATAATTAAAGGGAACAAAGACAGAAAGTCACATTACAAATGAATACAGACTTTTTTTTATTTATAACCCTATTTAGTGTCAAGACGAGGTCTTTGCAGACTCTTTAAACAACACATGGCTGGCATTTTTCTTTTGACAAACCCTACTTTATATTCCTTTTCATGAAATGCATTCTCACACTACGGCAGTAAATGTAAAATACAAATGTAAGGAATATGAAGAGTGGGGGCCCAGGGGGTACTGGAACCAGAAAAAAAACTAAGCCTCAGTAACCAGTTTACAAAGGTATGTAAATATGCAAATGGTCTTTAAAGACCTGTCAAAAACTTGGGCGTGCCGGAGATAAATAAGACTCCAGACACTGCCCAGCCGAGCCCCCAGCAGTTTGAGCTGCAACAAACCGGGCTGAGACTTAGCCCTATGGGCGTTGCGTGCCTGAGTGGCGCCCCAGATCGGAACTCAGAGCAGGCCAGGTGCGTGCACACCTGTTGTCATATTTTAATTAGACCTTTGCCTTGAAGGACAGGACTGCCTTGCCAAAACTCACTTCTGAAAGAAGCACAGTATGGCGTGTCACTGAAAAATGAGATGGAAACGCAAATATGAACAATATCTGATCATCTACCAGTTCTAAGCGAATTTGTGATTTCATCGGATTGATGCTTGAGTGTATCAGGAATTCTCTTCTGCTCGACAGCGCTTTGAAATGGCTTTTATGTGTCACATAGTGAAGGTGTCTTTCCAATGCCAGTCTGATTCCCAGGGTTTGCTTTTGAGAAGGACTTGTGTAAGGATTTTTTGGCACCTTTGCAATTTGTAAAGTAACGTTTTGTAGCCCTCTCTGTTTGCACTGTAGCAATGTTCGATGCCTTTAGGGGAAATGTAGTGTCTCACTGCTAGTAGCACCAGTGGTTCTTAACCTGTGGTCCGGGGACCCATGGGGTCCGCGACTGCTTAGAAAATTAAATAATATTAACAGATTCATAAAGTGTATATAAATGAAGCAAAATGTAAAATTGAAAAATTTAAGACACTCTCTAAATGTGAAGGAATTTGAAACGGTAGGCTAAAAATTAGGTTAGTAACTTCAGATTGATTTGTGGGAGCAGTGCAAGTGCATCAGACATAATATACTATTGATAATGAGTGGCCTTATCTGAATTTAGAAAAGCTTCAAACTTCCCATTAAAATAAAAAAAAAAATTAAAAAAAATGTGTTTGTGAATGAAATAAAATATTTCAGCATTTGCATATTTGTTAGATGAATGCTTCTTTTTGTATATTGTTTAGTGATTCAAATCATCAAAAATGCTTAGGCCACGGTACCTGGCTTCTAATTACTCCATGGGGGTCCCCGTATTCCAATAATGATTCACAGGTGGTCCATGCGTTTATCGTTCATAAAGATCTATAGAACATTTTCCAACTTTGCAAAAGTTGTGAAGTTTTTCACATTTCCAAATGCATGTGCAAATCAAGACTTTTGCCATAATTTATGTTGCATATATCCTTATTTAACACTAACAAAATTAATCTGTGTAAAACCTACTTCGCAAAGCACAGTGCTATTGTGCACAATGTCATAGAGCACAAAGAGCAGAGGAAAAAGTCTGCAAACATTTTCTGGCTTCATTCAGTACGAGTGGAAACTGTCTTGCAGTGCAGTGAAAAAAATCTCACAAAGTGCCGAAAACGTTTGCAAAAGTGATGTCAAAGATAAACTGGAAAGTTGTGCAAGTAGAACATTCTTTCTGATTGTAAGGAAATGCCTCTTTTTGCATAAAAACCTCCAAACATTTGGACTGATGCTGCTGGTTTTTCGACTCTGAAGGTGCACTGAGTCCAGCTAAACAGGCCTCAGTGTCAGTGCTCTCACCCTTAAAAGGTGTATGTCTAACTGGTTAATCCACAATCAGCATAAGTTAACATTGTTAGCATACATCCTCGTACTTTGCTGTGTTTTTACCGTCAATATTGTTCCATTTAGTTCCGTATTGCATTGAGGGAGTCACTTTCACTCATACATAATAACGTTCATAACATTGTTATCAATGGGATAGTGTTGTCAAGCCCCCACTGTTGTGGTTGTGAGGAAGAATGCTTACGATGGACATATCAAACCTGTTAATAAAGTAATCTGGATCAGAGAAGAACTTAAAAGCCAAAGCCTTGTATTGTTTGTAATGTCCTGCGTGCTTCGCAAATTGTTTGTCCCTTACTATATTGCCTATTGAACCCTGAAATAATCAAGCAATAAATGTACAAAATTGAAGGGCTTATTTATGAGCCCCTGTGTCACTTTTGCACTGCCGTTGCGTAATTTTTTGTGACGCAGCGGTGGCGTAAAATATGCGCCACGTTGCGCCCTATTTACAAAGTGATGCATCTAGGCAGATGCGTCACTTTGTAAACCCCTGCGCTACATTATACCTGCGTCAGGTATAATGTATGCAGGGTGGGCGTTCCCCTGCATCAAAGCCTCGTAGAAGTGGCGCATTGAAATCTATAAGATTTCAGTGCGCCACTTCTAGGACGCCATTGCGTGAAAACCTTACACCTGCCTCATGGCAGGCGTAAGACTGACGCAGGCCCTTTCACATGGCGCGAACATCGGCAATCCTTTTAAAGACATTTTTGAATGTGAGTGGCGGCGGCGACCCACTTGGGTTTTACTGAACCACCAGTCCCAGGAAGCATTGCTTCAGGTGGTTCACCTGAGCATAATTATTACGGGGATTTACTGGTGGTTGCCGCACGCCATCACATGGTCTGCCACTGAAGAGGGCGTTGGCCCGAAACGCGTCTGGCAGGAAACCAGAAAAGGACTTTGTTCATGGCGTGTGCCCTTGCTTTGGCGTCATTTCCACCTGGGAGTGCATCGCACCTGGAGGCAACTCTTTTTGCATATGCGTGTGTATATATATATATATATCGCTCCAAAGTTGCCCACAGTATTGTGGGACCTGTAGTGCGGCAATCCTACCCTAATGGGTGCCGTGTCCTCAGGGTTCCCAATGCATAACCCTCCAATGGGCCCTGCAATGTGCACATTCTCGCATTCTCTGGCGCTGCACGCCCGATGTAGAGCTTAACATGATTCCAAGCTCAATGGCCCGCTTATTTGAATAAAAGGTGTGGTTTAAAACGCTGTGCACTTGGTGGAACTATGCCTATGATTAAGGATTTGATCCGAAACCCTGAGGACACGGCAACCATTAGGGTAGGATTGCCGCACTACAGGGCCCACAATACTGTGCGGGACCGTGAGTTAACTGCTTATTTAAGTAGCCTATCAGAAGGCAGTGAATTATTTGAATAAAAGGTGTGGTCTAAAACGCTGTGCACTTGGTGGAACTATGCCTATGATTAAGGATTTGATCCGAAACGCGTCAGGCTGCTCCTGCTGTGTGTGTGGTCTGCTGGGGATTGCTGCAGCCCGAGTGCTCCCTCGCCTGTGGGCAACTTTGGAGCGTTTTATATATATATATATATATATATATATATATATATATATATATATATATATATGATTTACTGGTGGTCGCCCGTAGGTAGTTAGAGTTAGGACCTAGTTCCAAAGGAACAGGGTTTTTTGATTTGCCAATAACTTTAGCACATTTTGACGAATCTTCACGAAATTGTGAGAAATTATACAACGCTCACTTTAGCTGCTATCTTGAAAGTTTTGCAGTGATCCGAGAACCAGGGGGTGCTTAAAAGCCTGTTTTCCCCATGTTAATTCCCATAGGACCTTTAGACACAGCCCGATCTGCTGAACAAATTTGCACCAAATTTGGCAGGAAGGTAGTTATTTAAAGAAATTTCCAGTTGTATATTTAGGGTCGCAGTGGATCCGTGACCCCTCCCGATCTGATTAGCTGCCAACACTTCAAACTAGGAAGTGTTCGCAGCCATCTTGTGACTCGGTTGAGTGGGGTCACAAGATGGCTGCGGGGGGGAGGGGTGTCCCACTGGGACCCCGCAAGGCCAAAAAGCATTAAAAAAAAAAGTTGGTGGGAGTCACGCTGGATCCCGACTCCTGCCAAAATGTTTTAAAAAGCGAAGGGCTGGAGTGCGGTTCCCTCTCTTCATTTCGAATTGGCCCCCGGGTGGGCCAGGTTCTGGGGGCATGTCTATGTAGGAGGGGGCACAAGGAGCCCCCTTCTAGGAGCCTTAAAGCCCCAGGTACCGCCACCTCCCGGGGTATATTAATTGATTTATGCAGGGGTTGCCCTGGACAACCCCCCCCCGCCCTGAGGACTGCCACCTTCCTAGGGGCAAATGTTATATTGATGCGGGGGGGGCCCAAGCAGCCCATCCAGCCCCTCCAGCCCCAAAATCGGCCTGGTAGGTGGGCCGCTCTGCCCCCTCCCTTGTTTTAAAAATAAAGGGCAGTCCCCAGGGCCAAAATCAGCCCAGGGAAAGGGGCCACGCTGCCTCCTTCCTTTATTAAATTTTTTTTTTTTTAAAAGAAAAAACTAGGCACTGGGGAATGGGGTCCCCGGGGCTGTAATCGGGCCAATTACAAAGGGAGAAAGCAGGGACCTGCAAGAGTAAGATAACCAGACAGGTCGTGTCTGGTAGTGGATTAAAGAGGCATGAGGTGGATTGAAGACTACTCCAGGGCTCTCGTGCAGGTCCTCCACGGTCTTAGAGTCAACATTTTGAGTGAACTACTTGCAGAGGAGATCAGTACTTAAATCCCATAGATTGCATGGCGTAGCCCTTGCAATGGTCTACACCTTCTGTTTTTTCCAAGGGATCCTCCAACTCTGGGGGCATGACCTCAGCGTGATCACTTCATATCCAGGTCATGCAGGTATGCTATCCAGAGCCTGGTGTAGGCTGGCTCAGATTGAATGTAGATTGGATCCAGACAGGAAGCCCTTTCCAAAGAAATCAAGAGCTTGAACAGAAATGGGGCAGATTTCACTCTGGCAGGGAAACTATGGGTACATTGAAGGGGATCTAATTGCTACTTTGCCCCACCCACAGAGACTAGTTTCGGCAGGTTCCAATGTCCGAGATGGACATTGGCAGCCTTACGCAGTTTAAAGAGACTGCACAGACTTTACATGTGGGAAAGCAGTGGACCACCCATCCTTCGACGTACGCATATAAAAGGCCAACTCCTGACTATGAGTTAAGCTTCCACCACAATTAGTTTCTTGTGATCTTGGTTGAAAGGATAGTAGCCACTCTCATTACGAAGGATGCACATTGGGTGCCCCATCGACGTAAGACCTCAGCTCCGATCTTTAGTGAGTATCTTATTAAACACAAATTACATTTAACTATTTTTGTTTCTTCAAGGTGAAACTATTTTTCTTATAGAAAACCCCCTTTCTTTACATCCTCATCAGTTTTGGGTGTTCCTTCCCTGTTCTCATTTTTTCTTCTACCAAATACAGGAGTAAATCTTTGTGTAACTCCATGGCGTGAACTACCAATAATCTTTGTTTCACTAGGGGTGGGGGCGAATGTGTGGGGCTTTACTAATTTGAACCATGGGGTGCAAAACGGAGCAGAACCCTTATTGGGTTGGCTATAAACTGTGCCCTGCCTAGACCTCAGAACATTGGTGAGGGTCCGTCCAGCCGAGTGTGCATAGAAGAATGACTAAAGACTGAATGGGAAAAGGGAACGCTGCTGGAGTTCATCTTGAATAGTATCAACCTGACAGTAAAATATTCTGAGGTGAGCATTATTAGTCATCCTTTACCCACCATTCCAGTCTCGGGGGTGAAGCAGAAATTGTCCCCACGCCAGTTCCGATTGGACTGGACTGGACTGTTCCGATTGGAGCAGGGTCAAGACTGATTTGCATAAGGCTGGGTCTAATCTGAGGTGGCATGGACGATTAAATAACAATGGATTGGAATGTTACCCAAGCGATTGTGATTGCCAGCGGTTAGACCAAATGCAAGCATTCCTCTCATCACCTTTTGTGTGTTTATTGTAACGCCCTATGTGGCCAAGGGCATGCTCAGACATGGGTCCCTTGCTCACTACGACACTGGAGCCAAGATGCCGCTGACTAAACAGGCGTGTTACAAACTACAATGCGTTCAGTCGGGTGTTGCAATTTCTTTACATGAAAAATAGGTGTAGAATTGTCACACCTATATAACAAGAACAATGTATGTTCTTAAAAAAAAACTGGGAGAGTGTGGGACTATACTGACCATTATTCAACAACCCCAAAGCACATCACCTAAATAAACAACACACAGGGACAATTATAATTATTTAGTATATTCAAAGTCATATATCTAAATAATATGCACACTTTTATTTCATATAAGGCTGTCAAAAACACAAAAATATATCAAATCACGTGACTTGGTGATAAAGTGACACACAGTGAAAAAAATAAGTTTGACATTACATAATACAGACAAAGACTGATCTTAACATGATATACATAAAGAAATTATTACAAAGATGCCTGTTCTTTCTCCTATCCACAGTTCAACAAACACCCTATATCATTATTAACACTTCTGTAGGATAGTTGACAGAGAACATGAAACAATAGGACTGCCATCGGCGTTTCGACCCTATGTGTATGTGTTATTAGTTAGATATCTCGGCGGGTCTTCCTCAGGACTAGAGGGATGCGGACAGCCTATATGGGGAGATAATTCCTCACATGAGAATCGTGTGCATTGTATAAAAAGGGGATTGTTTTAAAAAACTAACAAAAGGAGGACACCAAGGGCAACTCACCTAAATAATGTTTGAATCTAGGAAAAACAAACGCCTCCGAGCCCGGATGGAGTCCACACCACAGATCCACAAGTATCAGTAACCATATATTCAAAATCCCATATAGCAAGACCCCAATGGGGTTCACTGTGAGATAGAAACAGAATTATACAATGAGTGGGAGGCCTGTATTTCGCGTAATGCTTAGAAAGTGCTGATTGCTCACCTTTCCAAATTTGAACACCTAATCAGGCCAAAACCAGTCTTGGGTTGCTTGTGTTCCTGTTCAGAGGGGACCTGGCTTGGCAGTTCGAGCTGGACTGTTCCTATTAGAGCTGGGTTAAGTCTGATTTACATATGGCTGGGTCCAATCGGAAGTGGCATGGTGTGCTAAAGAATGATGGTTTAGAATGCTACCCTGAGCGATTGCCAATGGTTAGACAAATTGCAAGCATTCCTGCCACCACCTTTTTTGTGGTTGGCTTTCTGTGTGTGGCAGAATCTTGCAGTGCTGTTACCTTTGCTGTACTTGCTTTCTGGGTGAAGGAAGCATTCACTAATTATGTCTGGTCAGTATTGATCATGTGGGTGAATGTAGCCTACATTGAAATGTACCTGTTTGGTATGTGAGGGAAGGTTGCAGTGGTTCTGCTTCTGCTGTACTTGTTCTATTTGTGAGCAAAACTTTCAGTTCACTTGTTTGAGATGTACCTATTCTTTGTGCGAGGGAAGCTTGCAATGCATCTACATGTGTTGCACTTGTTCTATGTGTGCGGGAAGCTTGTAGTTCAAGTACTTCGGATGTATCTTTTCTGTGTGTGGGGATGCTTGCAGTGCTTCTACTTGTGCTGTAATTGTTCTATATGTGCAAGAAGCACACAGTTCACTTGTTTGAGATGTATTTCTGTGTGTGAGGGAACTTGCAGTGTTGCTACTGTGCTGTCATTGTGTGTGAGAAATGCTTGCCCTAATGTTGCCTTGCTGTACCTGTTTTGTGTAGAGAGAAGCTTGCACCACTGCTGCCTATGCCGTACCACATCTGTGCTTTGGATACAAAGTTGAAGGATGCTGCTTATTCTTTGTGTGATGGTAGTTTCTGCTGTTGCCCCTGCTGAATCTCATTTGTGTGTGAGATAAATGTCCACTGCTACTCTCGGTGTTGAGTTGTGGATGTGAAAGAATCGTATTGTGCTTTATATGGTCTCTGCGTGTGAAGGAAGTGTGCACTGCTGCTTTCAGTGCTGAAACCAGATGGCTCATGTACACCACAGAGACAATTACAATGATGTGTGTAGTACAATTGCTTCATCTGAAGTTTGTAAAGCTACGTTCACTGGATGCACTGATTTGTTAAATGAAAGTCCAAGGATGGATTCCTTGTGTTCAACATCTTTGGAAAGATCTCGCAACTCAGAGGGAAGCTTGCACTACTGATGCCCACGCTGTACCTGCAGTTTTTAGGAAAGTAGCCCACAATATGCTGCCCATGCTGCCTCCTAAATGCATCAGAGAGTCTTACACTGCCAGTCTGTGTAATGTGGTCCTATACTGTGTGTGAAGGAAGCTTGCTCTTTTTGTCAATAAACTCATTTTATTCGTTTTCAGTATCAAACAACATACAGCAGTGGCCACAAAGAAGGAACACAGCTTGAACAAATAATTCCAAAGACATTTCCAAAGCGCAGTAGTCTCCAACAACCATTAGTAACATTTAGAGGCCCATCAATGTGCAAATTCTCACCAGTGATCCCAAACCTTGTGATATTTCTGGGGACACCCTCTGGATGTATAAACATGCTCCACTGCCTTGGCACAGTCGTCCATTCCACCTGTCCCTTCTTTGATAGAGTGGGCCTTGTCCATTCGGCAGTGGCAGGCGATATCCCACTTAGCTACCAACAAACCAATTGCCACAGTTTTGACAACCTCAGCACATATCCATGAGGTCCAGGATGCCTTCTTGGGACCTGGTGTAACAAGTCTGTGTACAATTTGTGAACATCTACTGTGCACATGAGCCCAGTATCATATTACCGGGCAGCGCCTCATCATATGGTAGAAGGTGAACAATACCATTTTGCATCTGAGACAATTCAAGTCTGTTCCTGGCTTCATTCTGTTCAGTCTGGTTGGACTATGTACATTTCTAAATTATAAAACCCATAAAAAGAGTTCTGGGGGCCATCTTTGCCACAATCCAAGGTAGCATCTCTGACCGGGAGAGCCGTCTACAAAATTATTGATAAGCGTTGCATACAGGAGCATAATCAGCCCTGGTAGGACATCGTCCTTCTAATCAGAGCCCATTGAGCCTCTCTTCAATTTTTCAACATGAAAACGAGACAGGAGATAACCCTTATACACAGTCAAGACCTGGGTAGATATATGTAACAATGCAACAATGTCTCAACCAGTAGTCATTTAGTAGACAAATTCGTAAAGAAAACAAGTCAATTGTAGCGCAAAGGGAGACCACAAAATCTTAAGAGGAAGCATATACAATGGTCTGTATTTGAGCAATTATAGTTATATCAGCACTAAATTACATTGTATGCAAGTGTAACCCAAACATTGGTGTGCACAAACGTGCTCGTGTAGAAGGTCAACGGCGCAGGTGACATGTGAAATAAAGTGAAATAACAGCGGAAAAATGGCACAAAAAATAATTTGAGGAATGGTTACATAACAGTAGATTGATAGTTCATAAAAAGTTTAACTGTTTTAAGAAACCAAGAGAATGCCCAAGGATGCGCTGAAAACGATCGGGCCCGCCTCAGGAATGAAGCCTGGGGGTGAAATTCCAGCATAAGTCACCTTCATCCCAGGCTTCATTCCTGAGTGTGCATTATTAGTAATGTAAGTGACTAGTATTGCCCCCTCTCGGTCCTGCATGAAATCATACTCATACGTCAAGTAACACAGTATGCTGTTCAAACAATGTCCACAAAGCCAGTTCCCAAATGGAGTTAACACAAATGCCAACATTGGATGCCGGAATGCAATCAACTGCTTTGAAAACCGCCTTGTTTATAGCGTTCAAATAGCTTCTGAGTTGCTGTGCCTCCGGTAGCTATGTTTTTAAAAATAATTCTTTGTATTAATTTTATAAGACATAACACAAAACGATACAAACATAGTCTATGCTGTATGATCAAGCCTGGGGGCTTTGGGGGAGGAACAGACAGCAGACAACTACTGCAGATCTCTGTGGTTTACGTTAGTAGCAACTACGCATATAAAAATAGCATTCTACCCTGATCAGCCAAATTACTTGTTTAACCATTGCCCCAAAGCTTTACGTATTTTTCCAGTCAGCCTCTCCACCTGTACACCATCTTCTCGGCTGCCACACAGTAGTCCATCCTCGATACCATTCCGCCATCAGCGGAGGTGAAGCATTTCCCAAGTGACGAGCAAAATCCCTCTTGGCGACCAGGAATCTCACTCCAGCCAAGAGTCATTGGTGCTTCAAATCTGCCCAGTCCTCCATTATGTTCAGCAGCCCCACTTTAGGGTCTGAGTCCCAAGGTGTGCCTAGGATATCCGGCAAAGAGCAGGTGCTATGGTTTTTATATTCATGAGAGGTGATGGCTTTGAGGAGCTTAAAACTGAAGCCCTCCACAACTGGGCATTCTTTGGTGAAGAGGGGGTGCAGCACAGACCACTGACACAGGATTTGTGTGAAAAAGGCTGCTTTATTAAAACAGATGCACATCACATATAAACCCTAGGCCTTTTGCTATACAAAGATGCTCACCTATGTAAAGTACCCCCACCCCTAAATGTCCCTCCCCCACAAAACCAAATTCTATAAGTCTCTACTTTCTCCTTTGCTAATCTTCTGCAACTGAGAACTTTAAACACCCTTCCAGATTTACAGCATCTATAAACCTCTAACTAACTTAACAATCTAATGAAACTAACTTCCTGCCTCCTCTGTGCGTGACCTTGTTTCTTTGAGCCTGGATTGCCACTATCAACAACAATAAACTTTGCCAAACCATGGCAACTTCTCGGCCAACCGCCACCCAGAAAAAGGCCCTAGCTAGCCTTTTTCTGCCCCCTCCACCCACTGCCGCTCACCAGCGAATGTTCAGCATCGAAGCCAACACATCTTTTGAATGCAACACATACACATCCATACCATAATGCGACAGGTGGACCCCGTACCCACGAAAAAACTCCACCATATCATATCGCAAATCTGCTTGCTCAATCGTGCCAATTTCAAGCTCCCTGCAAAAAGTCTGCATCTCCTCATTGACTTTATCTATTACTGCCAGCTTGACGGCCCCTCGCCAACTCCTCCTTGGAATAAACTTCGTTCACATGATGTGGCACCTGCCCACTGACGCTGCACCTCCTTCAAATCCTCTTTCATGTCTGCATCAATGCCAACCCCTTCTCTGTCACCAAGTCTTTCTCACCCATAGTGTGCTGCTAACACATCCCCCCAACCATCATTTTGTTCAAACAGGGCAGTAGTTCCCCCAATGCATGCCCCCTTTGCCATGCCAATGAACTTGGAACATGCTGGAGCCGAGAACCAAATTTGCACCATGAATTCTCTGCCTCGCTTGCCTTTCTGGGCACTTAACGAAGGAATGACCCACAATCCATAAGGACAGCGCTGAGGCCTCTGGGCTGGGAACCGAGACTGAAACACAGAAGAACAATTCAAATAGAGAAATGGGACAACAATTCCCTTCACCCTCCCGGACATAACGCTGGAAACATTCAGGAGACCATCTGCCCAAACCCATGATGTTTGCTCGACTCCAGCCGCTCCTACCCGCCTTTGTCGCCATACCTATGCGAAATGAATGTGTACCATAGCCTCTTGCAAAAACTCCTAAATGTGATAGTACTTTGCGCAACATGGCTAACAGCTGAAATGCAGTCACTGACCTACCGTCCACATGTTGAAAAATTTTCCCCGCCAGCAGGCAGGACCGGGCCCGGAGGGAGGCCCCCATGTAACAGGGCAAAACCTAGCTACTGGATAATCCAAAGCAAGACTGACTTACCCTGCCCCTTTGATCTGTCTTTGAGCTGTATAACCATGCTTGAAGACTTGCTTCACCCCGGCTTATCTCTTCCCAGATTACACCTCTACACCCCCTACCCCGTAAGAGCTCTGACACCCGAAACGTGCTAAAAAACATCCATGTCATCACTGCAGAGACCAACACCGTTTCATCCTCCCCCTACAGATCCCAGGCAAACACGTAATCACCTCAGAACAATGATCCTAAATCAGGGGCCTCCTCTTCGGCCCTTCACATCTGGCCTCCCTGGCCCAATCTTCCAACATTCAGCTCCCAAATTCCTCGGCTGCTGATGGGGTATAACCCTAAAGAAATTCCCCCATAAAAGCCATGACCGCACCTTTCCTGAGATTGTGACCCTTGACCACCCTTTCTCGATCAACAACAACATGATTTTCATTACATCTTTGGTCCTGGCCCATTCTTCCTACCTCCGCAATGCCCTGCTATCTAAGAACTCTGCCCAGGCTTGAGCATACATCCTCCTCGTGGACACGGCTCATGACTCTACCACCACATGGAGCATTCTTTGTCGCCTACTGTCCAAAGCTCCCATGGCATCCAGGTTAGGACTTTGTCCACCTCTGTGGCCAGCCCATGGAATCACTCCCACTGTAAACGAGGCAAAGTACCCGCAATGTCATTGTCCACACCAGGAACATGTCGAGCGCTAAACAAAATGTCATACTTCAGCCACCTCAACACAAAAACCTGCAGCAGTTGCAACACCTGTGCATCTCTGGCTGACTGCTGATTTACCCCCTGCATCACCGCCATGCTATCAATACGAAACATGACTTTCTTGTGTGCCAACTGCTCCCCCCCATAATGTCACTGCCACCACTGGGGTAAAGGTTCTAGAAAGGCAATATTCAAGACTAAATCATGGTTGGGGACGCAAAATGTCTGGCTTTATACTCTGGGCTATGTAATAGCCCAATCCAAGCTCAAACCGCAAGCAGTCGCCGGACTGCTCCATTTTCCCAATCTTCCCGGGGGCAGACCTCTCTGTGGTTGGCTGCCCCCCAAGACCCCATTCTGAGACTGGCCGTGTTTTTCAGGCTGGTCCAGGTTTGATGCTGTTATGACACAGCCAGGAGCATTGATTGGTCAGTAAGATTGGGGGGATGTGAGCTTCATATTTCCCAACAATCACGCTGGTTAAAACACATTATATGAGAAGCAGGGAAGGAGGGGGGCTTAGGGAGCAGTAGAAAAGGAAAAGAGTAGGGATTGTGAATGGAACTTAAATTTCAATATTTTGTAAAAAAAAAACTGTCTTTTGAGATCTTTAAAACAGAGACGAGTGTGTGTGTAAAAATCCCAAGTGAAATCCAACAAACACCTCACCATACTTGACTTCAAGCACCTGTACCAAACTATTTACTACAAAATGCATTTATTAGGGGTGTAACACCCCAAGAGATTAGTGTAATCTATTCAGCACTTAGACTGACTCGCTCAAGATGACTGCCACACACCCTAGTTCAATAGGATTCTGAACTGTAGCAATAAAGCTCGTCTCCAATCAGATCATACCTTGGTATGTGGCTTGACAGCAGCACGTTTATTATGATGTTTTCAGTGGTCTGGAAGGGTTGCCTGCAGTGCTATGCAGAATCTAAAACTTTAACAACGCAATTCAGACCCCAGACTTACAAAACAATACCAGTGGCGGCTGCCGCAAAATTCAAGTGAGAGGCGGGGGAGGGGGGGAACGGGGGAAATAATTATAATATATTTTTTTTAAACTTACCTGTTCCGACGCTGCCGGCTGCCTCAGTGCTCCTCTTCTCGCCTGATGGTGTCCCAGCAATCCCTGGGACACCAGCACTGGCTCCCCACCCAATCCTGGCGCTGCTCTCAATAGCACAAGAGCAGCGCCAGGATTGGTCTGAGCAGCTTGGTTTGCTGCTCAGACAGTTCCTGGAAGTCTGTGCAACACAGCCGGGTGGAGGAACCTAAGTGCGCATGACGGTTTGGCCGGCTAAAGACAGCCGGCCCAACCGTCATGCGCACTCAGAGCGTGCACTACTCCTCCCCTGCTGGCTGTGACAACAGCCAACCCCGCCCCG
The DNA here is from genome assembly GCA_963921515.1 of Calotriton arnoldi. Lineage (NCBI taxonomy): Eukaryota > Metazoa > Chordata > Amphibia > Caudata > Salamandridae > Calotriton > Calotriton arnoldi. The sequence goes on along the minus strand of CAWUFW010001605.1, from coordinate 2,231,560 downwards.
CCCAGACTTGGCTGGCTCTAAAGGGATACGGGGGAAAAAAATGATAATAAAACGAATTTATTATCATTTTATTGTTCCCGTTTCCCTCAGCTGGCTCTCAGCGGGGGGAGGGAGGGGGAATGGGCGACTCAATAGGAGCAGCCACTGAACAAAACAGTTTTCTCCCCCAGGGTTATTGCTATGTTTGGGGCACATTTTGAGTTTTTTTTAGGAATGTTCAGATTATTCTACATGCATTCAAGTAAATACACAACAGTTGTAGATGTTCTTGTGTTCTTAAATGTAGAAGGTTTTTGGTCAGTCTGATTGTGATCAAAGCCATAAATTAATCACAAATTAATTTTGTTTTGTTTCTTCAAGGGGAAACTATATTTCAACTGTAGAAAAAACCCTTGCATAACATCTCAATCAATTTTGGGGGTGTTTCTTCTCCATTCCCACTCTTTTCCATCAATTACTCCTGGCCTTTACAGGAGTAAATCTTTGTGTAATTCCTGGGCAGGAATTTTTGTGAATATCCACAATATTGGAAGCATGCACAGACTTTAGCAGGTGGACCCACTTTGAAATGTCCATAAATCATGCCCTTGGCCCCCCTAGGCCCCCTAGTCTTGGACTGTAATGGGGAATACAGGCTGAATTCTTAGATGGCCAACCCCCATTTCAAGGGTAGAGTTTACGTTCCAGAGTCAGAAACAGGAATTGTTACTATACTCTAACAAGGATGTTCTCGTGCTCCCAAGTAGAACTCAGGTGTGCAAAACACTCTGTAAATCAGGCCTTTAGACTGCTGCACTGCTCTGGGAACTTTCTGCAACACCATTCACCTTCCACGCACCTGTGTCGCGAGCACCTCATCGCTTAATCTCCCCCTAGTACACAATTCACCTTCCATGTACCCTTTAAATAGTCCTGTAGCATTCTTTTCTGATTATCTTGTAGCAAGAGGGTTTCACAATCTTTGAGGACTAGTGTGTGAACAGGTATTAATCACTTATCACCCTCAATGTGATTGACAGGCCCAGTGTTGGGTGGATGACCTGAGTTCAGCCTGAATGGATAGGGTCTTGTGTAATCCATAAAAGGGAGTTGATACAGGATTGTGCAAAATTATTTGTGGATGAACATAGGTGAGTGTGCTCCAATAAGGGTTAGGAGTAGCAGTGAACGAAATGAAACACAACAGTCATTAAGTCAATTTCGTCTAAGTCCTGTCCGCTTTATTACAAATGCCATAGGCTATAATGTTCTTGTATTAAGGTGTACGGAATAGCCATCACGTTTATGAAGGATTAAAACATCTGCCAAACTCTAGACCAGGCCCAGAGTTTCAAAAGTAGTCATTTGTAAATTTTGGGTAGGTTGGTTACTGTGATTGGCCATCAGTAAGTATATTATTAAATGAAATAGAGAAAGGCCTAAAAGGTGCTCTTAGTTATTGTATTATACACATGATGGTTAAGAAATAGGAATGGTGACAGTTACTGTACATAAAAGCAGCAATATTGAATAAACAATGCAGTAACCAGAGTCGGTGAAGGGTGAGGTGTAAAGGTATAGGGTACATTAAAACACGTCTACATTTTGTCTAGATTAACAGTTATTTGGATATAAATATCCAGGTTTGTCAAATAGTCTGTTGAACAAAGGAGCACTGAGGTTTCGACCCATAAAGTCAGAGTGATAATGGGGGTCATCATCAGGATAGTTGAGGAAGTTACTTCCGGTAGTCACCATTCTGCAAGAGAACATAAACACAGGCCAAATGGTATGTGATACAACTTACACATCAACAAAGACAAAAAGAAACACACAACTTGTTAAGGTAGGATGTGCTGAAAGGATTTCAAATAGTAAGGTGTCTATATAATCAATCAATCAATCAATCAATCAGAACATTTGTAAAGCGCACTACTTACCCGTGAGTGTCTCAAGGCGCTGGGGGGGGATGCTGCTACTGCTTGAATAGCCAGGTCCTGAGGAGTTTTCTGAAGGTAAGCAGGTCCTGGGTCTGCCGTAGGAGGATGGGGAGGATGTTCCAGGTCTTGGCGGCGAGGTGGGAGAACGATCTGCCGCCGGAGGTCGCTCTTCGGATGCGGGGGACTGTGGCGAGGGCGAGGTCAGCGGAGCGGAGCTGGCGGTTGGGTGTGTAGAAGCTGAGTCGTCTGTTGAGGTATGCTGGTCCGGTGTTGTGGAGTGCCCTGTGTGCGTGGGTGAGGAGCTTGAAGGTGATCCTCTTGTTGACGGGGAGCATACAAACAAGTGTAGCATAGACTCAGTATATGTTACTCATGCTTTGATGATGCAGGGTGGAATCCAGCGATATTGTTTATAAACATCATGTTACAATGAACATGTCAGCAATATTGTGGAAGCTCAGAAGACGAAAAAAGGAGAGAAATAACGATATCCAAAAACAGAAACAAAATTGATTTCTAAAAAAAATAAAAGTTCGATCAGGCACAATCTGTGAAAGAGTAATAGTAGCAATACTCAGTATATGTTACTCATGCTTTGATGATGCAGGGTGGAATCCAGCGATATTGTTTATAAACATCATGTTACAATGAACATGTCAGCAATATTGTGGAAGCTCAGAAGACGAAAAAAGGAGAGAAATAACGATATCCAAAAACAGAAGCAAATTAGATTTCTAAAAAAAATAAAAGTTCGATCAGGCACAATCTGTGAAAGAGTAATAGTAGCAATACTCAGTATATGTTACTCATGCTTTGATGATGCAGGGTGGAATCCAGCGATATTGTTTATAAACATCATGTTACAATGAACATGTCAGCAATATTGTGGAAGCTCAGAAGACGAAAAAGGAGAGAAATAACGATATCCAAAAACAGAAGCAAATTAGATTTCTAAAAAAAATAAAAGTTCGATCAGGCACAATCTGTGAAAGAGTAATAGTAGCAATCAGAACCAGCATGACATCATTAGACAAAGCTCGCACATTATGTTATGTTATGTTAACTGAAGTTTGTATAGCCCGTAATCACCAGCAGGTCTCTTAGCGCTTTGAGAAGACCAAAGTCCACCAGCAATCGCCGATAAGCACTTGGCGGATGATTTAGACTGTGCCCAGAGCCTCCCTAAACAGAAGAGTCTTGATTTGTTTCCTAAAAGGGAGGAGTGAAGATTCTTTACGAAGGTTCTCAGGCAGTAGATTCCAAAGTTGGGGAATTAAGACGGAGAAAGCTCTGCCACCTTTAGATGCGGTTTTGACCCGTGGGTTGGCCAAGAGGCCTGCCTCGGACGACCGAAGAGTACGTCCCGGCGCATAGTTCCCCAGGCGCTCCTTGATATAGGCTGGGGCCTGGCCATGAATGGTTTGTGAGCGATGCAAAGGCACTTGAACTTTGCTCTATGTTTGATCGGGAGTCAGTGCAACTTACACAGCAAGGGGGTAGCATGAGCCCTTCTAGGGAGCCTGAAAATCAGCCTAGCTGCGTCATTCAAGGTCACCTGTAGCTTGCTGATGAGTTTCTCAGGGAGGCCAAAGTATAAGGCATTGCCGTAGTCCAATCTAGACACGATCGTGGCAGATACGATCATCTGTAAAGTGGCAGGTGAGAGAAGGGGGGCAAGTTTACGCAACTGTCTCATTAAACCCGTACAGGTGCCGACCACAGAAGCTACTTGATTGGCCATAGAAAAATTGGCATCAATCTTAATGCCCAAACTTTTTACAACAGGGGCTGGTGTAGGGGAGGTGCCAAGCTCCTGTGGCCAGAAGAGGTCGTTCCAGGGGTTGTTTTTAGAGGAGATGACAAGGACCTCAGTTTTATCTGGGTTGACTTTTAGCGAGTTAGCTGTCATCCAGTTCATTGTGTATCTGAGGATGTTTTGCACAAGAGTGTGGGCTTGAGGGGAATTCTCGATCTGGAGAATAAGTTGGGTATCATCCGCGTAGTTAAAGACTTGACAGTCCATGCGGGCCAGAGCTGCCACCAGTGGCTGGAGATACATGTTAAAAAGGAGTGGGGACAGTGCTGAGCCCTGGGGGACGCCACATGTGAGGGCGCCACTGTTCGACATCTGCTCACCCAGTTGGACCCTTTGGGACCGCCCTGACAGAAAGGACTCAAGCCACTGATGTGCCAACCCACTAATGCCCAAGTCGGCAATCCGGGCCAGAAGCTGTGCGTGATTGACCGTGTCGAACGCCGCTGACAGATCTAACAGAATCAGGGCGCTCGGTTTTTTGTTATTGGCCATAACTCTAAGCTCGTCGAGCACAGACAACATCACCAGTTCAGTGCTATGGTGGGCCCTGAAGCCGGCCTGCCGCACCTGAAGTAGCTGGTGTTCCTCCATGAAAGATGAAAGTACTTTGAGGACATGTTGCTCCACCACTTTCGCCAGAAAAGGAAGCTGGGAAATGGGCCTATAGTTTTTAAGATTGGCCGCATCTGCCCCTGGTTTCTTCAGCAGGGGAATAACCCTGGCCTCCTTCAGGCTGGAAGGGCAAGTAACCTGTCTCCAGGGAATGATTAAGTAGAGAAAGGATCTCCCTCTCTAGCCCGGGAAGAGCCATTTGAAAAATCCTCGGAGGACAGGGGTCTGCTGGGGAGCCTGAATTGACGCGATTCATCAGGCGTGACAGTGAGGCTAGGTCTAGATTAGGAAAGGAGGTGAGTTGCTCACCGGGAGTCCCGGGGGCTGGATTTCGGTCCAGGGGCGCTGGTTGATTGGAGTGTTGTCAATCTCGGCTAGAATGTCCCTGACTTTAAGAAGAAAAAAGGTCTGAAATTTGTTGCAGTCCGCCGGCTAGGGTGCAGGTTTCTGTTCTGACTTCTGGCTGAGTTCTTTTAAAATTCGAAACGTTTCCCTCTGTTTGTTATACATTGTATATAGGAAAACTTACAAGGAGCATCAGTAGAGTATCCCAGACAGTAGCGGCTGGCAGGGAACGAGAGCTGGGGGGTCAGGGGAGGAGGGATTGCGGGGGGGGGGTGCAAAATACAAACAAAACAAAAAACACTTACCTCCTCGCCGCGTTTCTCTCCTCAGTCGTCCCTTGTCGTCTCTCCGTCCGGAACCACTAAGCACACAGGCTCCCTCCCCAAAGCCAATCACAACGCTGCAATGCAACGTGGCTCGGCGCTCAGACGGGAAATGGGAGGCTGGGCATGTTCCCCACCAGGCTGTGTAATGCAGCCTGGTGGGGAACATGCAAAGTGCGCATGACCCTAGAGGGCCGGCCAAGCAGTCACGCACACTTTGGAGTGCAGCAACCACTCCTCCTCCCGGACGTCACGGGAGCTCAGCCCCGCCCCGCCCAACCTTGCTGACAGTAGAAATAAAATGATAATAACAGAAATAACTTCTGTTATTATCATTTTCTTTTTTCTTTTACACTGCTCCAAGAGCACTGGGGCGATGCACCTCCGCCTTAGCGGAGGAGCCACCACTGATCCCAGAAACGTTTGTAAAATATGTCCCCTTGTGGCCCTGACTTGATGAACCATGAGGTTCTCCCCACTAAACAGATAGGATACCAATTTGAAAGCCTTAATTTGGTTAATTTGTAAAAAAAAAAAAAAATAAGTGTCAGGGCTCTCGCCAGAAGGCAGCTTGCACCAGCCCATTTCTCCTGTTAGCACCGCCTAAAACAGAACCATGAAAGTGGGGAGTGGATGTGGTTTAATGGCCAGAGCTGCCAACTTCGGAGCCTGGGAACCAGTTCGAGTCTCGGCGGTCAGCTCAACATCCTGTAATTCGGGGCAAATCACTTAATCTCCCTCATAATTGAATGTGTCCTTAACTGGTGCTCATAAAAAGTGCCGGTGCTGTGCACCGGAAACCACCGGCTCAAATTAAGCACTGCTCAAAACAAGGCAAACAAGGAGGTCTGGGCCCTTATGAATTGCCAAGTCCCAAACAGCTTGCATGTGGCATGTGGCAATTGCTTGGCTTGGGGAGAGCCTACAGGGGACAGAGGTTGAACAAACCTGTTTAGTCTCAGAGGTGAAATCCACAGGTGCTAACGATTTGACAGAGATATTGGAGAGACAGGTTAGATTAACAGGTGGACATGAGGCTTCCAACGCTGACATTGTTTCCTGTCTGTTGAACCCTTATGTTTTTTTCTTATGGAGAATCACCATATTAATGGCAGAAGAGCAAAAGCAGCATACAACTTACTCTGTTCCCATGGTTATGGATATATATATATATATATATATATGTATATATATATATATATATATATATATATAACATTTTATTTGGGGTACCTGGTAATTTTTTACCACACATATCCTTTTACTATACATGCCTTAACAACGCAAATTTTGTTGTAAAGGTATGCGTGGTAAAGGCATATGTGTGGTAAAGACTTGCGTGGTAAAGACTTGCATGGTAGTGTCGCAGTCATTGTAATGACCGTGTTGTAAAGCCATGCGAGGTAATGGCTTGCATGGCTCCCTCATACATCCCAATAGCAGGGCTACCAGTAGAGTATTAACTAAGCAAACAAGTGGGGCAGGGAGGTACATGGCAGATGGTAGGAAAGAACGTTTACTGCAAATTGCGCCATTCGAACAGGAACAAGAGAATGTGGCCGGCTGTTCATGGTGCTCTTGTTTAAATGCCTTCTTGCTCCCAAAACTGACATGAGGATTAATTTCACTTGAAAATATAGCGTAAAATGACAGATTTTCATTTTGCGTAATCACACTTAATTTCACTTGTTTCCGTAATTGCGCTAAAGCAAATTACACAAAGTTCACACACCTCTAGTCTTTATTTGGAGACGCTCATGTTGATGACCTGGAATCTATTCTTCAGGAAGGACATATTCCATTGCAGTATGATGTCAACCAAGTGCCCTCTGCGCCAGGGAGCTGCACGAGGCACGGTGGTCAACGGGGATGCAGCTGCGGAGAGACCCAGAAAGATGAGAAGACATAGGTCACCATTGTCAGTGATCTGACGTGCATTTTCCATCACTTGCAAGGTTGCTGCCTCAGTAATGCATCGTGGCCTCAACCCGGATTGGTAGCCTGAAGGTGGGCAGTGTTCTTGATCTTTCCACGTAGATGGATGGTGAGAGCCTTCTCAGTCCTCTTCCCCAGGAATGACAGACGGGTGATTGGTCAGTTTGTGGGGCTGACAGGCTCCAGGTTGGGGTTATTTTGAGGGCAGGACCGGTTTAATGTTGAGGGAGTCGGCAAAGACATCCTGAGGGGGCTATTAATGTAGCGCAGTGTGTCAGAACTTCATCAGTGGTGTCCATCAGTATCACTGATGAGATAATGGCATAAAAATTCCTACAATAAAGGTGAAATTCATAAAATCACTTCAAAATACTGCTATTGAACAGGGGAAAGCTGGGAGTCACAACAAGTGGAAGCCTACGGGTCGCAGTTGCAATGACCCCCCCCCCTTCCCGTAAGTATATTGTATTTTCTTGCCAGATGGTTGGAGGTAGAAAAGAAAATTCTGGTCGGTGTAAACCTTCACCATGCTCTCGGTTTTGTAGTAAGGTAACAGGGAAAACAGTGGGGCCATCAAGCAGGCGGCAGCCCTTGATGACATCAGTGGAGTGACGCCTTGACGCACTCTGACCCCGCAACAGCTTCAAAGGGGGTAGGAGGAAGGGAATGGAGTCGAAAGTACATGAGTGAAAAGTGGTTTGGTGCCCTATTAACTTTCTATCCCAGACTCCATGACCCCCAAGAGACGGTTACGTATATGCGTGTGTGGGGGTGCCCAGTGTGCATGTGTGTGTGGGCTTGTGTGTGTGTAACTGACAGGGTTGAGATGTTGGGCGGAAACAGGTGAAGGAGAAACGATGAAGATCAGTAAATCACAAAAACATTTTTAATAAGCACTTCCTCTTGAGGTCGGTAAAAAATGTGAAGGCTCTGTAGGTGGGGGCCACCCACAGCTGGGAAAGTTTTACCCTTTGACCTACATTGTTACTCTGTTGCTCATACTGGGTTAAAAATAAACCAGATTTCCTTCTAGCCCCTGTCTTGACTCAGGTGCGCATGGACTTCATTCTTGAAACTCATTTAATTATGATCTTTGAGAATGAATGACTGCCACTAAACCATAATTAGTGACATCAAAGGACTGCTATTGTAGTGAGGTTACACTTCAATGGGGGCCTTAACCAAGTCCATTATCTCCCATGCCTCCCATAAATCAAATATATGATGAAACGCGGTGACACAAATCTTTGAGGATGAGGTCTCTCACCAAAGAACTGCGAAGCTACCTCAAGTGACCCAAAACTTAAAGGCTTAGGCGGCTGATAGCAGAGCTATCTCTCGAACTACACTAACCCACTGAGTTTGCTGAAGGGGACTGGAACCTGTGAGGCACAGGCGAACCACTGGATTCAACAGCCTGTACATTATTACCCCACTCAACAATCTCATAAGGGTTAGAAACAGTGACCTCCACTTTACACATAGAGTTCTGTAGTTGGTAGGTCAGTCCCCTCTGGAGTCTCACTCACATTTTATTTTTGTCTTGTTTTCTTTCTATTTTAATTATTAACCCTTTCTCTCCTTTTCTATCTCTCTTTCGAGCACTAACTTCTTTTTTGTCTGCATTTTCTCCTCCCATCTCCCTTCTTGTCTTTTTTTAAATTGTTGCTGATTTCTTTTTTCATTCTTTTCCTTTTCTGTTCCACTTGTCCCTTTCTATCCACTTTGTTCTGCTCTTTTTTGTTTTGCTTTGCCTGTCTCATTCTTTCTGCATGTTTTGCTGTTTTCTTTCTTGTTTTCTGTTTTTTGCCCTATTCTAGCTCGGTTCTTATCTTCACTTTGTCTGTTTTTCTCCTTCTCTTGTCCTTCTTTCACTTATCTTCTTCTCTGTCTCATTCTTCTCTGTCCCGTTTTATGATGGACTTCTATAATATGCCCTTTGGTATCTCTGGCAGTGCCCTCGGTCTCAGTATTCAGCCATGTTTATTTTCTTCCACCAATAGGAGGTGGTGATAATGCCTGGAAGGCTTGTATACTCACTGCTGGGAGTCACTTGTCACTGTTCTCAAGCTGCTGCTTGTACTGCCTCATGTATCCTATAGGCACCCATAAACATACAACCATCCACCTTTTCTTCCCCACCTCATACCTCTTTCTCTTCCGGTGTACTTCCCTCTCATTGCATGTGCCGGAAGTGAAATTCAATTAAACTGATCTTGAGAAGCGCTGGGGAGCCATGAAAATGGGTGAAGCAGGTGAATGGGTCATGGACCTGTGAAGAGGGTTGGGCCGGCCACCCAACACTGGCAAAGTAGGGGGCTGGATGGCAAGACGATCAGCAAACTATTAAACCTTCGTCTTCTTCACTCTAACTCTCAATTATTTGAGTCTAATTTCAGGTTCAAGAGTCAAGTTTCTCAGGAGCATCCCATTCACAATAGATCTTCCCAATACTCTAGTTCTTTCTCACAATTTGTTAACCAATTCCTTAATTTACTCATACTTTTCATTTGCATAACCTCACTTTCACTTAGCTATCCATGTTTGACTGCATCAAGACTCAACCACATCCATTTTCAACTTTAAAAAGAGGGTTTGGATTTATAATCGATTGACCTCACCCTACTAGGAGACCCCAACACCACCTTCTGTCTACCTCACTGACCCAATGGAGTCTGGAAAAAAAATTGAATAAGATGATAGTTCTTGACATTGGGCTCACAAAGCTAATTAACAGGTTCCAAAGGCTCCAGAACCAAGCAGCAGAGTATGTCTGAACCTACAACAAGGCACCTGCCTAAACCTTGCCTTGAAAGCACTCCGCTGGCTCCCAGTACTTGCAAGATAAGAGATGAAAGTCCTTAGCACCATGTGCAAGCCTTATAGGGGCAGAGGCCCAGAATATCTGTGGAAGCTGCCCTCATACTAGGACAGTAACAAACTACAGGAGGTAGCCCGTAAACCCGGTAGAGACCAGGGCAATGGTGTGCAACATACAACAATGTCTCATGGGGTATTATTTGTCAGGCAATTTCTAAGGAAGCACAACTAGTTGCTATGAGTATAGAAAGAAAAACAGGGAGACAATAATTTGCAGAGACAAAGAAAAACTTTTGTATATAATGCCATATATTTAAAAGTAAAGAAAGCACTGTGTTACATTAAATGGCATGTAACCTGTGCTATACTGTGCACAAATGCTCGTGAAAGGGTGAACGGTGCAAGTGACACGTGAGGAAGTATGTACAGCGGGCAGGGGGCGCACAACAAAACAAATTATATACAAGGTGTATTCATTTTAACCCCTTCGATGCTCGTGACGAGCTCAGCTCGTCATGCTGCGCGGTAGCGCTGTGCGCATGACGAGCTGAGCTCGTCACGACCACACCCGCGATCGGAATGTCCAGCACACGAGCGGAATTCCGATCGCGGTCAAGGGGTTAATACCCATATAGTAAATGCAAATGAATACAAAGTGATTTAAATGGGCAAACACAAGAAAGGCGCCATATATTTCGCTGTAAAAGTCGACAGTGTTTCGGCCTATGTGCAATGTTAGGCCATCATCAGGGCCAGGTTACAGATAATTACATAACAGTGTGGAATTGAGTGAAGCGCGGCGGGGACTGAGAGGTCTCAGGCAAAGGGAGGACATCAGGTGTTAGTACACTGATTGGGTTCCCTGGATGTGATAGGTCCAGGTGAGAAAACTGCGATAAGGGCAGCGGATAGGTAGGAAGCGTCAGGGTATGTCCATTGGAATATTGAGTTCTCCTGACATGAGGGTCTGATTACTGCCGGCCAAACTGGGAGTATGGAGTAAGATCCTCAAGGGGAAAAAACCACGGACGGAGCAGCAGTAGATTTTAAGGCGTCAGGGCACGTCCTTTCAGCTGATTCTGGGCGACGAAAATGCGGGGGTCTAGTTGCTGCGGGTTATTCGAGCACGTGGAATAAATCCCAGCGGGGTGATGGGTAAAGGCGGCGTGAGTCCAGCAAATGCACGTCCGCGGTTTTTTCCCCTTGAGGACCTTACTCCATATGCCCAGTTTGGCCGGCAGTAATCGGACCCTCATGTCAAGAGACCTCAGTCTTCCAATGGACATACCCTGACGCTTCCTACCTATCCGCTGCCCTTATCGCAGTTTTCCCACTTGGACCTATCACATCCAGGGAACCCAATCGGTGTACTAACACCGGATCTCCTCCCTTCACCTGAGACCTCACAGTCCATGCCGCGCTTCACTCAATTCCACACTGTTATGTAATTATCTGTAACCTGGTCCTGATGATGGCCTAACATTGCACATAGGCCGAAACGCCGTCGACTTTTACAGCAAAATTTACGGCGCCTTTCTCGTGTTTGCCCATTTAAATCACTTTGTATTCATTTGCATTTACTGTATGGGTATTACTACGGCTACACCTTGTACATAATTTGTTTGGTGTGCGCCCCCTGCCCGCTGTACATACTTCCTCACGTGTCACTTGCGCCGTTCACTCTTTCATGAGCACTTGTGCACATTATAACACAGGTTACATGCCATTTAATGTAACAGTGCTTTCTTTACTTTTAAATATATGGCATTATATACAAAAGTTTTTCTTTGTCTCTGCAAATTATTTTCTTTCTATACTCATAGCAACTAGTTGTGCTCCCTCATAATAGGCCAGGCAGACACGTGCACTATCTCAACAAACCTTCAGATGGAGTAAACATAAACATAGGTGCAGATCTCAGGCAGTAAACGGGCTCAGACTATGGAACTCACTGAACCCAAACCTCAGGGTGGAACCTCTTCAGGAAGGGCCTTTGTGTGGATTACAAATACAGGCCGCACCTCCACGAGCAGCGATTCAAGAATATTGCCCGGGATCATCCCTTGATACATTGGACTCCTAACTCGCTTGCTTCTGTATTTCTCCTAGCAGTCTGAAGTGATCAGACGGGAAAGGCTGGTCTGAATAAAAAAATTAAATAAATAATTGATATGTTTTTCAAATTGTCATGCACGCTGCAAATAACATCAGAGATTGGTAGGGTAAGTTAGCATTTTTGAAAAAGGCAAGGTGATGTCCATCTTCGCTGGGACCCTTCAAAGCATGCTCACTTACATGGCCACACTCAGTTGCAAATTGCAGGGAAAGGTGAGTTCTGAGTGTGCCCAAATATGAGAGTTGTTAAATGAAAGGTGAATACCAGGCACAAGGCTGACCTTGTGTAGTTCGCAAGTGCGAGAAGGAATCCAGACATCCCCAACAGGGCTTTTGCAAGCCCTCAAGTCATAGTCTAGCAACCCAGATGGTCTTCTCAATGTGTGTGAAGATTGACAGGTGTCCTAGACCTTCCAAAATCCTGAATGGGCAGGTCCCAGTTTAGGGGAGAGGGGCAGGTGTGTTATATTCCATATAGGTACCCTATATAGGCGCAGGTAACATTGCAACCTTTCACCTATATTCTTCCCTACATTACATACATAACGGTTCTTAGGGACTGACCTTTTACCTAGATACGACACTGCATTCAGAACGCGGGCTTCCCCCAAGTTCGAATCTCATACATTATGCATGAGGCTTCTTGGAAGCACAGCAGGACTAACATCTCCTGTATAATATCTCTGTATAAAGTTCAGGCCCAACGTCATCCTTTAGGCCGACACAGTAACACAGCAAGGTAGGACCCCTGGGGAGACCTATGGGTATATATACATCACATCTTGCTTGGAAGGAGAGAGGAGACCGAGACTTCCCGGTTGACACACTGACCAGAGACGCTGAGGTTCCTGCATGCAGACACTCCAGCTCGCAGTGGTCTAACATCCCTCGCGGGGTGTCCAACTCGAGACCAGGACGGGGTCCCATATTCTTTCATTCTAAGGTAATGGGGTTGACTAGATGCTAGAGGGATTCTTGGCATAACACCTACACAGATGCTAGGTACATTTAGGTACATCTAGTTAGGGAGGCATTGTAGGAGTACACACTTTTTATCATGTGTTTTTGGTACTCGTATATATTCATGATTTCTGCAAGATGGTAGAACTCTACCATCCCTTTACTTTCGTAGGACTTCTAATCATATATCTCTGCTACTGTCTAATAGTTGTTGCAGCTCATCTATTCTACACTAGAATAACAACTGTTCAATAAATACTTATTGAAAATGCCCAGCCTGTTTATTCTGTGTATCTCTCTGAGAGAAACTAAGTGAGCACGAGTGACTGAGCGAAAGGTAGTATATTGTTTCCAAGATTCTGAGGGATCAGGGTTGTCATGTTCTGAGGTTGCCAGAATCTATTCTCTTCTTGGTAAGAGGAGATTATAGTGGCACTGTGAGCTAGCTAATACAGATAGGCTAACGTATCCGGTGGGGGTGCACGGAATCAGTCTGCCACTAATCCCACAGTTTATGTTATCCAAATGCGCAGATCCTGTATAGGTTATATAGGAACTACACGACAGGTGTATTTTAAACATTCTGGGTGGACAGACTAGAGTCACGGTCTTTCATTGATCTGGAAAGGCAGGAGGGATCCTCTCGATCCTTGTGAACCTACAGATCAGCTGCGAGTGCTGGGAGGTGGGTTTAAGCATCCTCTGGGAGTATGTAAGGGAGGGTAGAGATCCAGGATGGAGGAAAGGGACAATAGGCCTGGGGCGAGTCCAATGAGCCGGGGGAGTGGGCAGGATTTTGAGACACCTTGCGTTACTTGGATATTGCCATCTCCCTGCAGACCTCTTTTAATTCTTGTGGTTTTATTGAAAGTTAAGAAAACTGACCTCGACTAACTGAAGGACTGGGCTGCCTTTGATGGGGGTAGAAATTCACATTGGGTGCACTTCTCTCTCCTTAAAGAGATGGACAGGTCTGCATAAAATGAGAACCACAAGGCAGGTTTCCTCGAGGTCAACTAGGTATGAACAAGCTCCCTCACTTGAGAATAATTTTGTAGATTTGTTGTGTGGAATAATGACTGGTAAATATCGCTTTACCACAATATTGAGGGCGAAATATTGAAGACAAAAATATTGACGCGCTAATGACATATCGGTAAATACAGGGTCAGACTGGCCTATAGGGCAATAAGGCGGTGCCCGACGTGCTGGTATGACAGGTCAGTGTCTGGGACTTTCTTTGGCTGTTTATGTGTCTGTTTTGTGGGCTGCTTGGCCAGTTTTTACTGTAGATTTGCCTGATATTAAAACAAAAATTGCCAGCAGCAAGCTCAAGTGCATACAGACTTCCCTTAAAAAACAGCTAAACAGTGTGTCTTGAAAGTTAAAAATTGCCAGAATTTGCAAATTTGGGCCACTTTTTTAGTTATGTAATTCACTAATGGGGGCTACTTTTATTTTGATTCCCAGGAGTCATTTCTATCCCAGTTCAACACTGGGTAAGAATAGATTTACTATTCTTGACTCCACATATATGTACCTTGAGTTATATGTATTGTCAAGGCACATATCCGTGGAGTTAAGTCAGTTAAACCTATACTTACCTATATATGGTTACCTGTTCATGTGTTTGTCTTCGATATTTAGGCCTCAATCTTGTGACAAAACGATATTTACATCTTGAAATTACGAACCAGTCCCTTTTGTAGCAATCTGATGTCCTGCATTCAACAAACAAACACTCCATATATTTTAGATGCTGGGGTATGAATATATTAACTATGATTGGGCCACTTCCAAACTGTAGGACGGGGGTCTTCAAACTCTGGGCCCACTCATGGGGCGCGAAAGGATATCTTGGGTTGGTGGTCTGCCTACAAGCGGGCTAAGGCAGCATCACCCACCTACTTCAGAGAAGTGTCTGAAAATGAGGGACTATATTTGAATTTTAAAGACATCCCACGTGGTATTTTGATCAAATAAAAGGTTACTTTCAACTTCAACTTTTGACAAATGTTCCTGGGGGATGTCATTACCTCCAGCCAAAGACTTGTAGATGGTTTGTCTTTCTTTCTTGCAATATTTACCTGTTTTCTCCGTTGAAGTTGCTAACTTGAATTAAGTGCCTGCACAGCAGTTGTGTAACAAAGCCTAAAGTGCGTCACAAGGTGAAGGGCAATTAACAACAGTTAACGCCTGGCAGCATGTGGGCATCCTCCCAGAGGAAGGCATACAAGCACCTGTCCTTGTCAATTCCCTGGCCCTGCTTCACACGCTCACAGAGATCAGAAAGAAGGCACACGGGAGCCGTAAGTGCCGCCATTCTAAGACTTCTGATTGGCTGAGCCAATCTAGTCTTCCAGAAAAGGTACTTCACACATCTTGGAATTAATGTGAGGAAAATAGGAGTACAGAGCATCATTTTGAACTTTTCTTTTAAGATGCCGCCACTCCCATGCAAAATATGGCTATCTGGCCAAGTTTCACAAAGCACGAGATTAAAATCACTTCTTAATAAGAGTCCTTGCTTTCATTAAAAAATGTGCACTTGCTCAGAATATTATCAATTACTATACATCGTTCGCTGGGGGGTATTCCCAACCCTGGTTTCCTGGAATGTCCGGGCGGGGCAGGATGTCGTTGTCACTTGAGCGGAGGGCTTTATTACAAGGAAGCAGACGTTATATTTGCAAAGGCTTACGGTAAAAAAAATGAGTCAATCACGCAGGGACTTTGTCCATTAGTTGGAGGGACTGCCGCGTGGATTAGGAGCTCAAGTCGCATTGTCCTCCATGCTCAGGGTCACACAGAGCATGGGGGCATGGGGGCTTGTGTAGTAAGGGGCGTAGCTTGGCCTGTAAAATTTGGGCGGGAGGTGGGGTGAGCTTTAGATTTTCCAACAATCACGCTGGCATATAATGTTCAAATGCACCATAGGACAAGAAGGGCACATGAGAGGAGCTAAAGGGGAAATGAATATGGATTGGTAGGGGTACTAAGTGAGAGAAAACACAGTATTTTGTAAAATAACCAACATTTTTGAAGACTTTCAAAACAGAGAGGGAGAGAGTGTTTGTGCCTTTTTGTCTGTGTGTAAGTAAGAATTCCTTGTGAAATCCAACAGACACCTCACTATACCCAACTGAAAGCACCTGTACTTAACTATTTTCCCAAAAATACATTTATAAGGGGGGTGGGTGGGTGTAACAGCCCAAACACCCCCCTAAAGCTCCGCCCCTGTGTGTAGTGCTCCTCGCTGCCTCCTCAAACAGCCCCCCAAATCTCTGGAAGCAGAGACATGTACACAGCCAGTGGAAACAAAGCAACACAGCCTGGTAACAAGGGAAGGCAAATAGTGAGACGGCTCAAACAGCTGGGTGCAGCCTGCAGGCCAAGGTGCTCCTTTCGAAATAGGTGACTCCGCCTTTCATCTTCGTCATCCATGGTAGATAAAATGCCTTTTGTAGAGCATGTTATGAGCACCATGGTGCTCCCGTGTAATACTGTTAGTTAAAGCAGTGCTGGATTTGGAAAAAATGTACTCCGAAAACCTAGAGGTGAGCGAACTAACAAATTAACAGGGAGAGCTGAAGTCAGTCAATGCTCTGGGTCAGATCTTAGAGCTCAGGCAGGAGCCATGCCCTGAAAATATTTGCTACTTAAGCCATACAACAAACTTGACATATAATATGATAAAGTCTCTTAAAAATAAAATAAAAAGTGCATTTCTTTAACATGTGGAAGCTTTGCCACTAAAACGCATATTATAGCACTGCACTGGGAAGTACTTATTAAAAGTGTTATTTTTGTACAACTGGAAGTCTGACCTCTCATATTTGAAGGTGTTTTCATAATCAAAAATGAAAAAAAAACAGTTTTGGTAAAATAAAACATTTGCCTGATAACACAATTTAAGCAGGTTTTATGGTTTCACTTTGTACAAATCAACCACTAAATGGGTATCTATTTGTCTTACCTTATGCAAAGGCTTTGTTTTTACCTCAGTGCTCTTTTCAAAATATATTGCAAACTCGACCCGAAGGAGATTAAGTGATTTACCCAGAATCACAGGATGTTGAGCCAATGCTGAGACTCGAACC
Source organism: Calotriton arnoldi (assembly GCA_963921515.1). Taxonomy (NCBI): domain Eukaryota; kingdom Metazoa; phylum Chordata; class Amphibia; order Caudata; family Salamandridae; genus Calotriton; species Calotriton arnoldi. The sequence continues at coordinate 2,214,615 of CAWUFW010001605.1, read as the reverse complement.
CGGTTCCCCAGTCAGAAGCTCTGACTGCAAGGCCACAGTCTGGGGAGGGCAGGCAGAAGCCACATGAACAGTCAGCTCGTTATGGGCTTGAGGTTCCAACAGGATATCCAGCTGAACCAGGCTCTTTCCTATGGCTTGCCCACCTCTACGAAAATCCATAAATTGTGGGTCAAGGTGTGATAGAGGAAAGTGGGTGGGGTCACGAGGTGTGGAGCTTAAAAAGCAGAGTCTGACAGTCAACATAATCATTTTATTTTTTTAGATCTTCTGGAAGAAATTGGCAACAAGGATATATGTGACAGTAAATCTCTTCTCGATTACTTAATTGATCACAAAGAGGCTGCTTTTTAAAATATCTCTCAGGGTTAAGTCATCTGCTGCCGAGGTCATTGTGTGCCCAGCAATTTTGAGGGGATTATAATAGCAGTAAGATAACTCTAGTGATTAAGGGCCTGATTTAGATCTTGGCGGGACTACCAAGTACTCCGTCGAGCTGACGGTGTTCCGACCACTGTATTTAGATGTGGCATCAAGAGACTGTGGTCCACCGCGTCGGCTTCTCAGCTCGCTGACAGTACTCAGTCGCCGTCAGGCCGGCCGGATTGCGCGGAGCCGATTTAGATGTTACCGTTGTGCTGACGGTAGAGACCTGACGGAGTGAGGCCGTGGGGGTGTGGAGACAGGTAAGTACTACTCATCATTATCTCACTACACATATATGTTGTGGCTCTGTTGTCGTGTAGTTCCTATATAACCTATACAGGATCTGCGCGTTTGGATAACATAAACTGTGGGACTGGTGGCAGACTGATTCCGTGCACCCCCACCGGATACGTTAGCCTATCTGTATTAGCTAGCTCACAGTGCCACTATAATCTCCTCTTACCAAGGAGAGAATAGATTCTGGCAACCTCAGAACATGACAGCCCTGATCCCTCAGAATCGTGGAAACAATATACTACCTTTCGCTCAGTCACTCGTGCTCACTTAGTTTGTCTCAGAAAGTTACACAGAATAAACAGGCTGGGCGTTTTCAATAAGTATTGAACAGTTGTTATTCTAGTGTAGAATAGATGAGCTGCAACAACCATTAGACAGTAGCAGAGATATATGATTAGCAATTCTACGAAAGTAAAGGGATGGTATAGTTCTACCATCTTGCTGAAATCATGAATATATACAAGTACATAAAACACATGATAAAAGGTGCATACTCCTACGATGCCTCCCTAACTAGATGTACCTAAATGTACCTAACATCTGTGTAGGTGTTATGCCAAGAATCCCTCTAGGATCTAGTCAACCCCATTACCTGAGAATGAGAGAATATGAGACCCCGTACTGGTCTCGAGTTGGACACCCCGCGAGGGATGTTAGACCACTGCGAGCTGGAGTGTCTGCATGCAGGAACCTCAGTGTTTCTGGTCAGTGTGTCAGCCGGGAAGTCTCGGTCTCCTCTGTCCTTCTAAGCAAGATGTGATGTACATATACCCATAGGTCTCCCCATGGGTCCTACCTTGCTGTGTTACTGTGTCGGCCTAAAGAATGACGTTGGGCCTGAACTTTATACAGAGATATTATACAGGAGATGTACGTCCTGCTGTTAGTCCTGCTGTGCTTCCAAGAAGCCTCATGCATAATGTATGAGATTTGAACTAGGGGGAAACCCGCGTTCTGAATGCAGTGTCGTATCTAGGTAAAAGGTCAGTCCCTAAGAACCGTTATGTATGCAATATAGGGAAGAATATAGGTGAAAGGTTGCAATGTTACCTGCGCCTATATAGGGTACCTATATGGAATATAACACCCACTCCTCTTCCGACTGGACGACATATGTAACTTATTACCGTACTACTAGCCCAACTAGATATTGGTACGCACAAAGCTTAAAAACATCTGTTTAGGGGGCGTGGCCAAGATGGCGACTTGAACAGTCGCAAGTTCCGGAGGCTCCTCGTCCCTTGCCTTCCCACCCAGCCATTCACGGTGCCTGCGGCCCCAAAACCCCGCAGGAAGGGGTAACGGCGAAAGCGGAGGCGAAAGGTCTGGGCCCGCCGCAACGCTGAGGGGCGCCGACCCCCGATTCCTCCTGAAGAGAGCGGCGGCCGGCGAACAGCGGAGCGCACAAAATGGCGCCGCATCGCGATTGAACCGAAGCCGAGGGAGGTAGGAGGACCGGAGGGGCGGAAGCGGGACCCCAGCAGAAAACGGGGGTATCGCGTCTGGAGGAGGCACCCCGCCGAGCGACAGAGCGGGCGGCGGGGCACTGCCCTGGTGGGGGAGCAGCCTTCGGCAGCCCGGGGCCCGCTGAGAGACGCACGGGATACAGGGCAGAGAAACAGTGGACGGCGTAGAACGCCCGGCAGACCACGACACCGGGGGAGAGCGAACTGCGGTGAGAAGCGGAGGCCACCGGGCCGGTGGCGAGCGATCCCTCCCCCCTGGTGAAGGCGATAGGGGGGAGAGGTGGAAGACAGCACAGAGGGGGAGAGAGGCCCCCATGATAACGACTCACGGGTCCAGACGATAGCAGTCTCAGGAGCTCGTCCAACGGTCCAGAGGAGACGGGAAGCTGGGCCCGCCGACCCGGAGGTGAGGCTGGGCTGGGACCCCTGAAGGTGATGGAGCGCTGAGCGGGGGGAGCAGGCCCAAGGGCACACAGGATGCGAGGCCTGGGGCAGCGGCCTACATGAGATAGGCGGTGTGGACGGCTGGTACAGGGCCCCACGCTACGGACAGGACGGGAGACACCCGGCCAGGATTGCCGCCTGGCGGAGGTACAAGGAGCAGCAGGGTGTGGTGCATACACCATCGGTGGGCGCTTCTGAGGTTGAGGGAATTAACGGGGGAATGAGAGCAAAGCACGAGCAGAGGAACTCCCACCCTAACCAAAAGAGCACGAGACCCCTAGGGCTGGAGAGGGGGCGTTCAGCGAGGCAGGAGTGACGGAGGTCCACACCTAGAGGCAGGAGTAGGAAGGTGATCAAGGGGTGCGAAGGGACTAAGCTCAGGTGCGCCCCCCTTCAGAGAGCCGGGAGACAGGGGCGCGAGATCGTGTACGAAGGCCAGATTGCTCGGAGACGGGGGAGGAGAGCGGCGGACCACACAAGAGGGGTGGACGAACACACGGCCTCGACTCTAGTCCTGCGACGTGCACCAGCCGAACGTATCCTAGGAGGGCTGGTGGGACGGGTACCTCTTGGCTTTTCTCAACCATAGGAGTGGGCCGCAGAGACGTTGGGCCCCGCTAAGAGATCGAGTCGTGATCACAGAAGACCCCCACGACTCCTCCAAGGCCCTGCAGGGGAAGCAGGAGCAAGATGGCCACGGCAAAGAAGAAAGGGGAAAGGTCCGTGAGGGAGATGCTCACAAAACATACGGTGGTAGAGGAGAAAGGCAGTAAATCCCCCCAGGTCAGAACTAGCGGGGTCGCCCCAGAAGATGACACGGTCCCGATCACCCGGGCCTTCCTCGAAACGCTATTCAACACCCTCCGGGAAGACTTCCAGGCGCTCAAGAGCGAAGTCGCAGGAGAGGTAAAGGACATCCGACGAGATGTAGATGCAGTGGGGGAAAGGGTGGCGGAGCTTGAAGACCGAGAACACGCAGCGGGGGAGGAACTCGCTCAGCTCCAGCAGGAGGTCATTCGACTCAAAGAGCAACAAATCGACCTCCAGGCCCACACGGAGGATCTGGAAAATCGCTCCAGACGCAATAACATCCGCGTGCGGGGGTTCCACCGAAATCCGAAGGGACAAATGTGGCAAGCTATCTGCAGGGATTATTCCGAGAGGTCCTGGGAGAGGACCAAGAGTTTGAGATCCGCATAGATCGTGCGCATAGGGTGGGTTTGCCGCGGCGGGCCCCGGCGCCCCCGGACATCCTGGCCTTCCTCCCAGACTACCCTCTAAAGGAACGCATCTTACGCGAGGCACGTCTGAAACAGTCCATCATCTATCAGGGCCACTCCGTGGCTTTATATCAAGACCTTGCCTCCATAACGCTACAGAAGAGGAGATCCTTCAAAGATGTCACCCGGCACCTCAGAGAACAAGAGATAGCCTACTCCTGGGGGCATCCATTTAGACTAATTTTTAAGTGGAACGGCAAGGTACATCAACTTAGGTAAGTGGAGGACACGTGCAAGCTCCTGGGCCTTGAAGTCCACGACACAGAAGGTTTGCCCCCATCCACGAAACGACCGACGGGGGACGGATGGCGAAGAGTGGGACGCAGACGCTCCCCGACTTCGGAAGCAAGACCAGACTCTGACACTATGGCGCATGAGAGGCAAGCAGCTCTGGAAGCCGTCTTAAAGGATACTGCCCCGACACAGTGAACTGAAAACATGGAAGGGGTCAGTAACGCTATCATATTAGAGGCTGGGGGGAGGTGGGGGCGGGGAGCCGGGAACACTTGGTCCACACATGCCCCGATTGTCGTCTTTCCACGTACCAGGGCATGGGGCCCTGGGGCTACGGACAATGTTAGGGTTTTTGGGGTTTCTTGTTGGGGTTAGGGAGGGGGAGGGGGAGGAGAGGGGGAGGACGGGGCCAGGGGAGGTTAGGGGGTTGGGGGAAGGGGAGGTTTGAACCGATGTGCTGCAAGGGGTTGGGTTCGGGTGGACTCCCGAAAATCGGGGTCCTAGCCCTAGCAGGGCGAGGCTTACTGGATAACGAGCTGATGGGCGGGCCCTACCAGACTCAGCGCCCACTAGGGTTCAACATTCGGGATGGCTCACAAACTCCAGATTCTCACCCTTAATGTGAAAGGGTTAAATAGCCCCATTAAAAGAAGGGCCATCCTATCCTATTTGGAGCACACGGGGGCGGCTATCTGCCTCCTGCAAGAGACACACCTCCTGGCTAAAGATTGGCATCGCATGAGATCTCGAGCCTTTCCTCAGCAATTCTTTTCTTCCATAGCGGTGAAAAAAGCAGGGGTGGCAATATTAGTATCTAAATCCTTTTAGGGCCTGGTGGCAGAAATTAAAGGACGGCTGCTGGCATACAAATTCTGGGTAGGAGGGGTCCCCCTGGTGGTGGGCTCCCTGTACGCCCCTAACACGGGACAGGAGAAGTTCCTTACCACAGCACTCTCAGAGGCACTCTCCACGCAAAACAGGATGATGGTGGTAGGGGGGGACTTGAACCTAGTCATGGACACGGAGATAGATCGCTCCGGTCAGCGTTACGGACAGGAGGGTGCACTTTCTACTGCAGGGAAGGACTGGCTACGGGAGCGGGGTTTGACAGACATTTGGAGGACAAAGCATCCACACAATAAACAATATTCATTCTACTCTCACGCACACCGAACATATGCTAGACTTGACCATCTCTTAGGGTCGTCGGACCTGACAGCATTAGTGGACACGGTAAATATAATTCCTGCGGCGCTTTCCGACCATGATGCGGTGACACTGACTCTCTCTCTACCTACAACACACAGGACCCCGGGGAGATGGCGATTAAGGGAAACGCTGCTTCAGAGGCACGGGGTGGTAACAACGCTACACAAAAGCATCACTGACTATTTAACCCGCAATGACCTCGCAGATACCCCCATCACGGCCCTCTGGGGGCACTGAAGGCAGTGGTACGCGGCGAATTAATCGCCATTGCAGCGGCGGAGGCTAAAGAGCGTAGAGAGGTTAGGGAGAAGCTCACAAAGCAGGTAGTAGAAATGGAACGAATCCACAGTCGCACAGGGGCCCCTAGGATTTGGCGTCAGGTGAGAGCGGCAAGAATGCAGCTGGCTGCTCTTGATACCGATAGAGCGGAGTATGCGGCGCTGAGGCTTAAGCACTCGTATTATATCGGGGGTGATTCAACAGGCCGTCTGCTGGCCAGCAAACTTAGAGCTCCGCGTCCAACGGGATAGGGTACCCGCAATAATAAATGAGAAGGGAGTGAATGTGGTCAAGGATGAGGAAATAGCAGACGCTTTCCGGGAGTATTTTTCCTCTCTTTATAGGGAGTCGATACCCGACTCAACCGAGGGGGAGGACTATCTCAAGGGAGTATCGACCACGGCTTTAGATCAGAACGAGGCTGAGGCACTGGAGGCGCCGATTCGGATAGAAGAGGTGATAGGGGCCATCGCTCGCCTTAAATCACACAAATCACCGGGCCCAGACGGGTACTCCGCAGGTTTCTATAAGACCTTCTGTTCACTGATCGTCCCCATACTAACACGACTCTTCAATGCCTTCCAGGGGCGTGGGTCTATCCCCCCAGATATGTTAGCGGCAGACATTGTAGTCATCCCCAAACCCGGAAAGAAGAAGACAAAATGCAGCTCTTACAGGCCGATTTCTCTTCTCAATCTCGACCTAAAACTGTTTACTGGAGTACTAGCGGCACGACTGGGACCGCGATTACCGGGCATTATAGACCCGGATCAGTCCGGTTTTATTCATAATCGACAGGGGAGCGATCACACCAAGCGGGTACTACATTTGATAGATAAGGCGCACCGAACCAAGATGGAGGCTTTGCTACTGTCAGTGGACGCGGAAAAGCCTTTGACCGGGTCAACTGGAGCTTCCTGGACCATACCCTGGCTCATTTTGGATTCGGGGAACGCTTCAGGGCTTGGGTGGCGAGCTGTTATGATGAGCCTAGGGCCATGGTTCGAGTCAACGGTACAACATCACGGCCGGTAGTGATTCAGAGGGGCACACGACATGGGTGTCCGCTTTCCCCACTCCTATTCGCACTATACGTGGAACCGCTCGCCCAGAAAATTAGAGATAATCCGGACATAAGGGGATTCCCTTTGGGGGGAGAGCCATACAGTGAGCTTATATGCGGATGATATTCTGGCCACGTTGGAGAAGCCGGAACGTTCGGTACCAGCCTTTTGGAGGAGCTGGCCTCCTTCGGCCGCGTCTCCGGGTTTAAAATTAATGTGGGAAAGTCTACATTGCTACACCTGGGTCGATATGCAGACGCCGCAGATCTAGATCGACCATCTTATGGAAACCTACGAGCAAGGGAATCCATCACATACCTGGGCATAGAATTAGCTCCCACGGTAACACAGACGGTCGCCCGGAATTACGCAGGGCTCCTTTCCCAGGTCCAGAGGTGTCTTCAACAATGGCGCAAGCAACCACTCTCGCTCCTAGGTCGAGTCGCGGCGATTAAGATGAGCATCTTGCCCAAAGCGCTATATATATTTCAAACCATACAGGCCAGACCGCCGGCGGGTGCCCTCCAGCAACTCCAGAAAGAGGTCAACCACTTTTGTTGGGCCGGAGCGCGACCCCGGATGCGTAGAGAGATATCCCATCGACCCCTAGACCAGGGGGGGTTGGGTATCCCGAACTTCCTGGACTACTATAGGGCTTCCCAACTCCGACACCTGGTGGAATGGAGCAGGCCCGAATCAGAAAAGAAGTGGCTGTTTCAAGATAGGGCACTGGCAAAACTCTCGTTATGGAAGGTGCCGTTTTTAAAAAACGTGACAGACCCCCGAATCTAAAGGGCTCGCCGATTACGAATACAATTTTAAACATTTGGGATACAGTGGCAGTGAAACGGGGCCTTACCTCCTTCCCTTCCCCAATGACGCCGTTATTTGATAATCCGGAATTTGTCCCAGGGATGAACGAAAGAGCTTTCCCCCAATGGAGGAACACGGGATGCAAATCAACAGGTCACCTTTTTAACCTCGAGGGATTTTTGTCCCTGGCCGAGGCACAACACTCTTATGATATTATCGCTCCGCAGCAGTTCCAATATTTTCAACTCCGGCACTGGCTCCTTCAACCGGAGGTGAAACCCCTCGTCGGTCGGAGGCTCACTAGCTACGATAGGTGGCTTCGGGATAAAACGTCCGATAAAAAAACAATCTCAGAAATATATGGTCTGCTTCGACCCTTGGCCCCATTTGCGCCCTCGGCAGGCCAGAGGTGCTGGGCTAAGGAAATTGGGAGGGATCTTACGGAAACGGAATGGCGAGATATCTACTATCGGGCTGCACATACAGCTCGGAACGTGGCCAGCCGGGAGACGGCTGTAAAAGTAGCCACGTACTGGTACCTGACTCCGGTCCGACTGCATCGAGGGAACCCAGAGCGTAGCCCGACGTGCTGGCGGGGCTGCGATGAAGAAGGAACACTGACACACATCCTATGGGAATGCACGGAAGTACGAGATTATTGGAGGGAGGTCTTAGATGATATAGACAGCTGCTTGGACACCGAAATCCCTAGATTCCCAGCTTATACGTTATTAGGCCTGCCTAATGGACTCACATATCCGTTGAAATCCATAAGGGGGAAGCAGATGGGGGTGGCGATGGGAGCGGCGGTACAGCATATACTTTCACTATGGGGCACACAGACCAGACCAACACACACAGGGTGGTTGCATAAACTCTGGTATATAGTGGGGATGGAACGCATTCAGGCGACACTTACAAACTCAATAGAATCCTTCCACACCATATGGAGCCCACTTCTGGCACTGTTGTCGAGGGAACTTAATGAGGTGACTTGCCCGAAGTACCTCCGCCTTCTACGTCTCACCGATAGGCCAGCTGAGGAGGGAGCCCATGGAACAACTAACTGAGGTCCTGCAGAACATAAGGCCCAATACTGGGAGTAGTCAGCACATCGGTTCGGGGGGAGGGACGGGGGGACAGGGAGGGGGGATAGTTATTATATTAGCTCATTTGTTGGGTGTTTTGTTTTTTTGGGAGAAAACGGAGGGGGCAACCAGCCTTTCAGATGGATCACTCATCTACGCGGCCGGCCTCCGGGTTGTGGCAATAGTGCTGTGTATCGACCTCCTAGAAACGCTCTGCCGGCCAACGGATGTAGGCAGTAAGCTGTGTAGTGCCAAAATGTTTCCTTCCAATAAACATGATTTAAACAAAAAAAAAAAAAACATCTGTTTAGCTAAAAATGTTTAAAACTTCTAAAAAATTTCTAAAAAACTTAAAACTGTCTAAAAACATTTTTGCAAGCCATAGCTCTAAAGTGTCCTTAGTTATAGTCCGAAGCACTATAAGCATTAGAAAGCCATGTATGCCCAATAAGTGAAAGGAATGTCAATTTTGTTTTGAGATCCAAATTTGAGCTTTGTTTTGAAAAAGGGCGAATTTCTTCAAGCACACGACGAGCCAAATGAGTAAAATGTTTATGTGTCCTGGCTGGTAGATGCAACATTTTCGTTGCTTGCTTCCACAGTAGACGGCCCCTGTAGCACCTTGCAGAGTACGTCAATTGAGCACAGATGATGTTCCACACTGTCCGCAGCCAGTGCTGGGCCAGCCTGTGCGCCGTCCAAAGCCTGGGTGTCAGAGGAGGAGCCAGTGTCCATACCAACAGGTGCTGTTACTACCTGTGGGGGCTCAAGGAATGCCGCCATCAACATCGGAATACGCTGAGGACACTGCAGAACATGGGCTGTTATCGGGTCCAGTAAAGCATTCACGTCCAGTTGTGCACATGATGGGAGTGTCAAACAAAGGTCTTCTCCGCAAAACAGGCATCGGAGGACAGGTAAGATGCAGTCCATCCAGACTGGTCGAAATGACAAGAACCAAGATGCACTTAGTTCTCTTAGGCGAGGTGTGCCTAGATGTTGTACCATGCGGTCACGGTATTTAAGCTCCAGGAGTGCTCTTTCCATCTCCTTGGTGACTGGGACGTCCATTACGTAGTAGATATAAGACAATCAGGATACCTGCTATTAGAAACAGGATGAGCGGAAATCCTCCAAAGATGCTTCCAAATACAGAGTGTATGAAGTTTGGTATAACTCCAAGTACCGTCTGAAAGGTGCTCAGAAGTACAGAACCTATCGTCTTAAATAGGTGGACTATGCCTGTCGTATCAGACATGTTAAAGATATGATTTACCATTTCTGCGAAATGGAAAGGGCAGTTTGTATGAATAAGCGCCTGTATCTCTGCCTGTAGTGTAGCTCCTATTTCCCTAATAGGCTCTGCGCATTGGAATAATATATCCTATAGGTTTGACATAGGACTAAGGTCAGTATGTCCCTATTGAGTATATTAAACTTAATTACTTGTGCCAGCTAGCTCAGAGGCCACTAGAAACTCCTTGACAACAAGAAGGGAGTAGTTTCTGGCAGCCGCAAAACATGACCACTTTGTTTCCCTTTAGAATCAGAACGTGTCCCAGAGTCGTGGAAACAATAGATAACTATTTCACTCAGCTCAATCGTGCATGCTTAGTTTTCTCCAAGTTACACAGAAAGAAATAGACGGGCGTTTCAATAAAAGATTTATGAACAGTCTTGTTTCTGGTGTAAGTAAAATGTGCTGTTACGATCACAAGACAGTATGCGAGATAAATAATGTACAGTGTGAGCAGTAGAAATAAATAATACTGCGAGAGCATTATCTTTTAGTACATATGCCTTTACATAAATAACACAGACTAAAAATGCGAGTACTCATACGATGCGTTTCTAATCTAGTTCTACCCCAATGTACCTAACCTAACCTAGGTGTAGGGAGAGGTAGGAAGTAGGTGAAGTATGCCTTACTATGGTATACTAAGAGTATGTTAAGCCTAGTATGCCTAGTATGCCAAGAGTCCCTCTAGGTTCTTATCAGCTCCATACCTGAAGAATGAGAGAGGTAGGAATCTCTTTGCCAGACTCGAACTCCAACACCCCGCAAGGGACGTCAGATCACTGGAAGCTGGACTCTCTGCGTGCAGGGATGACAGCGTCTTCTCAGTGCGTCAGGCCGGGAAACGGGCTCCTCTGAAGTCGAGGTCTCCTCTGATTTACAGGGGCTAGGGAAGGTATATTTATACCTGAGAGTACCTAGGAATGTTAGTATTGACGTGAGTCGGACAGCGAAAGACGTCATGAATGAACCCCTAAGGAATAATGGTTCATGCATAATATATGAGTCCTTGAAGAAATAAATAGTCCTGGACTAGGGAAACTCCCGCAGCCTAAGGGTCTGTTCTTCATGAACTCGTTGTGACGTTAGGGTGGACGGATGTCAGAGACCATGCCTGTATTTGGAGTGCACGGTTTAATGCCTAAATAAGGGCTGGGATTTTATGCCTATATAAGGGCAGGGCGAATTGTGCCTATATAAGGACATGATACTGGAAAGCCCGTTTATGGACACCCTAAGAGGAATACAACACCCACTCCACTTTCGTGTGTACGATAATACTAAAATGCTAAACATTTAAAATGCTAAACATAAAATGGAGTACAGCATATTTAAAAATATTTCTTAAAAGCATTAAAAAACATAGTAAAAAATGCAAAAGGTACTGTACATTTGAAGCAAATGCTTTTCATTTCAGGCATAAAGTTGGAAAATAAATGCAATTGGAATGAAATAAGCAGTAATATTTACATGTGACAGAAAATGATCGATAAGTTGTTCAAAAATCAAAGTCATTTCATGTCATGAAAATTAATGAACTGTCTGTACTATAAGGCTAGTTCTACTTTAAGCAGATTGAAGTGCCATTTTCGTTCGAAAAATGGGAAAAAGTTCATTATTGGTAGAGTTCCAAGTTTTTTTGAAAATGAAAGCCAAATTGTTACTGCATCTCTGGAACACTGTATGCTGAATCAGAGTCAGTTTACGGGTCTGGTGTAAACATGAGATCATCTATTTCTATCGACAAAACATCATCCACTGAAGTTGGTGTCAGTTGGAACACCTCGTGTAGTAGATTAATTGCACAGAGATGAGAAGCATCGCTTCCAGCATAGGTTGCCGCAGCAATGTTCGCGTCCGTTGTTACCTGTGTGCCTGTAGATCTTTCTCGTACCTCAGCAGGAGCCGGAAGCGTCTGTGAGATCTCAATGAATGCTGACATCAGGATTGGTAGCCTCTGGGGACAACACAGAGCATGGGCCATTATCGGGACCAGCAGAGTATCGACATCCGTTGGTGTAGCTGATGGAAATGTTAGACAGGTGTCCAACACGCATTCTTCACCGCATAGCAGGCATCGTAGAACAGGTAAGATGCAATCTTGCCAGATTGGTCTGAATGACAGGAACCACGTGGTATTCAAGTCCCGTAGATCGAGTCATGCCCAATAGCTGTACTATTCGCTCACGGCACTTTCGTTCAAGGAGAGCTTTCTCCATTTCGCTCGGAGTGATGTCTGCGAATAGGCTGGCCATAGCGCAATAGCAGGAAGAGAAATAGAATTCCGGCAACAAGTGCTAAAATTAATGGTATGCCACCAAACACCGAATGTGCAAAGTTCGGGATGATTCCGAGGATTGCCTGGAAAGGTGCTAACAGACCGGAGCAGATGCTCTTAAATACATGTACAATTCCGGTTGTATCAGACATGTTGAAGATACGTCCTATCATTTCTACGAAATGTATAGGGCAGTTTGTACGTATTAAAGTCTGTATCTCAGCCGAAGTCCTTGCTACTTGTAGATCATAGGTTTCTTTGGCCGAGGTCAAAGGCACTGTTTGCTGTAAAAGCATGGCTTTCATTCTGCTCAAAGTATCAAATCTTATAAAAGAGACGTTCAGCGAAGGCCATAGAGGCGACTCCCTGACTGTGTCTATTGGGCAAACAATACTTGCATACAGCAAGTGACCCTGGAGTTGACCGTTACTAGATATGGGATGCCTGGCAGCATGCCGCAGCAACTCTGATCATTAAACATGAGGTAACTCCCATTAGAAAGTTGTCCAAACGTTGGATTAATCACAGCAGCTGGTGTACCCTGCTGATGACAAGACAAATTTGCCACAGAACCATTACAAGCCCCGTGTAAAGAAATGTCCTGACATATAAGTGAACCGCTCAGTGCACGTTTACAGTGTGTACTGCTCAAAAACACTTCACGATCCCCACTCCAACATCTATATGTATACGGTAAATCCCAAGATGTCTTAATGTATTCCTTACCCAACCTTTCATATTTGCCTGCTTGCATTTGTCTGAGGCAATACTGAAACTGAAAAGTAGTCACAGGTAATGTTATTTTGCCATGAATAAGCCATTCTGTAGCTGGTTTTTCTGCCACTGTGAATGGTAATTTTTCCAGTTTTTCAATGCTCAGCACTGTATACTTTGCTCCTCTTTGTGCCAGTTCGATCTGTTTATCAGTTAGATTGTATTCTGCAAACAGAGCCGTTGTGTTGATAAACGCCAAGGCACATAGCCCGCTCGCAAAGATTGCAGCGTCCAGCTTAATAACACAATAGAACGTAATTGAGACTGGCCTTGCTGTAACATCGCCAAATCTTGTTCTAGTATGTCGATAGCAGAGGATACAATGCCATCCAATGAATATATTCTGGAGGACAAAGTTGTTAACCCATTGTCGACCACAGAGAGTGTTTTCTCTAAATTAATACGATCAAGTTCACGTATTCGTTCTGCAGCCTCCATCTGTGATACTTTCCATGCTTCATTATAGACAGCATAAATGCCGGCATATATGAAACGTTTTTGACGCAGTTTTCTTGGTCCAAGCAAGAATTCCCTAAGGTCTGCGTCCTTTTTAAGTAAGGTTAAGTGTTGTTTCACATCCTGTAGTGTAGACTTATGCAACCAATCGAGGCATAATTTTCCTACACTGTATGTTGTTACTACCCCCGGATGTTGTCTTTGGACGTATCTTGGGTCTGGCCTATTAATAGTAAAGCCCTGAGTTTTATTCAGGAATCTTTCCTGACAGTTATTCGTGTCTGTGGGCCAGATCAACCATTTTTTCCAATCAGGATTAGATCTGTTGATTTGTAGTATATTGTCAACTGTCACCACTGCCTGTGTATCGTTATCACTTGCAGGTGTTGGTACAGAAGGTGTGTTCATCTCTTTGATCTTGGCTAATCCAAGACAAGATGTTTGTTGGATGGTTTCATTCAAAAACATTATTTGTTCAGGGATGATACAGGCTCTAAATAAAGCTTCCATCCCCTGCACTTGCCAATCTTTAGTACCCCACACAGTTTTTGTGTCTATTGTGTCTTTCCAAAAGTTGAAACCCTGTCTAGACAGTTGGGCATTAAATAATGCAGAGTAAATCTGTTTTGTATTTGTTAACATCATTTTCAGTCCTGTCTTGTTTACATTTTTATAGTAAAACATTTCTGGATTAGATGTATTGTAACCTGAAAAATATGGAAACTTACTAGCAAATGTTTTTGAACTACCTTTAGGTGGTGTAGGACAATGTTCCCATTGGTTAAACATAAACACATTTCTTGGATATGCAGATTTATGCAAATAATGATGACCATAGTGGTTATAACAATACAGTTGTTCATAGTCTGATGAACCCTCTAAATATTCATTTTTAGAAAATGCAGCAGATTTTTCTAGGTCAAACATTATGTCATTAACAGTCTCAAAGTCCCAATCATCAGAATAGGTACTGGACGAAATTAGATCACTTAGTGAAATTTTAAATAAATGTGGAATGTTCAATTGTTCCGACGGGCCGAAGATGTCAAAATCTGTTTTGTCCCACACTATACCATCCTGTATAGGAACAGCTGTGATGTTCACTGATGACAAGTCTCTTACTTCACGATGGGAGGATTTATGAGGTTTCAAAAGTACGTTCACGTCTTTTCCTTCAGTGTTCACATGGATGTATCTGCCACTTATAAGCACGCTCACAGTTGTAACCAAAGCTAGCCAGAGCAGGAAAACAAAAAGTCCAGATATAATCCAGAGTTCAATCCATGGAGAAACCAAATAAGTCTTTTTCAGAAAGTGAAGAAAGTCTTGTACTTGCTGCTTGAATTTGAATGATGCTGGCGTCGTTTCAGGTTCACTCGGATCTTCTGAGAACGTATCAAAGTTAATGAAATAGCCAGAAGCAGTTCTGTCAATTGTTGGAATTGCATCAGGATTTGTAGAAATCACTGGAACCAGTTCATCACTTGCCACATTGGTGTAGACAGGTGTATTTGGACGAACTGTTACTTGGTGTTCAAGAGGGATGAGTTCCATAGCGTTGTTGCTTAGTCCTCCATCTGTTACAGCTGAATTCTCGATTGTTATCAGTCTTTCAGTCTGAACCTCTTGGATAGTAGCGAGAGGAGTGCGTCTGCTACTAGGTCAGAGTCCACGAGGCCTACTATTTAGTATTGGCCACATACTGTGGTTTGATCAGGTCGATGGACACAAATCTTTTCTCCTTTCTTCCAGCAAGGGGCGGCAGAAGTACTGTTCTTGTTCCTTGAACTGCTAGGACAGGTACTGGTTGTCAGTAAGAAGGTCCAAATTCCTTCTTATCCGCAATTATTTCTCTGACTAGATCCCCAACTTTTGGAATCCAGACAGGCCTTGCTGGGACCGCCGATTTTTCCCCAGTGGTGGTTGGCTGTAGGAATACGTTGCTTTGTTTCGTTCTTAACTTATTGAGTTCCTGTAAAACAGCCAAACGATCTTTGATATCAAAGGGTTTATTTTCCACCACTGTGCCTACGTGTTCAAGGTCTGGTACCCACATTCTTGTCCCAAATAGGACCTCATATGGAGTGACCCCCCCTAGAGAACTTCTTGGCAGATTATTCAATGAGCGTTGGACCCCACTAAGGTGTTTGACCCACCCATCACCCGAACCTAATACCCTAGCTGTTATAGACTGCTTTATGTCCCGGTTTTTCCTTTCCACAACCGAATTTCCCTCAGGATGGAATGGAGAGGAGTACCGCAATGCAACGCCCAGACTGGCCATGGCTTCTTTGTAAGCCCGAGAGCTAAACGCAGGACCCTGGTCAGAATGTAGCGTGCCTATTGCTTATGTGCCGATAAAGACTCGCAAATCTTTTATAACAGTTCGAGCGTCAGCTGAGCGCTGAGGCCATAACCATAGGAACCTAAATTCAGTATTTGTGGGAATGCCTTTGTCCAGTAGGACGCAGGTGCGTAGATAGTCTAATGCTGTCTAACAATGGTGTCTGCACTGGGTTACCGCATTCGCAGCATGGTGTCTGGTGGCTCTCTCGCTGTAATTTACAGTCTAAGCAGTTGTTGATGAATATGTGAATTTCTGTATTCATTCCAGGCCACCAGTACATCTCTTTTAACGTCAAAATTGTTTTAGAGATCCCTTGATGTGACAGACCTTCCCCCAAATGTGTTTCATAAATCAAGGCTGCTCTATGTTCCATGTTTGGAATTACCCTATCCCCCACTCCAGGGATCCGAGCAAAAGGAACGTTGTTCGCATCAATTACATAAGAGTACTTGAGTGGAAACTTTTTTGGTAACGCTGCACTGCTGCCTTTGCTTGAAGCATTGACAGCCAACATTATCTCACCGTCTATTTTTGTTTTTGAACGAGTGATCGCAGCTACGGAAGCCGTCTGCACAGCCCCCTTTGCGGCTTCATCAGCCAATGAATTCCCTGCAACGTGAACGCCATCACGTTGATGACTCAGTGTGTGGATCACGTGAGCCTTTGGTAGTTCGTTTTTCAACTGAACTACTTGTTCCCAAAGCATTTTGTGCTTTATTGTGCCACCTTTCGCATCTATGAAACCATTTTCAAGCCAGTTTTGTATATAGTCATTATACGACTGAACACAGTAAAAGGCATCGCACACTATTAGTGTGGGGAATTCTCGATCTGTACTTTCAAGTGCCAGTTTGAATGCTTGTAGTTCAGCTCGCTGAGCTGTACAATCTCCTAGAGACTGAGTTTTAGTGACCATAGGTCTGAAGATGCCATTTCGCATGCGACCTTTAACGATTGCACACGCTGCACTGTAAGCTTGCTTACTCCCTGTTGCGGGCTGTGAGGATCTGTCAGTGTAAATTATGAATTCGTACTGATCGAGAGGCAGAATTTCAGTAGGCAGAGGACATTCATGTTCGTATTGCAGGAATGCTTGTGTTTTTAAATCTGGATCAAAAACATATTCAACATCTATTGCAGCAAGAGAATTAACCCATTGTATCCATCTTGGATGTAATGCTTTAGCATTTGGAATGCTAGCTTTTGTGACCGCTTCTAAAGCTGGTACCGGGGTTACGACAATAATGCGTTTCCCTTGGGCTAAGGCTCTTTCTTTTGCTACAGCGGTTTGAACTGCTGTCAGAATTTTTTCAGTTGAACTGAAGCGCATTTCCGCTTGTGTGTACAAATGAGATTTGTATGCTATTGGTATTTTCTCACCCTCATTGAAGGTTAAGTAGGTGAATCCGCATTGACCCGAAATTATTCGGATCACCAAGTTGCGTTGACTTACGCGTGTTTGTAAGTGATTTGTTGCTAACATGTTAGCCTGGAGTGAACGCAAGATTTCTGTGTGTTCTTGTGTCCAGTTTCTGATCGAAAAATCAGGTTTGATTAATGCGTAGAGAGGTTTAACCCTTTCTGCGTAATTTAGAATGTATGTTCTTCCAAAATTTAGGAAACCCAGGATGGATTGTAAGTTTTTTAGCGTTTTTGGAGGTTGGAGCAGCGCACACTTTTCTAAAAGTTAGCTGCCAAGCTCTTGCCTTCACTTGAAAGTTCATATCCTAGAAATAGGACATTGAGATGGGCAATTCTGGACTTTTTAAAGTTGAACTTGTAGCCCTCAGAGGCGAAACCCAGTATAATGGTGCTCACCCTGTTCAAGTGTTTGTCCAGGTCATCGTCTGTCAGATAAATGTCATCGACATAGGACAATGCCTCATTGTCATAAATTTGTAGTAACTCCGTTACCCTCGCTGAGAATAAACCTGGACTGTTCCTGAACCCTTGTGGGAGTCGACAAAAGTGACGCTGGGTCCCCATTATGGAGAATGCTGTTAAGTACCTGCTTTCAGGTGTTATGTTTTGACAAAAGAAACCATTTGAGATGTCTAATGTTGTTTTATTTTTTTTACGCACAATGTTATTCATTAATGCTGTGCTATGTGCATTTTGCACTGCAAAAGTTTTAGAACAAGTGTTTAGGTGTCTGTAGTCCAAAACTAGACGATATGTATTGTCTGGTTTGGAGACAGGAAACAAAGGATTGTTCATTGAGGAGGTGCATGTTTCAATCACCCCTTGGTATTCAAGTTGATCTACGATCTCCCTGACCTGTTTTTTAGCTTCTTGCTTTATTGGGTACTGCCGTTGTGCAGTTGGTTCATGTTTCAGATGTATTTTATGGTGAGGTGAGTCCTCATCCCATCCTACATGATTTTTATATAATGCTGGGGCCTGGGCCACTGCCCATTTCCTGGCATATGTATATTTTAGGTGAATTGGAATATGGTTGGAGAAGGCAGGCATAATAATGTCCTCGCCATGTGGGCACTCCCTGACAAATTGTGGTGGCCAGTCCTTTTCTGCTAGAAGTATGTCATAGCCCTTTGATAGTCTTTCCCAAAAAGTGCTTTCACCTGTCTAGGTTTGTCTCCCTCCATCCGGAGTGTTATTTCATATAACTTTTGTGGAGTACTAACCCTGGTGTCTACAGTCTCAACTGTAATGTACTCATTCAAGTCCACTATCTCCAGAAGTTCCCTCAGGTTCTGGCGAACTATTGTGACTTCTGCTGCACTGTCCAGCATGGTCT
This sequence comes from Calotriton arnoldi, assembly GCA_963921515.1. NCBI lineage: Eukaryota > Metazoa > Chordata > Amphibia > Caudata > Salamandridae > Calotriton > Calotriton arnoldi. The sequence continues at coordinate 2,196,108 of CAWUFW010001605.1, read as the reverse complement.
GAGCCCATTCTCCGTTCTTGAGTTGTGTTCTCAGTATTCTCGGCATGTCTGATCTTTAGACCTGCTACTTTCTTTTTGGAGAATTGAGGTTTTGCTTTAGTTTTTGGAGCGTGTTTGTCGTCTTTCGATTTCACGCGTTCTTCTCTATGTTCCGATCGTCCTCTTCTTTCCGAAGTCTTTGATGAGATCTGAAAGGGACGAGAGGAACGTGTATCAGTATCTTGATACCTGTCAGGCTTTCTCAAATTATCCCTATTCCTGAGGTTATACCTCCTTTCAGAGGGCTCCTTTTGAGGAGACCTACCTCGGGATTGAGAACGTTTCTCGTTTGATTTTTGTTTAGTAGACTCCCACTTCTTTTTAGAAGATGTAGGAGTTTGTTTAATTGAGTCCTTCTCAGGACTTTCAGATAGCTTCGGCTTCACTGGTCTTCCACCCAAACGATCTCTGCCTAATTCTGCATAAGATTGTTCAATTATTCTGGGTAGCTCAGTTTGATGTTCTGTAACATCAAATTCCCTTAATTTTTGGCGGATCGCAACTGCTGCTGCCTCCCCTTTAATATTAAATAATATTATTGTTGAGACCTGGTCGAAAGTTTTCAGTAATTTCATACCTAAATTTAGAGCAGGCTCTGCCCCGTATTCGTTTTGAATTTGTTTCAGGACATCAGGTATTACCGCAATTGACGGAATGCCATGTGTTTTAGTATAGATGGCAGCAAAGACTGAGCCCCAAGTGGTGCAGTCTTCCAGTTGTGGTGTGATCCCCATTGGTAAACTGATTGTCAGTATTCTGTGTTTCTCATACGGGCTAGTATTTGGAAATACTGCTTCGATTTGAGTAATTTTTTGAGCTATCCAAAATGGAATTTGCTCACGTTTTGTGGGCATTTTACCCATGACTGCGTATAGAGTCTGTGGTGTAATTTTTAGTGTATTCCCCTGTTGGGGAGTTGGATTTGGAAGTGTTAATGGTTGCTGGACTGTAAAAGTCCGCATGACATATTGGACCAATTGTCTGTAAATTTTTATTAACTCTGTGAGTTGAGTAAGTAAATCCTCGTCTGACATCTCTTCAATGTCAGGATGAGGTGTGTAGCCGGCTAGAATCGGCCATGTTGCTCCTGGTCTACCTAGTGGACCGAGCCTGGTAATGTTTTTGTGATGTTTTAGGGCGCCTTTAAACCAGAGCTGATGCTCCTGGTATGTTAATGGAATTTCAATATCCTCGAAAGGAATGTATTCCTCTGGTGGATCATCTTCTTTGTAGAAGTGAAACATGTGTGTTACTGAATTGGATTCAGGAAATATTACCCATGAATAGAATACCTCTGTCTGAAAAGATTCATGTGCCTCTATCACGAAAACTGCTCTACCTCCTCTTGGTGGTAGGCCATGTTTTATAAGTTTTAGAGTGATGGCTCTTCTTAAGTTTGGAGCGATGTTTATGACACCCTCCTCGGTTTCATTTAAACCTGTAATGTTAAAAACTGCTGCTTGGGCTGGATCAGCCGCAGCTTCACCGTTTCCGGCTTCATTGTCGGAGCCAGACATTTTGTTGTTTGAAAAATGTAGAACAAGTTTCAAGGAAACAAAGATTAGGTGCACAATATTTTGGAACACTGTATCCTTCAACGTTGAGCAAACCAAACAGCTAATATATAGGGTTTTTCCCTATATAGCCGTGGTGGATACTTAACCCTGCCCACTCCAGACGTCTTTTGGAGTATATGGGTAGGGGTCTCTGAGAGAAAAAAGCACGGCTGAGTTACTCAGTATCTAACGTTGAATTACCGCCTTACCAAACCGTTGGGCGCCATGTAGTGTAGCTCCTATTTCCCTAATAGGCGCTGCGCATTGGAATAATATATCCTATAGGTTTGACATAGGACTAAGGTCAGTATGTCCCTATCGAGTATATTAAACTTAATTACTTGTGCCAGCTAGCTCAGAGGCCACTAGAAACTCCTTGACAACAAGAAGGGAGTAGTTTCTGGCAGCCGCAAAACATGACCACTTTGTTTCCCTTTAGAATCAGAACGTGTCCCAGAGTCGTGGAAACAATAGATAACTATTTCACTCAGCTCAATCGTGCATGCTTAGTTTTCTCCAAGTTACACAGAAAGAAATAGACGGGCGTTTCAATAAAAGATTTATTGAACAGTCTTGTTTCTGGTGTAAGTAAAATGTGCTGTTACGATCACAAGACAGTATGCGAGATAAATAATGTACAGTATGAGCAGTAGAAATAAATAATACTGCGAGAGCATTATCTTTTAGTACATATGCCTTTACATAAATAACACAGACTAAAAATGCGAGTACTCATACGATGCGTTTCTAATCTAGTTCTACCCCAATGTACCTAACCTAACCTAGGTGTAGGGAGAGGTAGGAAGTAGGTGAAGTATTCCTTACTATGGTATACTAAGAGTATGTTAAGCCTAGTATGCCTAGTATGCCAAGAGTCCCTCTAGGTTCTTATCAGCTCCATACCTGAAGAATGAGAGAGGTAGGAATCTCTTTGCCAGACTCGAACTCCAACACCCCGCAAGGGAAGTCAGATCACTGGAAGCTGGACTCTCTGCGTGCAGGGATGACAGCGTCTTGTGGGATGTGCAGAACCTATCCCTTCGTGTGCTGCTAGAACTAAACCTAACCTACGATCCATGTTTGGAATTACTCTATCCCCCACTCCAGGAATCTGAGCAAATGGAATGTTATTGGCATCTAACTTGTAGGAGTACTTGAGTGGAAACCTTTTTGGTACTGCTCCGCTGTTTTTGCGACAAGCATTGACAGCTACCATAATCTCACCGTCTATTCTCGTTTTAGAATGAGTGATTGCAGCTACGAAAGCTGTGCGTACAGCCCCCTTTGCGGCTTCACCAGCCAACGAATTCCCTTCAACGTGAACGCCATCATGCTGATGACTCAGTGTATGTATCACGTGAGCTCTCGGTAGTTCGGTTTAAACTCCACTACCTGTTCCCATAGCATTTTATGCTTAATTGTGCCACCTTTTGCATCTTTGAACCCGTTTTGAACCCAGTGCTGCAAATATTCTTTATATGACTGCACACAGTAAAAGGAATCGCACACAATTAGTGTGGGGAATTCTCGATCTGTATTTACCAGTGCCAGTATCAAGGCTTTGAACTCTGCCAGCTGTGCTGTGCAGTCTCCTAGAGATTGCGTTTTTGTGCAACTTGGGTGGAACCTTCCATCCTGCATGCGACCTTTAACGATTGCGCATCATGCTGCGCTATATTGTTGCTTACTTCCTATGGCCGGTTGAGCTGATCCAGCAGTGTAAATTATATATTCATACTGATCTAGAGGCATAATTTCGTTTGGCAGAGGATATTCTTGTTCGTATTGCGGAAATGCTTGTGTCTTTAAATTTGGGTCGTACCTGTATTCCACATCTGTTGCAGTGAGAGAATTAGCCCATTGTATCCATCTCGGAAGTAAGGCTTTGGCGTTAGGAACGCTTGCCTTTGTCGCAGCCTCTTAAGCTGGAACTGGAGTCACTACTATTATTCGTTTCCCCTGAGCCAGTGCACTTTCTCTCACTACAGCAGTCTGTACTGCTGTTAGAATCTTTTCTGTAGATGCGAAGCGCATCTCAGCATTTGTGTACAAATGTGATTTGTATGCAATTAGTACTGTTTCACCTTCATTATATGTTAGATAGGTGTACCCAGATTGACCCGCAACTATACGGATCACCAGGTTGCGTACGTTTATGCGTGTCTGTAAATGTTTGGAAGCTATCATGTCAGCGTGTAAGGAACAAAGTGTATCTGTGTGTTCCTGTGTCCATTGTTTTACTGAAAAATCAGGTTTTATTAAATCGTAGAAAGGTTTTACTATTTCTGCGTAATCTAAAATGTATGTTCTACCAAAATTTAGGAATCCCAGGATTGACTGTAATTTTTTTTATGATTTTGGAGGTTGGAGCAGCGCGCATGTTTCTAAAAAATTGGCTGCCAGGCTTTTCCCTTCACTTGAAAGCTCATATCCTAAAAACAAGACACTGAGATGGGCAATTTTTGAATTTTTAAAGTTGAATTTGCAGCCCTCAGATGCAAATCCCATAATTTTGGTGTTCACTCTGTTCAAGTGTTCCTCTAGGTCATCGTCCGTTAGATAAATATCATCCACATAGGACAATGCCTCTTCATCCAAATTTTGAAGTAACTCAGTTACTCTAGCCGAAAACAACCCCGGGCTGTTCTTATACCCTTGGGGGAGTCGACAAAATTGACGCTGTGACCCTAGCGCTGAGAATGCTGTTAGATACCTGCTTTCAGGCGCTATATTTTGGCAGAAAAATCCATTTGAGATATCAAGTGTCGGTTTATATTTTTTCCGCACAATGTTATTCATTAATGCGGCACTGTGTGCATTTTGGACTGCAAATGTCTTAGTGCAAGTGTTTAAATGTCTATAATCTAAAACTAAACGATATGAATTGTCAGGTTTCATGACCGGGAACAAAGGATTGTTCATCGATGAGGTGCAATTTTCGGTCACCCCTTGGTATTCAATTTGATCTAAGATCTCCCTGACCTGTTTCTTAGCTTCTTGCTTTATTGGATACTGCCTCTGTGCAGTTGGAGTATTTTTCAAAGGAATCATGTGGTGGGTTGAATCCTCATCCCATCCAACATGGTTTTTGTATAATGCCGGAGCCTGGGTTACTGCCCACTCCTGCGCATATGTGTGTTACAAGTGCCTTGGAATATGGTCTGAGAAGGCCGGAAGAATTACCATTTCTCCTTTAGGGCAATCCATGACGAATGCTGGCGGCCAATCTTGTTCAGCTAACAAAATGTCATAGCCAAACGACAAGTTCTCCCAAAAGAGACCTCTAACTGTCCTACATTTGTCCCCCTCCATTTGGAGTGTTATTTCATATAACTTATGAGGGACACTTACCCTAGTATCAGGTGTTTCCACCGTGATATAATCATTCAAGTCCGCTGTCACCAGAAATTCCATCAGGTTCTGGCGAGCTATTGTTACTTCTGCCGCACTGTCTAGCATCGTCAGAGCCCATTCCCCATTCAGTAGTCGAGTCCTCAGAATCCTGGGCATGTCTGATCTTTAGACCTGCAACCTTCTTCTTTTTGAACTGTGGCTTTTGCTTTGGTTTCTCTTCTTTTTTAGAAGTGTAATCTTGAGCGTGCTGCTTGTCTCTGGACTTTGTACGCTCTTCTTGTCTGTCTGACCGTCCTTCCCTCTCAGAGTTTTTCGATGAACCCTGAAAGGAATGAGAGGAACATGTATCAGTATCCTGATACCTGTCAGGTTTCCTAATATTATCCCTATTCCTGAGGTTATACCTCTTTTCGGAGGGCTCCTGTGGAGGAGATCTACCTCTGTATTGAGATCTGTTTCCTTTAAAGTTTTGTTGTTTTTTATTGTCCCACTTCTTTTTTGTTGAAGCAGGTGTCTGCTTAGAAGTGTCCTTTTCAGGACTGCCCATCAGTTGTGGTTTTAAAGCTTTTCCACCCAAACTGTCTCTGCCTAATTCTGCATACGCAGTTTCAATTATTTTCGGTAGTTCGTGTTGTTGTTCTAAAGGACTGAACTCCCTTAGGCGTTGGCGGATAGCCACTGAAGCTGCTTCCCCCTTAATGTTAGCTAGTATTATGGCTGATACCTGGGCATAGTTACCTAGTAACTTCATCCCTAAGTTCAGAGCAGGCTCTGCTCCATACTCGTTTTGTATTTGTCTCAATACATCTGGTACTACTGCAAATGACGGGATACCATGAGTTCTGATATAAATGGCAGCAAAGACTGTACCCCAAGTGGTACAATCCTCTATTTGTGGTGTTATCCCCATGGGCAAGCAGATTGTTAGCATTCTGTGTTTTTCATATGGGGTAGTATTCGGGAATACTGCCTCTAGCTGTGTTATTTTCTGAGCTACCCAGAAGGGCATTTGTTCACGTTTTGTGGGTATTTTACCCATCACCGCGTGTAATGTTTGTGGTGTGGTTTTAGTTGGTGTACTCTGAGTTTGAGTTCCATTTATTGCAACCATTGCTGGTTGGACTGTAAGTGTCCTCATGACGAATTGCGTCAAGTTTCTGTATATTTTTATTAATTCTTTGTGTTGTGTGAGTAAGTCTCCTGGTGGCATTGTTTCAATGTCAGGATGTGGTGTGTAGGCCGCTAATATTGGCCATGTTGCCCCTTCTCTTCCGAGCGGGCCAAGTAATACTCTTCTTCTTATGTGGGGTAGGGCGCCTTTAAACCAGTATAAGTGTTCCTGGTACGTGAGCGGAACCTCAATGTCCTCAAACGGACAATATTCCGCTGGTACATCTCCTTCTGTGTAGGAGTGAAATGTTTTTGTTCTTGCATTTGCTGCTGGGAATGTAACCCATGAATAAAATACCTCTGTTCTGTTTGATTCGTGTGCCTCAGTCACGAATACTACTATGCCACCCCTAGGTGTTAAACCATGCTCTAGCAGTTTCAGGGTGACTGTATTTCTAAAATTTGGTGCAATGTGTATTGCGTCTGCATCTTCCTCCTCGTCTGAGAGGGGCAGAGCTTGTTGCAGTGGGTCTAAGACCTGGTTAGTCATTGTTCTTAGAACACTAAGTAGTTTTTCAGGGGAACCAAGATAAGGTGTTTTTGCACAATTTTTGGAAATCTGTGTCCTTCAGGCTTGATTAACCAACAGCCAATAAATAGGATTTTTTAGCCTACTCAGCTGTGGCGGAGTTTGTGCCCACCCACTCCAGACGTTTCTGGTGTTTTGTGAGTAGGGGTCTCTGAGAATAGCACAACTGAACTACTCAGATTCTACTGTTAAATAAGTACCCAACCAACGTTGGCGGCGCCATGTCGTGTAGTTCCTATATAACCTATACAGGATCTGCACGTTTGGATAACATAAACTGTGAGACTGGTGGCAGACTGATTCCGTGCACCCCCACCGGATACGTTAGCCTATCTGTATTAGCTAGCTCACAGTGCCACTATAATCTCCTCTTACCAAGAAGAGAATAGATTCTGGCAACCTCAGAACATGACAACCCTGATCCCTCAGAATCGTGGAAACAATATACTACCTTTTGCTCAGTCACTCGTGCTCACTTAGTTTGTCTCAGAGAGTTACACAGAATAAACAGGCTGGGCGTTTTCAATAAGTATTTATTGAACAGTTGTTATTGTAGTGTAGAATAGATGAGCTGCAACAACCATTAGACAGTAGCAGAGATATATGATTAGCAATACTACGAAAGTAAAGGGATGGTATAGTTCTACCATCTTGCAGAAATCATGAATATATACAAGTACATAAAACACATGATAAAAGGTGCGTACTCCTACGATGCCTCCCTAACTAGATGTACCTAAATGTACCTAACACCTGTGTAGGTGTTTTGCCAAGAATCCCTCTAGGATCTAGTCAACCCCATTACCTGAGAATGAGAGAATATGGGACCCCGTCCTGGTCTCGAGTTGGACACCCCGCGAGGGATGTTAGACCACTGCGAGCTGGAGTGTCTGCATGCAGGAACCTCAGCGTCTCTGGTCAGTCTGTCAGCCGGGAAGTCTTGGTCTCCTCTGTCCTTCTAAGCAAGATGTGATGTATATATACCCATAGGTCTCCCCAGGGGTCCTACCTTGCTGTGTTACTGTGTCGGCCTAAAGGATGACGTTGGGCCTGAACTTTTTACAGAGATATTATACAGGAGATGTTCGTCCTGCTGTTTGTCCTGCTGTGCTTCCAAGAAGCCTCATGCACAATGTATGAGATTCAAACTAGGGGGAAACCCGCGTTCTGAATGCAGTATCGTATCTAGGTAAAAGGTCAGTCCCTAAGAACCGTTATGTATGTAATGTAGGGAAGAATATAGGTGAAAGGTTGCAATGTTACTTGCACCTATATAGGGTACCTATATGGAATATAACACTGTCAATATGTACATGTAGGTAATGTGTAATGCACTTTTTATAAACATATAACATTGCACACCAACAACATGCACACACTGTTGAATGTACACCCACAGATTCTGGCGACAACAGAGTGGCTTAGCGTGCTGGTCAAGTAGTAGCAGCACTGGAAGGACCTGTACGATGGGGTTCAAGATGGAAACAGAAGTGGGAACCCGAAAACAGGTATGTTTTCACCTCTTTTTCTTCCATTTCAGCAACTTGAGTATGGATGTGCTCCCGCCACAGTTGCCTTGATGGAAAGGCACATCGTAATCGGCTCACGGTCTTCATGGCAGGACTCCCTCACACAGCCACTTTTGCCTAAGATGCTGTCGACGCGGGATGCAAATTCTGGCGGAGTTGGCGGGACTCGGGCAGTCAAATCAAATCAAATCAAAATCAGCTTTATCCCGTGCAACAGATACCACCATAAAAGCATACTAATCAAAAAGCATTCCTACATTACATCGTAATTAAAATTTATACAAATAACAATTTAAAATTCATCAGCTAAAAAATAGTAAAATAGAACAAATACTAATACATGTAAAGATGTAAAGTGCAAAGTGCCATTATTGAATAGACTTAGGAAATTAGAGAATTGGAGGCAAATCAGTTATACACTTCAGACTTTTCAATAGTGCAAAACATACATACTTGTAATGTAGAGTGCTAATGCATAAAGGTGCATAATGATACATGGAGTGCAAGATGTCACATCCTGGCAGGGGGCCTGATTTGAAATAGATCTAAAATTAATCATCTTGATTTTCACTTAACAATACATCCAAATGTGAATAGTCTTTTCTTTTCCTGATTGCTAATTGTACAAATTGAAAAACAGCATTTATGATTTTCACATTTTCCAGACTACATACAAAATGAAAAGCATATTTGTAATTAAAAAACCTATTTGATAAAAACAGCGGTTTTAAAACTGATTTCCGATATCCTTATAAAAACTACAAAAAAGGATAAAATGCAGCGTAGATTGTTTGGATTTTCCATCACATGGACAATTTGGTAATTTATGATACCACTTTTCCATTCTAGGAAAAGCAACTAAATAATGTATTGTACCCATCCTTAGCCTAGTTAAATAAAATCTCTGTTGTACATTTCTCACCAATATTAAATATGGCTGTATACCCCTCACGAGTGGTTGTTCGCAGTAGGAAACAACACTATATTTTTGGCTGGCAGTCCTTTCCCTTTCATTTTCCATGACATTTAGGTATCTTGACCTCAGATCATTTTTACTGATCTCCTGTATAGATGTAGGATTCTTCCTATCAATATCAATTTCACAGCTTATTAGGAGATTAAAAATGTACTCCAGCCATGGTATTTTCCTACTAAAGTCGAGGGCTAGGCAATCCATAATTAGTTCTTTTGTAAATTTTGTTTCGTCTTTAGCCCAGACTCCTTGCCAGAAAGTAAGGCCAGCCATTTTTATTGTGTCGCTTAGGTACGAGACTGAGAGTTCTTTATGAACTATATAATTTGCTGTCGCACTAGGGACTGCCAACAATCTTTTTAAAAACGTATTTTCTAAGTTTTGTAGGGAGGCGGTGTTAGCTCTCCCCCAAATTGCAGCCCCATAGCAGACCCCTGAAATTTATTTACTCCGATACAGAGCTAGGATTTCTCGAATGGGTTTATTACCGAATGGATCATCTCGTTCCTCGCCGGAAGAACCCAGAGAGTCCGCCTCCCCCCGTTCAGATCCGAGGCCACCGAAGTCATCTGCGGCGTTCCACAAGGATCTTCACTCAGTCCAACCCTCTTCAACGTCTACATGAGCCCCCTCGCAGCCATCGCACGCCAACACAACCTCAACATCATCTCCTACGCCGACGACACCCAGCTGATCCTCTCCCTCACCAACGACCCCACCACCGCCAGAGCCAACCTACACGACGGGATGAGAGACGTCGCCGACTGGATGAGGAACAGCCGCCTTAAACTGAACTCAGACAAGACGGAAGTCCTCATCCTGGGCTCATCACCCTCCGCCTGGGACGACTCCTGGTGGCCCCCGGCCCTGGGCACCGCGCCCAAGCCAACGGACCACGCACGCAACCTGGGCTTCATCCTGGACTCCTCCCTGTCGATGACCAGACAAGTCAACGCCGTCTCATCTTCGTGCTTCAACACCCTGCGCATGCTCCGCAAGATCTTCAGATGGATCCCCACTGAAACCAGGAAGACCGTCACCCAGGCACTCGTCACCAGCCGACTGGACTATGGGAACACCCTCTACGCCGGAACCACAGCCAAACTTCAAAAAGACTCCAGCGCATCCAGAACGCCTCCGCACGACTCATCCTGGACATCCCCCGACACAGCCACATCACCGGACACCTGAAAGACCTGCACTGGCTCCCCGTCAGCAAGAGAATCACGTTCAGACTCCTCACCCACGCACACAAGGCCCTCCACGACCTGGGCCCAAAGTACCTCAACGACCGCATGACCTTCTACACGCCCACCCGCCAGCTACGATCAGCCAGCCACGCCCTCGCCACCGTACCACGCATCCGCAGAACCACCGCCGGAGGAAGATCCTTCTCCTACCTGGCAGCCAAGACCTGGAACTCCCTCCCCACTCACCTTCGGCGAACCCAGGACCATCTCTCCTTCAGGAAGCAGCTCAAGACCTGGCTGTTCGAGCAGTAACTTACCCCCCCCCCAGCGCCTTGAGACCCTCCCGGGTGAGTAGCGCGCTCTATAAATGCCGTGATTGATTACCTATTTTCGCTGAAAATCTAAAAATGCTCTCTATAATTCTTACAAATTTCATCTTACACAATTCGTTTTGGGTATTCCATGTACCACTCCTATTAAAAAGCATCCCCAAATAAGAAAAAGATGAGACTCTATTTATAACAACCCCACCCACATGATGTTGTTTATTCTTAAGACTATTGCTCCCACATGTCATGACAAATGTTTTCTTTAGATTTAATTTAAGATCTTTTTCAGTCATGAACAGGGCAAAATTTTCTATTAGGCTTTGCAGGCCATTGGCTGTCCTTGATATTAGGACAGCATCGTCTGCGTATAGTAATACTGGCGTGGGGCGAGTCCCAATTTTCAGGGCGTCCACAGTTAAATTTTGTAAAAAGGGGTCTACATTGTTTATATAGAGGGAAAATAAAAGGGGCGCTAGTACACAACCCTGTCTAATGCCACACATAACCCTAAAATCAGGTGTACATTCCCCCATTTTTCCAAACCGTACCCTAGATGTTAAAAAGGTATAGATCTGGGATAAATATGTAATTATATCGGTAGGGGCCCCTAGCGCTTTCAGTGTTTCCCATAATTTACAGTGATTAACTAGGTCGAAGGTGCTGGTGAGGTCAACAAAACAGAGGTGTAGCGCACCTTCCTTTGCTAAAGTATATTTTCCGATTAACAACTCTAGGTTTAAACATTGTTCTACCGTTCCAATACCTCTTCTGAAACCATACTGGGCATCAGTTAAAATCTTGTTCTCACTGGCCCAATTTTCAAGTCTTTCTAACATTATTCGGCCCATTAGTTTGGACGTGGAGTCAAGAAGAGATATTGGGCGGTAGCAATTGGCCTTCCCTCTATCCCCTTTTTTAAAAATTGGTACAATAATACTTTCAACCCAGGTTGCAGGTAAGATGCCCCCAAGGGTAGCATTAAAAACATTCATTCAAATTGGTATCCAGAAATCGATTTTATACTTAAAAACATCAATGGGTACCCCGTCCGAGCCTGCGGCTTTACCATTTGCACTTTTTTGCAGACCTATTTTAATCTCTTCTGGCGTTATAGGTAATGATTTGACGGGTTTCACCAATATAAAATTTCCTTTTTTACTCTCGCTTAATTTTGCAGCATCTGGATTAAAAATACCCTCAAAGTGTGATATCCAATCTTCCGGGGGTACCACAGTATCAATATTTTCTCCTGTGTTCTCTTTAAAAAAGGGGTGATTGATTGTTTTCCAGAAGAAGATTGAGTCTTTCAACTCTGCTGCCTGAATTAATTTCTCCCAAGCCCCCCTCACGGATCTCCCTTTTCCTTTCTTTCAGGGTATTTTTATAGGTTTTCCTCATAGTGCTAATCCTTACACTATCTCTTGTTTTTTCTTTAAGAGACGATTTCAGTTCCCCATTCAATTTTGAACATTCATGGTTAAACCATCTAGGGTTAAGGTCACATCTCTTCTTCCTCCTTTTGGTAGTTAAATCACCGGCATTTTCGGTTGTGATATTACAGAAAGCTGTTATTATCGCCGTGTTCGAGGAAGAGCTATCCAGGCAGATTTCTAGATCTCTTTGTTTTTTCCCCATGAGGTTTTCCATGAATGAAACTGGATTCACTCCAGACCATTTTATTGAGACTCCATTAATCCCCTGTGTAGTTATATCGTTATCAGCTATCTTTCCCTGTTCTTTTTGTATCAAGTTTAATCTCAATGACACTGTTAAGGGGTGGTGGTCACTAAGGAGACTGGTCTTGATCATCACTTCTCCCACCAGTTCGCTGCAATTAGCTGATACGATGAAATGGTCTATGTTTGAAGATGACCTTGCTCCTACGAAGGTTGGTATGTTTGTTTCCCCATCCATTGTAGTGGGTTCTAAGATTGCAAGGTCATATTTATGTACAACATTATTAATTTTTTCTCCATACAGGTCATGTGAGAAATGGGGAATCCTATCGCCAAAACTGTCACAATATCCACAAGGTTCTCCAGTTTCAAAAACACATTTGGCACAGTTAAAATCACCCGCCCAAATTAAAACATAATCTCCTCCTACTCCCTCCAAAAAAAGATCCAAGTCATTTTCTAGTTGCTCAATAACCTTGCTCTTTGACTTATCAAAAATATTATTATAAAAATGTATTACAATAATAACCTGCTTTCTTTCTGAATAAAAATACAAAAGCTGATAATATTGTGATGAGATCGACATTTTCTTTAAAATCAGGGGCGATGTAACTGCAATTAGTGTGGCTAAACCACCTTTCGCTCATCCCATCCTAGATGGGCTGGCCTTAGTACAAACAGTTTGATAACCATTTACAAAAAAGCCTCAGTACACTAGGTTTCTTGGATTAGGACTAACGCGTGCCCATCTAGCGTTTTCAGCCAATCCTCGTCACTAATCTTATTTTTGATCCCTGCAACATTCCACGTCATAATATTTAAGATCTCACTTAAATGTATACTGGGACCCACTTTCCTCAGGTTACCATTGGCAGTATGTTCAGTATTACCAATCATGGGCTTAACCAGATCATCTTTCTTGGATTGTACAGTTAAATCAACTTTCTGAGCTGAAACAGTTAGATCAACATTTTCTAAATTAATGGTTAGGTTACAATTATAGACTTCATCCTTGTTACTACACAAAATCTCCTCAATAACATATTCCTCTAATTGTGGGGTCAAATCCGCATCTAACACGCTATGATTAATAGTGAGGTCCATTTTCGTATACATTGTCTTGACCATAACCTTTCTTTGTCAATCTATTTCACTGCATCTTCTCAGTGGTGCGTATCTATTGTACAGTGGTATGTGTTCTAGTAGGTGGTGACTCAAATTTGCATGGATATTGCTATGGCTTGGCTTATAGAAGTATCCCAATGGGACGGCCTTTATATGATAAACATTTTCAGAGCATTACCCATTGTTATCATTCAAAAAAACATTCAGCAAATCGCCCACCAGATCACTACTTCGAAAGTTTACCACCACACAATCTCCCCGGCATGATTTTCTGGACTAGCCCACCCAATTTACTCTCCTTAGCATGATAATAGCTTGATGCAATATGTTCGCCCCAATGTTAGTGTTTACAGAAATCCAATGAACCAACTGATTCTTCAGTGACTCATACGTTTCCCTCTGATTTTCAACTAATTTTGGGACATTGTTTAAAATAATAACATATGGGGTCGCCTGTGGTGGAAGATTTAGTGATCCCTTGGTGATATTATCATCTTGCATAGTTCTGTTTGTCTTGGCCAATTGCAGATTTTGGGGCGCCCTTATAGAGTGGGGAATATCTTTTTTGTATGACCTTGTTTCTTGTGCAATTTGAGGTATCAGGCCGTCCTTTGGGGTCACAGCAGTGATAATCTGTCTTTGATTTATAGCACTGCTAATAATAGCTGGGCCTGTGTTTTCTGTTACACTTTCCGTTATGTTGTGCACTGGCTTAGTGAAACTTGTTGCCTTATTCCTAGGTTTAGAGGGTAATATTTTAGTGACTATGTCTGTTAGAAAAGCCATGTCTTTCTGTATCAGTTTGATTTCTGACATTAAGCGTCTTTCGATACTATCCAGTTTACCATGTAATTTCTTGAATAGTATCTCGAGGTCATGCGGTTTTTGATTTATACAGTCCCCTCTATTCACCCCTGGGTTATTTCCGCCCTTTTTTTGCTTAGGTTTAATTTTGATACTAGTTGATTGCTTCTCCATGGGGCTGTTTGCGTTTCGCAAAGGTTGTTTCTTTCTTTTTGCAGGGGGGGGGGTGTCGGAAACGTATCATCTGTTGACACTGAGATCTCCAGTGGTATAGTTAGTACACATGGGTTAGATTTTTTATGGGCATTTTCATCCATGGTTGCATTTGCTACAGATGACTCTATCTCCTCTCCCATACTTCTCGTATTGATTACAGATATTAAAGGATCATTCCCGCCATCTAATACAGATTCTTTTAAGGCAGCATCAAGTGCTGTTTTTGTTGCTGCTAATTGCTCCTCCACATGGACAATTTCACTGTTAATGAGGCCCACAGCGTTTTTCAGATATTTGGTAATGGGCGCATTCTTAGTGGGCACTTTCTCCCCTTGTACTTGTAATTTCCTTTTGCCCATGATTGGTCAGTATATTGTTCTTTAGAAATTAAGTATGAAAACAAACTAATTTGATGTATATTTCTCTTACCAAGAATGGCGATTCGTTTTCAGAGCAACCAAGGAGGGTGGCCCTACCCTGCCTCGTTCGGCCGCGGACGGGCGCAGACGGGCCTGCCCGCGCGCGTCCCGCGCTGCGGGAGGCCTGGCCGTTCTTTAAGCGCCTCCCGGCGCTCTCCTCCGTGTCAGCGGCGTGCGTGCCGCAAGTGGTGCAGGGAATTGTAGTCCCTCAATACTCCGCTACCGGCATCAGGCGTCCAGGAACCCGGTAAAGGAAGCAACAATCTGGCAATAGAAATGTTCAGAAAAGACTCCCGCGCTGCGGGAGCCCTGCCCGTTCTTTAAGCGCCTCCCGGCGCTCTCCTCCGCGTCAGCGGCGTGTGCGCCGAAAGTGGTGCAGGGAATTGTAGTCCCTTAATCCTCCGCTACCGGCATCAGGCGTCTAGGAACCCGGTAAAGGAAGCAACAATCTGGCAATAGAAATGTTCAGAAAAGACTCCCACGCTGCGGGAGCCCTGGCTGTTCTTTAAGCACCTCCCGGCACTCTCCTCCGCATCAGCGGCGTGCGCGTCGCAAGTGGTGCAGGGAATTGTAGTCCCTCAATCCTCCGCTACCGGCATCAGGCGTCCAGGAACCCTGTAAAGGAAGCAACAATCTGGCAATAGAAATGTTCAGAAAAGACTCGGGCAGTCTTTTGGCTATAGATCTGACAGCATCTAAATACGGCAGGCAGACCGCACAGTCGACAGGTGGGAAGACCGTCAAAAAAGCGATGGCGGAATTCGATCCGCCTAGATCTAAATCAGGCCCTAATACAGTTCTGGGAGAGTTCTTTGATTTGTCCAGTCTCAATTTTGACTCAAAGTAACATTTAGATCCTTATTGCTTTTTCTCTCAATCTGTTCTTATTTAAAGATTGCAAAGAAGGGTTCCTTTGGGAAGTAATCAAGTCTTTCTAGTACAAACAACCACAATTACCACGTTACGTTTTATATCCTGACTTTGTATTTCTCCTGACTATTCACTCTTAACATAATGTCTACATCAGTGATACTCAAAGTACGGCCCGGGAGCCACTTGCATTCCCTCCTGACCATAACATGCGGCTCCTCTGCTGAACGACTGCACTAGGCTGTTGTTTAGTTAAGAGAGCACTAACTTTCAGAAATATGTTAAATACAGGGGCAAGCATTTGTTTACAAGATAACTGAAGGACCGAAGCAAATAAGATATCCGGCACCACTTAAATTTAGGAACACATTCATTTTTAGATGTGTATAAAAATGACAAAGTCTCTTCAAAATTCAAAAATGTTTATTTTATTGACATGCTCAAGCATTTCACTTTAGTACATCCAATGATATCAGTGCATTGAGAAGTATTTTTTGAAAGTGATGCTTTAAAAAAAATTAAAGTAGAATCAATCATGCCTCCTCCCACCATGACAACAATGGCAATAGTGAGCAAAGAGGCAAGTCAGCTATTGTGTGGACCCCTCTGGGTGCCCTCGGCTGTTATTATACATGGGCAACATTATAGTTTATTAAACCAAACACAAAAGAAGGTTTTGTACAGTGGACACATATATTTCAAGGTGCTCTTGCATGTGAAATGAAGAAAAGGGAGGCAAAGTGAAATAAAACAATGGTTTAGGATCACATAATTTGGTCAAGTGAGGAAGCCAGGACTGATCGTAGGCTTTCTGGTTTCACATTCTGCAATTCTATCTCATTCCAATTCAGTAATGAAGCTACTTCTTTTTTCACACTTGACTCATCCAAGGTAGTGATAGCAAGTAAAAAAGGCCTACTCCAAGGTGTGGTAGAGGGATAGCAATTAAGATAATGAATAACACAGTATTGTCAAATCTGTGAATATGTTAGAGACTTGGGGTTTATTTAAAAGGCAGTATGGGATGAAACCTTCAAAATAACTCCATGACCCACTGGCCACACCTGGTACATGCTTCACTTTCCCATCGCCCACCTTACCGCAAAGCACTACTCCCACCCCGCTGCCATCAATGCGGCCCCCGGGCACACCACAGACCATACTTTGTGGCCACTGGGAAAATGTTTGCGAGTACCCATGGTCTACATGTATGTATGATATGTTCCTCCTACACATTATAACTCTCATTGTCTTATGTAACATTTCCTGTACATTGATTTATACACTTCTATGATTTATTGTGTCTCTGCGTGTGATGAAAAGAGCTCTGAAACCCTACTCTGGAATGTGTAGCTCTATAAAAGTACTACATAAAAATAAAATAGCAGGTGCCATTTAAATAATTATTAGTGTAATTACTCATTCAGACAGATAAATCTTGCATTCTTACAGTGCAAGCACATCTCTTACATAGAGAGTTGAACAAAGTTAACAACCTGCCTCAAATAGTTTCTCTTAAACACTTCTGAATTGATAACAAGCTGTGTGCCTTTTTTTATACCACTTCATTAGTGTGTAGGTGTTAGGCTCCAGGTGGATCCCAGCAGAATGCTACTTGAACAAGGAGAGCTGATGGTCCTTTAACTTAGGCCTTTGTTTTGTTCCTGGCTGGAATTTAATATTGGATAAGGAACAGGGTCAAGACTGATTTGCATATGGCTGGGTCCAAACTGGGGTGGTGTGGTGAGCAAAAGAATGATGGATTAAACCCAGATCCTTGTGACTGGGGGTGAATGTTTGCATTGTCCAGCATTCCGTCCATCAATTGTTTCTTTTGAATTTAATATTGGAAAGCCCCATAGCTGCCTGCACGTTGCTTCTCTCAACGGAACCTGAATTATGTCCATGTGTCTTAAATGACACCAGGACAAACTCAGCATATTTTCCTGCATTGGGAAAATTCCAGATCCTACCAGAAATCGCAGCTGGAACTGGGATCCGGTGGGATACTCCAGTGTTGTCTTAAGGATTTTTGGGGCCGTGGGCAAGACAGATTTTGGGGCCCCTGTTTGGAACAACTTTAAACTTTACTACCAATTTTCAACTAATTCGAGCCTGCATGACGCCAAACTTCCAGGGGTTATCTTGACATTTTTTATCATTGGAAATTGCTTGAGGCAAGGAACGTGGTAGCAGGTGCTTTTAAAACCAAAATAAACTTGCAAACACGGCGCCCCCTGAAGTCAGCACCCGGTGTGGTGGCACCAGTCACACCGCCCTAGAGAAGGCCCTGACGTCACATGGCCATGGTGATTGCATTTGCTTCCAGTAACATCAACTGTGGAAACTCTGTTGATCTTCATCTCCTAAAAATCCGTTGCCCCTCTTCAATGAGCTCAAGATGACGCTGTTAGGCAACTTAAATCACCCATGGCGCCCAGAGTAGTGTTGGCAGTGCTTAATTTGTACTTGCAAGGCCCTCACTAGTAGACCACTGCAGCTTTAACCACCCATTGCCTTGCCAGGGCTGCCAACAACAACACCTATGCAACAACCAACCATAACACTCCTACAAGTGTGATTATTCAGACTATTCCAGGCCCCCAAAGCTATAAGAATGGCTTGGGTGTCAGGAATGAATCGTTTTTAATGTATATTGCATTAATAAACAGCTGTTGGTCTGCCCGTCTCCAAATTACACAGACAGCACCACCATGTGGCAGACTGTCATAGTGCCGGTGCTGAGCACCAGAAACCACCGGATCAAATTAAGCACTAAGGGGCCGATTCCGATTCGGGTCGGAAATCTCTCCGACCGAGCCGGACTCGGAGAGATTTCCGACCGAATCGGACCCTAGCAGTCCGACCGAACGAGTACAATGCGCACGTATGCTATCGGACTCGATTCGGTCGGACTCCCATTGAAGTAAATGGGAGCCAGTCGTACGACGCGTACACGGGCTCCCATTGACTCAATAGGCATGACGCGAAAAAGGTCGCCCCCTACAGCATGTTCGCGTCGATGCGGGTCGCACCGTACATGCACGTGTAGGGGGGACCCATGGCTCCCCCCTGTGTGCGACTCGCGTGCCTACGCTTCCAGGGGGGTCCGGCACGGACCCCCAAAGTGCGGCTCCGACAGCTCCTTGGAGCCGGACTGCGCGAGTCGGTCGGAGCGGTCGAGGTGCGCATCGTACTTACCCGGCCGGGGAACGTCTCCATAGCGCGGTGCGAGTCGTCCCCGTGCGAGTCGGTCGGAGCGGTCGGGTCCTGCGTACGAGTCGGTCGGAGATTTCGCAAGCGCACGCATCGTACTCGCTCGCCCGGACGCACGTACGATTCGGTCGGGAAATAGGGCTCCGAATCGGATCCGGTAAAGCCGAATCCGATTCGGTGCCCTACCGGCCAAGATCGGAATCGGCCCCTGAGTGTTGGCTTCCCTGGGATTTCTAACCATACCCTGCTTCAATATGGTCAAGTCAAAACTGCCTAGTTAAGGGTGAATCCAGCTTACTTTTGAATCCTTTAACATCTCAGATAAGTTTGGAAAAGGACTGTCTAAAGTTTCAGACAGATTTGTCTCTTCACACAGTGAGGCACCAATATATTGCATTTGCCAAATTGTACCTAGGGTGGCATGATTGCCCTCTCGGGTGATAGAACCCTCTATGAATGTAACTTAGTATGACATGAAAAAAACATAAGATAGTACATTATCAACTCTTGCGTTCACCCACCTGCCTCATGCCATATGCCTTATCACTGGTCATGTTGATTTGTATAGCGCACTAACCACCCAAGAGGGTATCCAGGCACTTGGGCAAGGTGTGTAGGTGTGCGGTCCCCAAGGTGCTTAAACGAAGAGCCAGGTCTTCAGCTTCTTGCGGAACTCAAGAAGTGAGAAGGTGGTTTGGTGTCTCTACTAACCTGGTCAAGTAGAACATGCTATTGAAGTTAAAGAAGAGACACAAGTCCCAGTAACTGGTTTATCAGACTTTCCCTTTCTTCTCTACCCTTACAAACATTTCCTGATATTAATGTGAAGTCTAGTGGCAACTCCACACACCTTCCATGATTTTTCATCAAGAATTTCAAAGTCTCCAGATGCCTGTTGCTGCCAGGGAGCTTTTTTCAGTATCACTGGCAGAAACATTGTTTCCAATGTTTATCCATCAAAAACTCTAGACATTTGTAGAATATGGCAGCAATGGCTGCCTGAATCATTAACACCCAGGCCCGATTCCAGGGTATTTTACAGAAAAAACTCTGCCAAAGTTGTGGATTCCTGTAAGAACAACGTTTGCTGGTGGATTCAGGTCTTATATTTCCTTTTAAATTTAACCTGTATAATTGTGATATTTTTTAGACAGCAAATATAGCAAGCTACAGGTCTAGCCTTTTGTTAAGCAAATTTTTTGGCTTTGTTTAGAAACTTTAGGTCTGATTTAGATTTCGGTGGACGGGTTACTCCTTCACAACGGTGACGGATATCCCGTCCGAAGAGAATATAAATCCCATAATAACCTATGGGATTTGTATTTAGGCGGACGGGATATCCGTCACCGTGTGACGGAGTAACCAGTCCACCGAAATCTAAATTAGGCCCTTTGTGTGTGTCATCGTGTGCTGTCCTGGAACAAAAATCCCACAATAAAGCAACATTTAGGGCCACAACAATGTGGAAGCCGGAAGTAGAACCTCTCTCCTGAACAGACTGAATTAGCAGAGAACACCTGTGCCCTGAATGAAGAGTATTATGAAATAGAGCTACATGTTGATGTTTACATTGTAAGTTGTGAACTGAAAAGGCTTAGCAGCAAAATATTGCATTTGTGCAAAAAAGTCATAAATCCGACCATGTTATTATGGCACAGAAGTTAAACAAATTAATGTGCAATGGTAATTAGTTGAAAGCACTGTGCTTTTATTCCTTGCACCCACTTCCTGAACAAGAAAACCACAAATGAGCAACTAAGATGACATTAAATCAGCAAAGTAAATACATCACAGAACACACACTTGCTCCTCATTTCAATTTGCATGTCAAGTCACACCTGCATTCTAACCAAAAGACTGCTTGATGCCCCAAAATCTAATGGGTGTACAAATGTGACATTGTAACCACCCACAAAATACCATGACCTTGAAGTACAGTATCTCGAAGTAATGGAAAATCAAGAATTATATATAAAAGAGAACAGTTAAAGGGGCTGACCCAAAGCCCACTCTCTCTCTGCACTTCCTCTCATGTTACTCCTTTGAAGAATTGTTGACATGAGGTCGTCCATGCAGCTAAAGTTGTCTGTTGCCAGACATTTAAAAATTGACAGGATAAGAGAAAAGGGACGCGAGTATAATAATAAAACAACCACCAGGTAAGAAAGAAAATAATCAGAAAGTTAACAAAGTATGGCTCCCACAAAGACAAATGTCAAGCTTAACCAATAGCTCCACGTGGAAAGAAAAAGGAACTTTACACAAGCATTAGTTTTTCTATTTTTCACTTATTACATCTCATGATATGTTTTATGTTTGATGATGTTGTAGAGAGTAGCTCCTCCGGGGGGTTGTACGACGGAACAATGCAGGTAATTACTTCGCATGCCTTTGCCACGCATTTCTTAGCGCGCATGCTTTTACCACGAATATGCATTTACAACGCATGCCAATACCACACATTGTTTTTAGATTTAAATACAATGTATTTGTGGGGGGAGACCCCCACCCCTCCAACTTACCTTAAATGCGTGGTATTGGCATGTGTTGTAAATGCATATTCGCAGTAAAAATATGCGTGCTAAAAAATGCGTGGTAATGGCACAACGAGGTAAAAACCTCATTGTAAAGGCTGTTTCCCCTCCAGGGTAGTCCCTGGGTGCAGATAACTGAACCCTACCACTACACCACAAGTTGATTTTTGCCCAGTTTGATCCTAACAAAAAGCTGGTCTGGCACTTGTCTCAGACCCAGATGGCTGGGGTCTCAGCTCAATTCAGTCCCTACATCTTGGACATGGGTCCTGGCAACGCTAGGTACAGAATCCAGTGTCAGCGAGGCATTATAGCGTAGGCTGCACTCACTCTGTCAAGCACATGGAGTAAAATTGATGTAGAAGTAATTGGTCATGTGTGCTGCTAGGCCAGCATAAAGGAGGCCAAGGGATGGTCTTCACAGGTTCCACTTTAAATCTGTGACTAGGGTTGCCATTTAAAGTTGCTGGGACAGAACTGACTGGCCCAGGTCTATGTGCACAGTGGGATCCTATGGCTTTAATCGCGAGTTGTGAAGAAAAGGAAGGCCTCCTATAATTCTGTGGAAGAATACCTCTGGTTATTGGAGGCCTCCACCGGCATCATTCCTAGCTTCTGGCTTGTGCTGGTGCAGATGGACTTGCCTTAGTGCATCTTGCACATGCCCTGTGTGCCCGTTATCCACTGGATGCGCATGCAGCGGGTAAATAGATAGTCTTTCTTCTTTCCTACTGTCGTGTGACCCAATGGCAGATACCGTTCATTCCAAAATGGCTGCACTGATATCCTCAGAAAGAGGAACAAAGGTGGGGTAGTGGCAGCAGTTGGCAAAGACAGACTTGCAAGCAACAATAAGCAAAATAAAAACTGATCTTATTCTGGCTTTAAGGGATGTCCTCTGATCTGCCTTTGGTTCATAGACTAAAAAATAAAAAAATGAACATATTTTTTAAATCATGTCTCATAACAAAATGTTAGCAATTTCAATTTTTACCTCCATAGAGTGAAAGTTCATTCACCGACCAGTACTTGAGGGGGGTAGCAGTCGGACTGGGACAAAAAACATAAATGTGGCTGCCACTAGCGAATCAGACAGCCAAAAAAGTGGACCATGGTCTGCAAATCGGTGCAGTTTTGAACTTGTAAAGACACAATTTGTAGTTATTTTCCAAGGTATGGGAGACTGCATACATTTGTACCTGCTGCAGGCAATATTTGCGGTAATATCAGGGAAATCAACAGTAAAAATCTGGCCCACAAGACCATAAAAGAGGCCCAAAAACTGGCCCACGCACTGACCAGTCAGACCAGCCCTTCGGGCACTGCCAGACTGTCCTAAAGGCCAGTACGACCCTCGTATGTCTATATATTTTATTTATATTGTGTAATAAATGGCAGAAGTAAGACTAGCTTCTCATAACTACAGAGCAGGCAAAGCCTGATAACGCATATCGTACAAAAGGCAAAATTATATTTGGCTGGTAGTACGCAGAATTATTAGGTATAAAATAATAGTGGCAATATTTGGCCTACTGATAAAGTAGTCCATATTAGAGTTAATGCACACTTTATTAGGCAAATGTCAGAAATGTAGACTTACCGAAGCTCAGAGTGAAATGAATAATGCCAGAGCAGTCAGTTTATCGATGCATCTGAGATCTGCTTTCTTAGTTAGTCCTTGAGGCTACTCAGTACTGGATGTTACTGCAGGAGCCTGGTGTCTGAGTCCAGAGACCTCCTGCTGCTTCCAAGGGCGTAGCTAGCAATGATGCAGCAGGTGCAGTGGCACCGGGGCGCAAGGGTCTAGAGGACCCACTTTTCCCAAATTATTGCAGTTTTTACTACGCCACTCGCTGTTAAGGGGCCCCTATTCCATGGCTAAATTAGGGCCCATAGCTCCCTGGCAACACCACTGGCTGCTTCAAGATGTTTCCCTCATGGCTGTTTTGTACCACTTAGGTCCTCCTTTTGAGGGCTTAGAATGGCCTGATTCGACTCGTAGTGGGAGGTACCAGCCGATTAGAGAATTGCAAGATTTACAAGAAATCTACCACTCTTCTGCTACAGGTAGGGTTGCCACCTGGCCGGTTTTATACAGGCACCACCGGTAATTTAATGTCCAGCTGGTACAAAAATGTGCAATTACCTAAAGCTGGTATTTTTAGACCTTATCTGTACATACTTCAAACATCAAATATAAACAGAAAACACTTTATAAGGTGTTGTAGAACTGTGTTAGTGATCCACGACTAATGACCAGATACCGCCTGTAAATAGCAGTGGGACACCCTTAGTCGCTCCACGGGCAGGAGCCAAAGCAGCGAGTCCCTCGTCTGTTTTGCCAGGAAGAGGGTTGCCAGTCTAGTGACGTCATCTGTGGGTGCAAGGAGTGGCAACATATAAGGCATCACAAGGCGAAGGATCGGCCTCTTTTTCTCTCCACCGCGCACCAGCCAACATACAGCATCAACCACCCACTCCTGGAAGACACTTTGGAGGGAGGTTGTTTTGTGCGGGCACAGGGCAGACAGGAGGGGGTACTGACCTGCTGGTGGTCCTGTTAAGTTATATTATGTTAGGAGATTTTGTAAAGCGCATGGCTGTCCCGGCAAAGGGACGTCCCAGCGTAATTGCCAGAAGAGAGGGTGGGAGAGGAAGCTACTGATCATTGAAAAAGCCAGGTCTTCACCGCCCTTCTAAAGGCTAGAAGGTTAGGGATGTTTCTGATGGAAATTGGTAGAGAATTCCAGAGAGTCGGTGCAAGCACCTTAAATGAACGCCCTCCTGCTCTGGTTCTATGGAACCGAGGAACACGTGCCAGATGGAGGTCGGCCGAGCGTAGGGCACGCGTCGGGATGTAAAGATGGCAAAGATCGCTCAGAATCGCGACCTGAGCCTGCAAGAATTTTATGCGTAAAGCAAAGTGCTTTAAAATGGATTCTTTGCTCTATAGGCAGCCAGTGAAGGCGACGCAGAAGGCCGGAGACCGAACAGTGCCTAGGTAGGGCAAACAGCGTGCGAGCTGCCACGTTCATAGTGCGCTGCAGCCTTTTAATCACAGATTTATTGGAGCCAAGCAGCAGACCGTTGCAATAGTCCAACCTGGCCAGAACCGTGGCTTGGACGACCAGCTGGTGGGTGTGGGGGTAAAAAAAAACAGTATAGGTTTAAGGCCGCGCAGCAAACTAAAACAGGTCCCTGCCACGGACTTGGCGTGGTCCTCGAAAGAAAGGGCGCTATCAACCCAAATGCCTAGATTTTATACGACGGCTTTTGGCAGGGGGGGTGAGCCCAGCTTCGGAGGCCACCAGTTGCTGCCCCAAAGGTGTGAGTCTCTACCTAGTAGGAGGATCTCAGATTTAAGGGAGTTCAACTGGAGGCAGTTAGCGGTGGTGGTCAAGTTCTCCTGAAATTTAGCGGTATCCAGGCTAGGTTCCTTGGTAAAGGACAGATTTAGCTGTGTGTCATCCGCATATGACACCAGGGAGATGTTGCGGGCTTTGGCCAGCAAAGCCAGCAGCCGAATATAAACATTGAACAGGGTCGGGCTCAGTGCCAACCCCTGGGGGACGCCGCAGCGTAGGGAATGCGTCTGAGAGTGGAAGGGAGAGGCGATGACTTGAAAGGACCTGTTGGTCAGGAACGATGTGAACCAGGTGAGGGCTTTGCCGTTGATGCCAATCTCCTGCAACCCAAAAAGCAGGATGTCGTGGGAGACTGTGTCGAAGGCGGCACTGAGATCGAGCAGGATAAGTGCCGACGTTCTACCCTCATCCATGGATGCTCTAAGTTGCTCAGTAACTGCCAATAGGGCTGACTCATTGCTATGTCACGGCCTAAAGCCATTTTGAGAGGGATCTAGTTTGGAGCAGGATTCCAGATACTGAGTTAGAGTGGTGTTCATATGGGATTCCGTTATTTTAGCCAAAAAAGGAAGCAGAGAGATCGGACGGTAATTCTCCAGTCTAAAGGCATCTAACGACAGCTTCTTTAGTAGTGAATGACTTTAGCATGTTTCCAGGATTGCGGGGACTCTGCTGACGATAGACAGAGATTAATAAGTTCCAGACAGCTAGGTAGAAGGCAGTCTTGGAACTTAACGAAAAGTTCTGGTTTAATGGGGTCATCTGGAGACCCAGATTTTATCTTAATCACTGCTGAAGGCCTCCAGGCCTTGTTTACTAAGGGAAGGGCAGGGAGGGAATGCATCCTGGACCTTCCTGCCCTACCCCGGGATGCCTGGAGTTGAACATTTTATGTTTTATTGCTTGCACAATCTTTGAGCTGTTTTGCTGATCCTACGTCCTGTATTCTCATAACAATAATATCTTTGGACGATCTTATGCCCTGTATTCTCATAACAATAATTTATGCTTAATTATGGTTATCATTCCTCTCTGATGCGATGTGACTATGTGAATAATAGGCTATGCCCTTGGTTAAACCACACTAATGGCAGTTGTCTATCTCCTTGGGAGTCGTTTCAGTTGAAGGGGGGGACAGTGAGTTGTACATTGGAGCGGACTATAATTAAAGTAAACAAGGGCAGAAAAGTCATTTTACAAAACAATACTTTTGATTTTGTTTAAAGTCTTACTTAGTAACATGTCCGGACCTTTGTAGACATTTTTTTAAAAAAAACAAATGTCCGTATTTTTCTCTTGGAAAGGTGGCAACCCTGGTTGCAGGAGAAATGTGTGGGTGAAACTAGGCCTGGAATATGGCTGAGAACATGGAAAAATCACAGCCAAAAGGCTAATTTCTAATCTTTTCCTCCAGTTAGGAGGGAATGCCTGGTAGGGGCCTGGTATTCTCACCTCCCAGAGAGGTACCGATACCGGAAGTATTGATACTTCCTGGTTCGGTTACATCATGGAGGAGTCCACCAAAGGCGAGAATGAGGATATGTGTTATGGGCCGTGTGGGGTCCATGGGTGAGCGTTATTAGGTAGTTGGATTCCGGGCCGTGGGTGCATTTCCGGGTCACACAGGCCACATTTATCTAAATATGGATTTTCAACGAGGCTCAGCCCACAGCCAAGCGTGCAATGAAAAGATGGTGGTGCTTTCTCGTATGAAAAAACGACAGGAACTTTGCAACCTGTACTTGGCTGGCATTTTATTTAGCGTTGAAACTATGGCTAACGCGACTCACAACAATGACTACTGCAAGAATTTGCTCTATTCAAAATTTCTTCTACTTATTAACTATCTCCCTTATTCACAGATTGATTACACACACCCTTGGAATTATTTTAAACCAAACTTCCCGAGATAATTATCTCTTGTAACCCTTTTTTTTTTATTTCAGGTAAACACAGATGCTTTCGATAATAGATACAAAAGTCTGTTTGAAAATGTTCCAAAGAATGCGGAAATAAGGCTGTGTGTAAATAGCAGGGGTGTAGCTTGGTCAGTAAACGGGGTGGGGTGAGGGGGGCTTCAAATTTTTCAACAATCACGCTGACATATAATGCTCAAATGCATTATACGACAAGCACGCCGCATGAGAGGGACTTAAGGGACAGTGGAAATGAAAGAAATGTGGATTGATAGGGGTACCAATATTCTGTAAAATAACCAACAGTTTCAAAGACTTTCAAAACGGAGAGGGAAAGCGTGTGTGTGCTTTATTGTCTGTGTGTTTGTAAAAATTCCTGGTGAAATCCGGCAGACACCTCAACATACCCAACTGAAGGCATTTGTACCAAACCGTTTACCAGAAAATATAATTATTAAGGGGTGTAACGCCCCAAACACCCCCTCTGGAACTACGCACCTACTAAATAGCCTGCGGTAGCAAGTTATCAAATGAACAACAGGGCAAAAATACATATACTTTCTGGTATTAATCACAACGTTAGCGTTATTTCAACACTTTATCCCTTTGACATGTGTTTAATTCATATATCTGACTAGGTGGATGAATAAGTATTTGGAAATATTGAGGGCAGAAATAATGGCATTGCAGTTTGTAACGCTGCCAATCTAGTGGTTCAAAAATTGACATATTTAGATGTCTGTTCCACTGTGATATAGCAGCAGACATGGCCGCAGTGGGATTTGCGCCAGTAGGGCAAAAATGTACGGGGTGTGAAATCAAATTTTCATTGACAGGATGGAGCAAAGTTCATAGCTTCACTACATGACATAGGGCAACGTCACAAGTATTGAAGTAATTGCGGTGATTCTGCACCAGGCGTTACCAATACGGTAACTATAGGTAATTCTATGTGGAAGCGTTGTGGAATTCCAAGTAAGCCTATATATGTCTCCTGTGGACTGGAGAGGGACATGAAGAAATGGGTGTTACCACCGTAATTTCTGCAAGATCTTGCTGAGTTCCAGGCCTTTTGCAGAGGGTAAGTAGCGCTAGGTTTGACCTGTTAAATTTGTCCCTGGTATTACCTATTAGAATACCGCATGGCTCATAATGCTGATTTGTATGTACCTGAATCACAAATGGAACTATGGGCCACATGTACGAAGCATTTTTACGGTCTGCAACAGCCGATCGGACCGTTTCCGACCGCAAAAATGCTTTTCCATATACAGAAAACACAAATTGTGATTCGGTAACACGTTACCAATTCCGAATTTATGTTTGCGATTCGGTATTTGGAAAGGGCCTGTATAGGGGCACTGCCTACTCTTAAAAAATGAAACTGCCAATTAAATTTTTTATTTTTAAACGCATTTAAAGAAAATGGGCTAAATTAACCAAACAAAAGATTACTTGATTAAAAAGCAATCAGAGGCATGCTGGTCTGCTGACCTTAGCAGGCCACCATCCCTGTGGTGGCTGCGATTCCTAATGGGTCGCAAATTAAGACCTACATTATCAATATGCATGAGGTAGGTCTATTTGCGACCCGCTAGAAATCGCTAATGAAACTCAAAAGAGTTTCATACATTAGAATACCGATTTCATAATTGCTAATCAGAGAGAATCCCTATTAGGTAATCGGTATTCCTAATGATAGTATATCTGGCCCTAAGTGTCGTGCCAGAATGCCACAGACTGTACCAGGTGCTGGCTAGTAGTGTGCAGACACAAGCTCTCATCCACCACCCCACACCACCATTTAATCCTAACACTACCCACTGTTCTGCGTGCACAGCATCTCAGACCCATGTTACATTACAAGTGTTCTCCACGCAGCACACTTCTGCTTCTAAGAGCTAGATCTGCCTTATGCTCTGTTTGTAAGGTGCAAAAGAGGCGTGGGCTTAACCAATATACACACTGTGATGGGGGGACTGGGAACATGTACATATTGAAGACATGTAGTTGAACAATAATGCCACTGTTCGCTGTAGATAGATTGTTAAAGGAAGCCCAAGTCCTACCAATCGCACCTAGGAGTATTAATATGTGATCTATGGAATGACCCATAGTTCAGTCACTATACAAACACATTCCAATCCCAGCTCTTCGCTCTACTCAAGCCACGTGTGTTTGGTTGCACATCTGGCTAATGCAATGGCTGTTTTTTTTTATTACTGTGTGGTTCACTTCGGCCAGTTGTTTTATGAAGTGAATTTAAAATGTATAAACCTCCAATTTCTTTGCAGACTTTGGACTCGGAATTTAGTAGGGTTTCCTCCAGCTCTTTCGATGGGTTTATTCTGCGTTCTTGGCATAAATGGGGAATGGCCGGCAGAACCTGCCCGCAGTTTTAGTGCTGGTTAGTGGAACACCCAGATGGTCTGACACTGCACTTGTAGCACACATGGAAGACATGTCATATAATGATAATATAACCAATGCATGGTCCAGATGAACCATCAGTCTACAGTGCTGCAGATTGCACAGTGATGCCAGGGCGGGCGGTGGGGAAGGGTGGGTGTAGGAGTTGTTTGTTGCAAGTATATATCATAAATGAAGCAGGTGGCACCAGAACCCAGGGCTGTTTGAGTTCCCAGCTGCACCCAACCATATCTAGATTTCACTGTCTAGCCTGGGCATAGGTTGGTACAAGGTTCTTGCTTGCATTAGGGCCCATGGTATCCTTGCTATGCACGGGAAGTCCTCTATCACGATAGTGGTGCACACAGCAGCTGTTCTTCTGAACACAGTGGCACAGCGGGCAGCCTGATTCAGTGTAACTGCAACACCAGAAGAGTGGCACCAACACACATCCTGGGAATTACGTAGCTACTGTGAAAAAGATGCACACGGTCAATGTTTTCCTAATCATTATAAAGTGATCTGTATTGGCCAGTGCTTTAAATGGGAAAAAAGAAGTGCAGGTACTCACCAAATTGAGTAGGATGTGCCTAGAAGGTGTTGAATTCGACTCGCATACCGGACACTGTTTCCTCTAAATCAAACTGCTATAACTCAAAAAAGAGTACCCTAAAATGGAAAAACAAATTGTTGTCGCCTGGTCTCATTGGCATATACAGATGGCGTACACTGATGGTTTTTTCAATTAACTTTACACTAGCCATGTTGTAATGTATTGCATACTTCCAGGTCTCTCGATCTTACTGTCATACACCAACGGTGCACATTGAATGTTTTTATCTGCCATTTTTATACTAGCTATGGAAGCATTGCACTGCATTTTTATCATGTGTGCCAGCGGTTTTTTAGGTGGTCAATAACGATTTGTATTGGTAGTTTTATAACGTTGCAATGGTTTTAAGTAACTATGCAAAATAAATGAACTTGAAACTAGAAGGTGTTGAGGGGCATGGCCGCGACACAGGCATTTATAAAATCAGCATTTCCGTGCTGTGTATCCGCAGTGGGTGAACTTTGAGGTAAAAAATGCAATTTTCCACAGTTTTCTTACAAAAAAGCCATATTTCCTGAAAAAGCACCACATAAACATCTTCTAGCAAACAAAAATGTTGAAGAGGTAGCATTGTATTCGAGTGTAGTCTAGTGGATACATTGTAATCTGTGTGACCAGGAGACCCAGCCTCTAACCCTGACTGTCTAACTACCCCAATATGTGTGTTCTTGGCCAAATGAGGCTATCTGCCAGTCTGTCAGCTCTTTATTCTGCCTCTGTTGAAGTTGGTAGCGACAGATGGAATCCATTATTAAGAGTCCATCGTCTGCGTCAAATGTCAGCCTGGTACTACACCCACCTGTAGTGCACCAGCGCCACTACCCTAGGAGTAGAGCCTGCTTACCTGATGATTTAAAATGTGTCCTGGCTATCACACTCAAGAGGGTTTTTTGTATGTTTTTGTATTTGCTAATGCTACATGAGCACCAGTGTTTGGTTGAATGTTAAGATACATCTCTAGCCTCCATCTTGGTTCCTTACTGAGAGGAGCAGAGGTAGTTGAGGGGGGGTACCCAGCATCTGCACTCACTCCCATGAATAGCTTTGAAGACACAGACCCTATTTTTTAAAATTCTTTTTTTATTGCAAGTAAAGCAAACATACGAGTAATGACATTAAACATTGTGGCATCAGCACATAGGAATACATATGTACACATACATTGCTGTTTAAAAATCCTATTCCTGTCTTCTAGTAAACTAGTCAAATAAAGTGGAAGTTCACCCTGCAGAGCGGCAGGGGAACCTCAAGCCTGTCCCTGGTGTTTTCATATCAGTATAGTTGCATTAACTCTCTGGGCTATTTTGCAAAATAACGTGGAGAACAGAACAGACATAGGTTGGCAAATGTGGAAGTATGTACCCAATATTCACATCTGGGGGGCCTGGTCTGTGGTGCACCCCATGGTTAGGCTTGTATGGAAGGTCAGCACAGGCTCTGAGTACCTGCTCCAGAGACTTCTGTACAACCTGTAGGAGATGGCATGGGAGATTCAGCCTTTCATCCTTATGAGGCAGATATATTATCGATTTGCATACTGGTAAGTAGCATCTGTTCTTTAACCTGCTTAGAAATTACAAGCATCCTATACAAAATGTTATACAAAAGAATTATAATCAGTACTCTAGAAATAAAGGTGTGCACATATCCAGTGCAGAGCGGTTCTCAGTTCACTGTGATTAGAGCAAAAGAAATGGGCAATTTTAATTTGTATTTTAGAGAACTCGGTTTCTCTATAAAAAAGCATTTCTTTAGATGCAGCAAACCACGCCATGCGGAGTATCTGATCACTACTATCTGATCACTAGTGTCTGATCACTACTATCTGATAGTGTATCAAAACAGTAATCACTCGCTCGTTTTCAGCAGACGTTTTTGTGAAGGTGTTGTGTTTTACACTGCTGTTATGAGCATTACTGTCTACTACAAGCACTCTAAATGGTGATGATTTTTTATCAAATTCAGAAAAATCAAAGGTCAGTGACACTCTCTCGGGATTCTAACCAAATGAGAGTGAACATCATACAGACTCCTCCCCCCCATACACCAGTGCAACTTAAATGCGTTCTACTCAACTGCAGGTCAGCCAGCAAACACGCCTCTGACATATTCGACCTCATCCAACACAATGAGATAGACATCATCATCCTCACTGAAACGTGGCTCAATCCCGCTTCCACTCCTATCCTAGACCTCTTAGTGCCGCCTACCCATGACATAATCCGTCTAGACAGAGCTTTGAAGCCGGGCGGGGGCCTAGCTTGTATACATCGGAGCACACTATCGGTCTCCCACTCGGAGTCATCTACGCCATCCTCATGCGAATACCTTTGTCTCAACATCTCTAGCCACAACCGGCCGGAGTGCAAACTACACATATTTTATTACCCCCCTGGGGACAACCTCCCCTTCATCGATCAATTAATGGAAATCATCTCTGGCAATGTTGATTCCGCTATGTCCCAAATCTTCCTCGGTGATTTCAACCTTCACTGGTCCAACCCCAATGACCAAGCTGTAACATGCCTCAAATCCTTCTTAAGTGATCACGAGTTGATTCAACACTGCGACCGGCCAACTCATAATAAAGGAGAAATTCTGGACCTCATCATCACCAAAGGTCACACCATCACACTGGACACCATTACCCCTTGCGACTGGTCCGATCATCACAGCATCTTCTTTTATATCAACATGGAGGTCTCTCTGAGGAGGGCTCAACCAACGAAATCGAAGATTTGGAAAAGGGACCTTAGAGATATCAATACAGCCGATCTAGCAACCCACTGTAAATCTGCCCTCTCTCCACAAGCTGAAATGTCTGAGGTACATGCACTCACTGGCTTCTACAACTCCACTATCTCTAGCATCATGCATTCCATTGCTCCACTCCAACAAAAAAATGCCTCAACAAAAATATCTAAACCGTGGTTCAACGGCAACTTAAACTCGGAAAGTCACAAACTTAGGGCAATCGAACGTTTCTGGAGATCCAAACCATCCTCGGACCAGCTTATAATCCTTAGATCGGTAAGGAGCTCCTATAACAAACAAATCAAGATCGCTAAGGCCGATTACTTCAGATCCCAACTTAATCAAGCTGCTAATCGCCCCAAGAAACTTTTTGAGCTGGTTAAACAACAATTGGTGGAAACACCAAACCGCTCGGACTCTGGAGTCA
This sequence comes from Calotriton arnoldi, assembly GCA_963921515.1. NCBI lineage: Eukaryota > Metazoa > Chordata > Amphibia > Caudata > Salamandridae > Calotriton > Calotriton arnoldi. The sequence continues at coordinate 2,163,095 of CAWUFW010001605.1, read as the reverse complement.
GCCCACCCTCATGCGATGACCTGGCTGCTTTCTTTACTGAGAAATCCAGACTCATCAATATTGATCTTGACTCCAGGAAGGCTCTATTGCTATCCGGTGGGTCTGCGCCCCCCCATCCCTATCAGAGAAGATCGAACCGATTAGCCTGAGCACCAAGAACAATGCCTCATGGGGCACCTTCACTCCCCTCAGTGAAAGAGACATTAACAAGATTCTTCAGAGTATCAATCCATCTAATCATTTTAGCGACTTGTTACCACCTTCCATCTTCAAAGAAATCAAGGATGTCGTCACCCCCATCTGGACAAAGATTGTCAATGCGTCTCTGTCACAAGGCACGATCCCGGAGTGCCTAAAAGCTGCTTAGGTAACACCTATCTTAAAAAAGCCTACCGCAGATAGTACTGACCTTAACAACTTCCGCCCTATTTCTAACATCCCCACTCTAGCCAAACTCCTAGAAAAATGCGTCCAATCTCAACTCTGTGCCCACATCGAGAATTTCCATCTCCTGGACCAACATCAATCTGGCTTTCGGAGTGGGCACAGCACCGAATCAGCTCTCACTCACGTTATAGATGACATTTTAAAAATGCTTGACCAAAATGAATCTTGCCTCCTTAACCTTCTTGACCTTTCCTCTGCGTTTGACACTGTTAATCACGACAACCTCCTATCCATTTTGGAGCACAGGATGGGCCTTTCGGGTTCGGTGCTGCAATGGTTCTCGTCCTTCCTCCACCACAGAGCCCAAAGAGTTAAGGCGAACCACCCAGCCATCTCCAGTATCCATGGGGGTCCCCCAAGGGTCCGCCTTATCTCCCATACTCTTCAACCTGTTCTTGGAACCATTAGCTAATGCACTAAATTCCACGGACATCCTCTTCCATATGTATGCGGATGATACGCAACTTTATTTGAAAATCTCCTCCCCGGATAACCTCATATCACTCAACTCTACCCTAATAAATACTCAAAACTGGTTAACTGAGAACCACCTCCTGCTCAACACCTCCAAAACAGAATTCCTTCTCATTTCTCCTCCGAATCACATCCCCAAGTTAGACCTTTGGATGAAACTCCTCACTGCCTTCAACTGCTCCCCCCCTCATTATTGACTCAGCCAAATCTCTCGGAATCACCCTGGACAAGCATTTGAACATGAAGAATCATATCAGCAATGTGTGCAAGGGAGCTAATCACCTGATGAGGATACTCAGGAATCTCAAACCTTTCCTCCAACAAGCTGACTTCAAGCATGTGGTCCAAGCGCTTGTTTTGCCGAGGCTAGACTATGGCAGTGCTACGCTCTGTGGCCTCCCCAACTATTCCTTGGCCCCACTAAGGGCTTCACTGAATGCTGCGGCCAGATTGGTTACGGGTACCAAAAGAAATGCACACATCTCCCCAGTCTTAAAATCCCTAAATTGGTTGCCCTATGAAGCAAGAATTCAGCTAAAGATTGCCTGCCTGTCTCACAAAGCCCTCCATTTCAAAACCCTCAGTTATCTAGCGCAAAAGCTAGAACTATCCGGAGGGGGTAGGCCTTCTCGGAGTGCTAACTCTCTCCTCCTGAAACCACAGATCTTTCGCAAAAAGAGAACGTGTCACCGAGCCTTCTCCGGCTCTGCGCCGAAGATCTGGAACTCTCTCCCACCGGAAATACGCAGAATCTCCTCCAAGGTTGCCTTCAAATTGGAGGTAAAACGATTCCTCATGAACAAGTTCTTACCTTAATAGGGTCTCGGATCGTTCTGCTCTAATACATTGGACTTACCCCCTAAGCCCTGCGCTGGGTGTTATTCTTCTTTACTAATCATCTGCTCCCCTCCCACTTCGCTATGTACCAGTTATTATCTTATTCTTTGTTGTCCCTTTCAATTGTAACCTTTTGTTTGCTATGCCTATTTGATTTGTTTGGGTTGGTATTCCTTGTGATGCCTATACTGCAACTGTTACCTTCCTATCCCTCAAATTGTAAAGCGCTCTGATATCCTTCGGGATCATGTTCGCGCTATATAAAACTTTATAAATAAATAAATAAATAAAAAGCTGAATGCAGATTTCTGCAGCATCCACAATAACCTTTTACATTTTCTTGCCAGCAGGATTGGCTGTTACAGCCTCAGAGTAACCACAAAGTGCCATGCTAAACATGAATCTTAACATACTATGTGGAAAATAAGGTGTTCCTGTAACTTCGAGATAGGAACACCACAACATACATGCATGGACACTCACTTAAGCAACAGGTACAATGATTGTCACTCAGACACACAACTTCCACAAAACTTGTGAAAGGCCCTCCTCTTATGTGTTCCTTCACCTCTGACAATATCAAGATTGGGGAATGTAAATCATCCCATTTCCCCTGCAGGCCTTTACACCTACTCTTGAAAAGGATGACTCTCCTGTTTTCAACTCTTTCCTCAGCAGATCACAAGTGAAATCCGACAGACACCTCAACATACCCAAGTAAAAGCACCCATACCCAACTAATAACTAGATAATACATTTATTAGGGGGGGTGTAACACCCCAAACACCCCCGCTCCCCGAAGCTACACCCGTAATCAATAATTCTTAACTTTGAGTGTGACGCTCAGCCGCGGCCGGTGCAGGTAAGACCGGATGGGGCGGGCTGGGAAGGGGGGGGGGAGTCGACAGACAACGACAAGCAAAAATAAAATGAAAAAAAAGAAAACCACTTACCTTGCGCTCACCGCATCGCTGACTCGGCGAGCACAAGGTAAGTGGTTTTCTTTTTTTATGTTTTATTTTCACTTGTAGTCATCTGTCAACCCCCCCGCCTCACCTCTTACCTGCACCGGCCGCAGCTGGTGCCACTGTGCCAGAGGTCAATGGAAGAGCACCTTGATTGCACTGCTTATGTTAGTAACCATTTTAAAGAAAATAGACTTCAAAGATGGTGGTAAGTGACGAACACAGCAGGGAGGGCTGGGGCTGCTGAAATTGAGTCAGAGGTGTCATGTGGCCCGACTAGAATGACGATTCTCAGATTAACATGACTAGAGAATCAGGATTTCATTTAAGACGCAGAGGCTAACATTATGTATAGTCTTTTATTTGCCACTCCTGAGCAGCCCCTTTAAAGAACTTCAACCATAACAATCCAGAACTGGAATTATCAAGTCAATAAATGTGTCCTGCATAGAACACTCAGCCTCTTTTAAATGCAATCCTGCGAAGAAAACTTCCCATCTTTTCCTGCTTCGGGATCCACGAAAATGTCACTTCCCTATGACTGTTATTCTGTAAACAAAAAACACCTTATTAAGCATAAAAAACTCAACATATCAAATCCTGAAAAGAAAATATAAAACCATGAAAATATAAACCTTTTCGTCACATATTTACTTTATTATCCTCAAAACTTTTTATATCAACTAAAAATATATATATATTTTTTTTTAGTGCACAACATGCTAATAATACCTAAAAAAAAAGGGTGCGGAGGGAGGGATAATGTTAGCCTCCGCTTCTTTAATGAAATCCTAATTCTCTAGTCATGTTAATATGAGAATCGTCATTTCATTACAAGACCGGAGGCTACCATTATGCATGTTGAAAGCCCTTTAACACCACTTCAGACAAATGCTCAACTGGTCTAAAATAATGTTTTGCAAATGTATCCACATTTGACCAGTCCGCTGCTTTCAAATTATTTTCCAGACTTCCACCATACAAACAACACTTGCTCCCTTGATGGAATGAGCTTTAAAATTTTCCATATTCACACCTGCTTGTTCCATCACACATCTCACCCACCTAGAGATTGTTGCTGTACTTATCGCTCTATATGGTTTACCAAACAAAATCAGCAATTGATGTTCACCATCCCTCCGATTCTCCGCAACTCTGCACTCATACTCTCTCAAACAATCTACCACACACAACTTCTTGCACTCCTCATACCTTGAATAAAATACTGAAGACTACATAGTCTTAGTTCTCTTTTGTATCTCAAAAAACACACCATCTGGAATGAAGTATCTATTATTAATCTCTAAACACTTCACATCAGACACCCTTCTACAAGAAATCAAACACAACAAGGTCGCTAGCTTAAAAGTAATACTCCTATTGCTCAAATACCTATTCATAGGCCAGTCAATGAACAATTTCAAAACCAAATTCACATCCCACATAACGTCGTAACGAGCCTTAGGAGGTCTCTTTAACCTCATACTCTTTAATACTCTACAGACTAAGACATTGCTACCAACAGATCTACCTCCTACAAATGCATGACGTGCTGAAACAGCTGACCTATAACAATTAATGGTACGATAACTCAACCCCCTATTAAACTGTTCCACCAGGAAATTTACAAACTCCACTACAGGGGCCTCCACAGGATCCAAACTCCGTTCCATGTACCAACGCACCCAAATCCTCCATACTCCTTAGTACCTTTTCATTGTTTCTGGAGCCGAGGATTCTTCGAGTAACTCTGCAGCCTCTTGCGAAAGTCCCTCGAAAGTACTGGATCCCCTGATGCCTTCCAAACAAGAAGGTCCAACATACCGCTCTGAATCAAAGGATGAACCTCTCCTAGCTCGTTTACCTGCATACCCTCTTCTGCTCTCATTAAAAAAGGAACTTCGCAAGCCAATTCCAACACCGCCGGAAACCAAGCCTGCGACACCCAAAAGGTAGTCACCAGAACCAACTTATATCCTTCTCTCCTCACCTTCAGTAATACCCTCTGAATCATAGCAAAGGGAGGAAATGCGTAGCCTTTCACATTCAACCAAGTCTGTTGAAATGCGTCTATCGCCACAGCCTCTGGATCTGGCAACCAACTGTAATACCTCTCCAACTGGTGGGTCAACCTCGTTGCAAACAGAAAGGGGGTTGGGAGCACACTGCCTCACATCCCAGCACAGTTCGCCCCTTTGCATCCTGGTAAATGCAGTACAAAAGTAGTGCTTACTTGAAAATGACCTGTAGTTTTTCACCAAAGTAGGTGCAGACATTGCTGTATATCTCTGGGCACGTGTTTCTGGGTTCAGCCCTTCATCAGTAGAGAGCAGCAGTTGTAGAAAGCAAAGGAAAATCATCTGGGGTTGCTGGAAATGCTGCCAAATTTCTCTCAGGTCACAGTACCACTCACAGGCACACAGGTGCATCTCCAAAGCTCGTCAGCTTGCTGGCTCAAGGGAGCCTTTTGAACAGAAAGGGGGTTTGGGAGCACACTGCCTTAGATCCCAGCACAGTTCGCCCCTTTGCATCCTGGTAAATGCAGTACAAAAGCAGTGTGCTCCCACCCCTTTCTGTCTCGTTGCAAACAGGTCCACCTCCAATGGACCCCAAACCATCTGTATCCTTCTGAAATACTCTGTCCCAGCATCCAGTTGCTGTAATCCTTCACATGCCTGGAATTCCAATCCGCTACCACATTTCGTACTCCCGGAAGATACTCTGCTCTTAGAGCTATTTTGTTCTTTAAACAAAACATCCACAACTCCTTCGCCACATCCAATAGACTCTTTGATCTGCAACCCCCCAAACGGTTTATGTATGCTACTGCTGAAATGTTGTCCATCTTCATAAGCACTGTCTGACCTTGTAACCTCTCTTTGAAGCTCTTCAAAGCATACAACCCTGCTGTCAGTTCCAGACAGTTTATATGCTGATCCTTCTCTTTCCTTGACCAAGCACCAGCTGTCTCCTGACGTTCCAGACGAGCCCCCCATCCTAAAAGACTGGCCTCCGTCTCCATGATAACATCCGGTAGGCAACCAAAAATTGCTCTTCCATTCCAAACCTCCAAATTGTGTAACCACCACTCTAGTTCCTCTTTCACTTCCACATTCAGCTCTATCTGGTCCCCATACCATAAACCTGCTCTCAATGCATCTGCTTTCACCCTTTGCAAGGCTCGATAATGCAGGGGCCCCAGGAAAATTGCTTGAATTGAAGATGAAAATAATCCTAGAATCCTTGCCAAATCTCTAAATGTCAAAGATATCTTTCGTAGCACTCTCATCACCTCTTTCTTTATCATTTTCACCTTCTTCTCTGGTAACCTAAGCACCTCTCCAACCGCATCTATAGTGAACCCAAGGAAATCCAAGCTCTATGCTGATATTAAAATCGACTTTGCTTGGTTTATCACAAAACCCAAACTCTCTAACATATCTAATGCAACCCTGAGTTGACTCCTCAATTCCTCCGCGTCCTGTGACATCATTAAAATATCGTCTAAATACACAATCATACAGAAGCCTCTCTCTCTGAAGTATGCTACCACAACACGCATCAACTTCGTGAAGCACCAAGGTATTGAAGACAGGCCAAATGGTAGGCATAGAAATTGATCAAATTGGCCTCTCCAACTGAACTGAAGAAATTTCTGACTGCTTTCCCTCATTGGTACGGTGAAGTAGGCATCTTTCAAGTCCAACTTCACCAACAAATCCTTGGACTGCAACATATCCCTCAGAAGATGAATTCCATCCATTTTGAAATGTCTAAACAAAGTGCTTACAAAAACCTTCAAATGATACTCTACCATACATATTGCTTCCTTTTTCAACATCTCCTTCACTTCTAAATCCACAATTTCTACTTGATTTGGCACAGAACCAATTCCTTTGGTTCCACAATCTGAATTGGCGTTTGAACAAATTCTATTTCGAATCCTTGTACAACATCTAAAACCCAAGGATCCCTTGTAATCCTCTGCCATGCTTCTAAGAAAAACCTTAAACGTCCTCCTACTTTTCCTAGGGAAGAACCAGTATTTATCTGCATACTCACCTCGAGATCCCGGGCCTGACTGACTTCTTCCTCTTCCACCCCTCAGCCTGGTGAATCTGCCTCTTTGAGGGAAGAAGCTTGAGGAACCTTGAAATCCCCTTCCTGTTCCTCTATTGTAAAATTTGTATTAGGACCTCTGAAGGCCTCGGCCTGCATACGGTCCCCGTCTACCAGCCCTACCAAAAACACCCCCAAATACCTTTTTCATGTTTGTTTGCGCCTTTTCCAGCGCTGTAAAGGTAGAAACATGATTCCCAAGACTTTTAACAAATCCTTCTCCAAAAAGTAAGCCCTTTGGCTCCTCACTAGGCTTCTTATTTGCTACATCTCCCAGCTTTGGATTGATCTTAATCAAAACTGTCTTCCTCCTTTCTGACAACAATCCAGAGTTAGCATTGCCCAAGAAGACTATCACTCTCTGGCTCCATCCACGCAACAATTGCACGTCAACCTGTTCTCCATTTATGTATGCCTCTTCCGCCATGTCCACAATTTTTGCCAATGGACCCAACACATCTAATAAACGGTCCTGACACTGTTTCAGTGACCGTTCTAATCCTTTCCTCGGATCATTATCCTAACTTAAATAAATAAGATATTAAATCTGGGTCCAGATTAGGGGTATGACAGATCTTATTGTCAACCTGAGGTCTTGAGCACTCCGCTCTTAAAACACTTCTCACCTCTCTTTCTAAAGGCTATCTGACTCAATGCTTGGTGAACTTAGCCACATGATCTAGTGGGCACCAATCAGCACTTCTAGGGTGCCTTAATTCGTAAGGGGTAAACATTTCCTCTCCTAATGGGTCCTTTAATACTGCCCTAAATGTAGAGGCTTGATCATTCTTTAGATCGTCATTCAGGTCATCCTCATGATCCACATCAAATATGCACTCATCGTATGTTTTCTCACCCCTCTCCTCATTTCTCTCATTCAATTCCATATTATACTCCTCATCGGAGTAATCCTGCGTGCCGCCAAGGATACCTTTCTTTTGCGTGCCGCAAAGGGCACCACTCTTCTTTATAGAGTTAAATTCATCCTTCCCTTTTTTATCCATGTGCTTAGTTTTCCTAGCCCTTTTTGTTGGTCTTTTCTCCCTGCTCTTGTTTTCTTCTTCAGAGAAAGACCAAAAGTCTTCCTCTGATCTATTCTCTTTCCTTTTCTTGTCCATTACAATTTCAACCACCTCTCTTATTGAACTTTTAATCTCACACTGAATCAGTCTCCTTAAACTCTCCTCACTGACTCTACCCTCAACTACCTGCTGACTAACACTAGCTTCCTCTGTTGCCATTCTTTATTCAAAAAAGAATCACAATCTAAAACACTTCCTAAATAATCCTGAATTACAAAACTAACCGTTCCCTCTGTTCTCTGACAAGCGATCAGCTGTTTGATCATTTTTTCTTTTATTAATACCCTCTCGCGTTCACGCTATCGTATTTTCTTTAATTTCAATCCTTTTTTGCCCAATCTAAGATGGCCGCTGCTCTCTCGCGAGAGTTCGTTGGCCAATCCTCTTCAACTGAGATGCCGTGACCTCACTGACTGTCACGCCATCCCTCGAGCAACCTTATCGCTCTTCCAACTGTCAGTGCCTTCCCCAAGACACAGCGCAACCCTCACGAGGCAAAAATGGAGACACTCGAGCTTCCTGCAGCTGCACGCGTACTCGGCCTGCACAGGACTGCCTAATTCACCGGGAAACTGACACGGTAAGCCCGCGATCAGTTTCCAAGCTAATTACGCCTCCTCAATGAGTTTTTCGAAATAACGAGCCACAGTTTCCGATCTAACATACTTATTAAGATTCCTCGCATATGCGCTAGCATGCTAAAAAATGTTTTTGTTAATTAATAAATAACCACACATACCGCCTCTAAAAATAAGAAGCTTGTCTAATAAACTAACATTCAATCATCCTACAATTCTATTACATATCCTACATTTAAACCAACCGTTAAAATAAAACCATAAATAAACGTGAACTTATCTGATCAGGAGCAGCATTTAAAAGAGGCTGAGTGTTCTGTACAGGAGACATTTATTGACTTGATAATTCCATTTCTGGAACGTTACGGTTGAAGTTCTTTAAAGTAGCTGCTCAGGAGTGGCAAATAAAAGAATATGCATAACCGTAGCCTCCTGTCTTGTAATGAAATCAACGACATCTTTATGCTCACATTTCGTAAGTTGCCTTCTTTTTGCAACACGGTGACTTTTGATATACATTTGTGTACATGTCAGTGCAGGATAGGATTCCCCGCAACTGCATTTGCTTATATTTCAAGTTCATAGACACACTATCATGACACCTTGAACATTCCGTACGATGTATAGAGTTCACTGCTTATTGTTGCAAAAACAAAAATGGTGGCCATTATAAATATATATATGGGGAAGAGGGGTCAGTGGGGGCCCCCTCCCCAGTCCATTTAGGGCCCTGGGGACTCCATCCCCCCTGGGGTGAGTATATTTACAGGGAGGGAGGCGCTTGCCCCACCTCCCGAGCCATTTTTAGCCATGGGGACCCCATCCCCGGGCCCAATTTACTGATTAAGGGGAGAGGGAGCTAGTGGCCCCTGTCCCTGAGCAGTTGTCGGCCATTGGGACCTCATCCCAGGGGCCTAATGTATTTGTTGAGGGGATGGGAACCACTCTGCCCCGCTCCCAAGTCTTAAAAATGCCCTGGGCACCCCACCCCCCAGGGCTGTCATGTACATTAAATTAAAAGGGACCCCAGGCCCCCTCTCCCTGAGCCTTCAATGCCCCGGGGACCCAGTGCCCCGGGGCTGGCTCACTTACTGTGTCCCGGGGAGTTCACCCCAGGACACAGTCGGAGCCATTATCCTGCTCGAATCCTGGTCCCTGACGCCGCCGCTGCAGAAAATCCGCTGCGGAGCGCACCGAGATCCCCTGGGCGGAATCCGGGGCCGGTGGAGTGCTCCGACGATCCGGATCCAGCGCTGACGCGGCGAAGACCCTCCCGGTGGCTACGGGACGGCGTGCTGAGGGAAAGGGGTCGGATCGCGATCCTCTGACGGCCGCTGACGTGATCCACGCCCAGCGGCCGCCCTCGCCCAGCGGAGCCCCAGGTCGGTGCAGAGTGGAGACCTGGGGTGTAGAGGGGACCTGCCTTTGTAAGGTTCCGGCGGCTTGCCCGGATCGGGCCTTTGACGCGGCCGCGGCGGCCCCTCCCCCACCTCCCGAGTGCTGCTGGCATTGGAGGAGCCCGGAGGCCTAGGGGACCGCCGACGGGGCCTGGAGCCCGGCGTGGCCTGCAGCGCTCTGCGCCGCCCCTGAATGCTGCGTGAGGTGCCCCACCTGGCCGGGCTGCAGATTCTTCATGGCTAGAGGCTGAAGCTGGCTGGAGATCGCGGCTGCGAAGCGGAGCGCCGGGAGGCCCGGGCCACGGGGGCGGCCCTGGAATGATCGCGCTCTCCACGCGGCTGCAGCTGTGCCGGCGGTCTCCGATCCTGGACGGCCATCTGACGTGCGCTGTCTACTGAAGCCGGCCCTCGGAGTGGTGCCTTTGCTGTTGATCCCTGCTGAGACACCGCTGGGACGCCGCGGCCGGGGCCTCCAAGACAGCTAGGTACTACTCCCCGCGCCATGGGGAGCCTCTCCCTTCTGTCTACCCTAGGCTGTGGAGCGAGGGTCTGGGGCCTGGTCCAGCTACTGCGCTGTGCCTATTGGGTGAACCGGCAACATCCTCCTGAGCTGTCCCCGGCGCTGCGAAGCCCACTTTATCTGCTGCCGTCGGCTGCTCTCCAGTGAGGCCCACCTTACCGCACGCATCTTCTGCCGCCACTGGCCTGGTACCCTCCCCCGGCCTGCATCCCCGTGCCACGATGGGCAAGGACAAACCCGGTGCGGCGGCCCCCAAACAGAACACCATGGACCATTATACCACCGCGGACACTGGGAAAGAGAGTGCCGAGAACGTGTACTCTGATACCGCGACGCTTCTCGCGGCCATCAACCAGTCGCGGGGGCGGCCCTGGAGGCCCAGATCGGGGCTGTCGGCTTGGAGGTGTCATTCCTCCGCCAGGACCTCCGAAAAGTGGTGGACCGGATCACGGAGGCGGAGACCCGGGTCTCCACGGTGGAGTATACAGTATCCGCCCTCCAGAAGCAGGTGGACAGACTTACAACGGTCTCCCGGGAGCTCGCGTCTAAAGTTGAAGACGCCGAAGGAAGAACCCGGCGCAACAACATCCGTCTGGTGGGCTTCCCGGAGGGATGCGAAGGTACCTCCATGGACGCTTTCCTCTCGGGCTGGCTCAAGACCCTCCTGCCGCCCGAGGACATGTCCTCCTGCTTTGTGGTCGAACGGGCCCATCGAGCTCTGACGAAGAAGCCTCCTCCCGGAGAACGTCCGCGGCCAGTGATAGCCCGGCTCCTCAATTACGCCGACCGGGATGCGATCCTCCGCTACGCCCGGCTCCACAAAGATAAAATGGTCTTCGACTCTCACCCAATAAGGGTCTTTCCGGACTACACCCAGCTGGTGCAGCAGCAGCGGCAGTCTTTCGTCGAGGCCAAACGACGCCTTCGCGATCTGAACATTTCATATGCGCTACTGTTCCCCGCCCGCATGAAGGTAATCTACAACGCCAAGACTCTTTTCTTCAACTCACCGGAAGAGATCTTTGCTTGGACGGACGAGAGACACACTCTTAAACCTCACTCGCCGCTGGACTCAGACTCTTCACACGGCTCTCATCGGAGTGGCCGACAAGACAATCACGCTGCAGCGAGACGCCACCGGTCCCGTTCCAACTGGCGAGCCAAGGGCCATTCTGAAACTGCCGACTGACCCTGCTTTGGCCATGAGACATTTGTTCTCTCTCCACCCCCTGTGATCCGGGTCTTGTAGCAGGGGTTTCATAATGGGCGATGCTGAATTTCAGGTGTCCGGGCCAAATCCACCCGCTCTGAGGGGTATTTACCACAGTTCGCCCCAGACGTGTAGAAATGTTGGGTAATATTGGGTTGGGGGGGATCCATTGGGAAAACCGCTTGAGTCATCCTGTTGGGGGCTTAGGTCAGGATTTCACCGCGACAGATACTTCGCGTTCTTGGAAGTATTGGGGTGGGGGGCGCGGGGGAGGGAATGTGGGTTTTCAGTTTTTTTGTTGTTATTGCTATAGTTTGTTCTGCGCACCAGACACAAGACCATCTAATACGTCACCACTACACCGCAGGTTGCTACACACTAAGATACTTGGGAATGGCACACGACTCACGTAACACTCCAATGGGGAACTCAATATTATGGCGTGGAATGTACGGGGACTCCTAAACAAAGTCAAACGGGGAGCGGTGCTTCAAATGGCGAGCGATACTCGGCCGATGTCCTACTTTTGCAGGAGACCCACCTTCTTGGCACTAAAGCCCCCTGCCTGTCCAGATTTGGGTTTGACACGGTGTACCACTCTGGCTTTGTAAGGGGCGCTCGCGGTACGGCGATACTTATTCACCGCCGAGTGCCGTTCCAAGTAACGCGCCATTGGCTGGATCCAGGGGGACGCTACACGATTATCTCAGGCACCCTAGCGGGCGAACAGATCACCATTGGGAGTATATATGCTCCTCCTCCACTAGGTCAGACATTTGTAGACAAACTAACACAACTCTGGGGAGACCTTCCAGGGGGCTTGACGATCTTGGGTGGGGATTGGAATGATATTATGACCCCTCGGGACAGGTGGCGTGCACTCTCGCTTGATACACCCCCTCCCCGATCCAAACTGCAGACCTTGGCGCACACACTGGGCTGGGCAGACTCCTGGCGGGCATTCCACCCCTCAGAGGCAGGGTTCACTTACGCCTCATCCGTTTATCCCACCCTTTCACGACTGGACTATCTGTTCCTCCCCCATAGCTACATTCACAGGGTATCTCACACCTCCATTATGCCCCGGGGCCTCTCTGATCATTCCCCGATCCAACTCAGGCTGCGCCTCCAGATTCATCGAGCCCCCCGCCGATGGCGCATGTCCCCGTGGTCTCTCCGCAGTGTGGACTACCAGGAGATGCTCCTACGCGCCATACAGGACTACTTCAGCTTTAACGTGGGGTCCACGTTGTCCCGGGTCTCACTTTGGGAGGCCCTTAAACCTACGGTTAGGGGGGCAGACATTAGCTTTCGCTCCGGGGAAAAACGCTGGCGCCTGGAACAGGTAGAGGAACTGGAGGAATGGCAGGTTCGCCTGCAAGCTCAACTAGTGGAAGACTCTGACCCCGGCACCCGCCGAAATCTCCTTCACGTCCAACAACAACTCCATCAGCTGCACACAGATACTGCCAAGAGGCGTGGCTGGCGACCCAATATAGAATCTATCAGTGGGGCGATAAGTCTAGTCAGATGCTCCATAGACTGTGTCAGGCTCGGATGTCCCCGGCCCCGGTCCCATTCTTGAAGTCCCCTGATGGCAGTATCTGCTCCTCTCCCGAGGCTGTGGTCCATGCATTCGCCCGATATTACACGGCTCTATATGAAGAGCGCGAGGTGATAGCGGCACCCCTGATAGACGCTTTCTTAACTGACATTCCACCCCGCCGTCTCTCTGACGACGTACGCAACACACTAGATAAGCCCATCACCCTGGATGAGCTGCAGGCGGCTCTGTCCAATATGCACCCAGGCCGCACTCCGGCCCGAATGGGTTCCCTAGCGAGTTTCTCAGTCGCCATATTACCACCCTGGGCCCGCATCTGATAGGGGCGCTACACGAAGCCCTGGAGCAGCACATTCTACCTCCTGATTGGCGGCACGCCGAGATCGTGGTCTTTCTCAAACCCGGCCGTCCCCCGGACGACCCGGGCTCATACCGCCCTATCTCTCTCTTGAACATCGAGCCAAAATTGCTGGGTAAGGTCTTGGCCGATCGCCTCCGCACCTGCATTCAGGAACTGGTGCACCCGGATCAGTCAGGCTTCATGCCACAGCGCTCCACCAGACACAACATCAGGCGGGTCCACAATGCCATTGCGGAGGCCCCACGCCTGGGGCGCCCTGCTGCGCTCTTACTGGCGGTCATCGACAAGGCATTCGATTCCCTGCGCTGGACATACCTTTTTAAACTCCTAGCTGCCATTAATCTAGGGCCCCGGTTCTTAGCATATGTGAAGCTTTTATATACGGACCTCACGGCCTCGGTTCATACGGCTGGGTGCTGCTCTGCCCCCTTTCCGATCCGCAGGGGCACGCGACAGGGGTGCCCCCTGTCCCCACTTTTATTTGCGTTAGCGATCGAACCTTTGGCCGCATGGTTGCGCTATGACTCGGTTGTTAGGGGGCTGGACTGGACTTCGGAATACTTGGACAAGATCGCGCTTTACGCCGACGATGTACTGTTTTTTATGTCCGATCCCTGGTTCTCTGGGCCCCGTGTCCTCCAGATCCTCCGCATCTTCGGGGAGACCTCCGGTCTCTGTGCTAATCCAACTAAATCCACACTGTTCCCCATCCACGGCGACCAGCGAAGCCAGGCGTGGGCATCGCAATTGCTCATCGCGGATACGGGCCTTAAATACCTCGGGGTCTTTGTCACTCGCTGCCCCGATGATGCCTGGATGCGCAACAGAGCCCCGCTGCTCCCCGCCGTCCGAGACGAGACGACGATCTGGTCCCAGCTACCCCTATCACTATATGGTAGGTCCGCGATTTTTAAAATGGTATCTCTCCCTCGCCTCCTCTACCGACTCCAGAATTATCCGTATCATATTCCCCCGTCGTGGTTCCTCCAGGTCAATGCTCTGTTGAATAGATTCCTATGGCAAGGGGGCGCGATTCGGGTGGCGCTCGCAACCTGCATACAGTCCACATATTGCGGGGGCATTGCGGCGGCGGATGTTCGTGCGTACTACTGGGCCTCACATCTCCTGGTGGTTAACGAATGGTGGTACGGCTCCCATGTAGATCCGGCCTACGCCGTGGAACGGTCAGCTATGGAAGGCACCCCCTTGCTCCAATTCTTGTACAGCAATTCTCCCCTGACGGCGCTTCCTCCAGCCTGCAGAGTAGTCATTCAGGTGTGGAGGCGGGCGGTTAAGACCATGGGCTGGTGGGGTACGCTAACGGGCGCCACTCCTCTCTGGCAGGGTACCTTTCTTCGGCCAGTTGCGTCACTGACGGGATTTCGCAGGTGGGATGACATTGGCATTTCTACACTTGGGGATGTGATGCAGGGGACCACCCTTAAATCCTTTCAAACACTACAGGCGGAGTTTGATCTCCACAAATCACAGTTCCACCGTTTCCTGCAGCTTAGACACGCGTTGACCCCTTTGATTCGACAGCTGAAGTCATTACCGGAGTTCCACCCACTAGAGGGGCGATTGCTGATGGGAGACCTGGGGGCACACAAAATTAGGCAGATTTATCAAACTCTCACGACACACTCCAAGACCACCATTCACCGTACGAGGGCGGCCTGGGAGGCAGATCTACCCAGCTTGACAGATGACGATTGGGCCGAGGCGCTAGCCAGTCCTCGATATGCCGCTGTCTCCACTAGATACCGGCTCATCCAATTCAAATACCTCCACAGAGTGTATTATACTCGTCTCCGCCTCTGGAAGATGGGAGTAGTCCCGTCTCCGGCTTGTCTCCGTTGTGGCACAGACGAGGGTCGTTCCTGCACACGGTGTGGAGCTGCGGGGCATTACAGCCCTTCTGGTCTGGGGTGCTCTCCTGCATGGGGCGTGTTCTGGCATGGGATGTCCCGTCTGACCCTAGACTGGCGTTATTGCACAGCACCGAAGACATTGGGGGGAACAGGTACAAACAGCACTTGCTCTTTTTGGGCCTCACCCTAGCCAAGCGGGACATAGCACAACATTGGAAAGATACGTTCCCGCCCTCTCTATCCAACTGGAAAAAGGCCCTAGATAGATGTATGTCGGCGGAGGTTGCCGTGTTTCAGGCTAGGGGATGCCCGCTGAAACATGGAAAGATCTGGGCCAAGTGGGCTAAGTATCGAGGTATAGACCTCTCCCTGATGTTCCAGCCTGCCATCCGAGACCCCATAGAACAACTAGTGATAAATGACCTACCTATGTAAAATTCTAGCGCTATTGGGACGTTGTTGGATATTCCTTTTGTATATACAGTGTATGTTGCTTACCAATATGTGGTACGTGCGCAGGGGGGGCGGATCCGGGGGTTCTTACGGTCTGATGTTCCGCAGACCGTTGGGGTGGGTGTTTTACGGTACCTGAGGGCTTGTCATACTGCATTTCAAATATACTTTGGGCTTTGCCCTTCTGGTACACTGGAAATCTAATAAAATCTGTTGTTAAAAAAAAAGAAAGAGCAACTACTCATTTTGCTCCCAGCCGGCTGAAGCTTTTAAAAAATGATCCAGCCGGAAGGAAGCAGACTTGTGTTCTGCTTCCCTGCCTGCAATTGGCCCTCCTCCCCTTTTATTTATATTAGGCCCCGGGAAATGGGGCCCCCAGGGTCTAATTAGGCTCAGGAAGGGGGGCTATGCCTCCTCCCTTTATTAATTGCTCAGCTGAGGGGATGGGCGCCTGGGCCTAATAAGGCTTGGGGAGGGGGGGTTGCATACCCTTTCACGGTTCTTATTAAATTTGGTCCCAGGGGATGGGTTCCCGGGGCCCAAGGCAGCTCTGCGAGGAAGCCGCATGCTCCCGCCCCTTTTAAACAAAAAAAGGCTCTGAGGGATGGGATCCACAGGGCCTATGATGGCTCGGGGATGAGTGCCCCTCCCCATTTTCATTGATTTGGCCCCAGGGGATGGGCTTCCCAGGGCCTAATAAGGCACGTTGTCCTCCTCCCCTTTTTTTATTGTATTTCGTCCTAGGGGATGTGGTCCCCGGTACTTAGTAAGGCTAGGGTAGGGGCGCTGCATGCCCTGCTTCACGGTATAATTGTATTTGGCTCCAGGGACAGGGTCTCCGGGGCCTTTTAAGGCTTCGGGAGAGGGCCGTATGGCCCCCTCCCCTGTTTATTGGAACTGATCCCAGGGGATGGGGTCCCCGGGGCAAATTCAGGGTTAATAGATATGTTTTGGACACATGATAGGGGCTCCCAGGGGCCCAAAGGCCAACCCTATGTGGTGCAAAACCAAAGGTGTGCGCGGTGTGGGGTTGATAGCCTGCTGGGAGTTTGGCCACAGGGCTTAGCGGCAGGTGAAGCCCTGTGGTCAACCCCCGCTGTGCATGGCCAAAGGCTGTGCGCAGCATGGGGTTGACTGCCTGTGGGTAGATGGAAGCAGGACATGGCTGCAAGACAGACTCTGCAGCTAATGCCACGCACGACCAAATGCCGTGCACAGCATGGAGTTGGCTGCCTCTGGGTGGCAGCCTGTGGTGATTTGTACGCAAGACCAAGCTAGAACAGGCCCCAGATCCTTACTGAAGGCCAGGCCCTGTTGCCTACACCCTGCTGTGCACGGTCGAATGCCATGCACAGCGTGGGGTTGGCTGCCTGTGGGTGGTTTGCCGCAGGGCATGATTGCAGGCCAGGCCCTGCAGCCAAACCCTGCTGGGGGGGGGTTGACTTTACGTATAGTAATAAAACATTGCTTTACAATAAAAAAAAACTAGAAATTCACTGAAAGAAACCAAGGTTAAAGTACCGTTATAGTTATATGTCAGTGACAACATTAACATCTTGAACTAAAAAAACAGAAATTCACCAGTTATAGTTAGCAGTGCTAACTATAACTTGTGCATCCGCCGTGCACTGCTTATGACCTCACATATTACATCACTCATGACATGTTCTATAACATCATTTATGACATCACTAAAGATATCTCAAATCACATAATTGATGACATCACTGATGACATTATAGAAGCTTCTTTTGTACACATTACTCTATAAACTAGCATACCATTAGAGGCCTGAAAGTAAGTACAAAATATGGAATATGTGGTAGGCAAGTGTCCTCGAGAGGCTGTCACCTCAGGAGGAAAAAGTCAAAGGCATAGAAAACTTCCTTGCTGATGAAATCTTCACAGTGTTGCAGAAAACTAAGATTCAGGAATCCAGGCGAGGAAGCGAGGAAACAAGTGAAGGAACATGGCTTTGTTGCAATGCATCCTCCAAACAGACACCAGTCTTTGATTAGTAAAAGAACAGGAAAATTAAATAACATCAAATACCACATGACAGCAAACATAATGGATTGGGAAAGTCAGCACGAAACCAAGGGAGGAAAACCAATGATGCAAGAGAAAAAGAAAAGAGACCAAAAACCTGAAGTAAACTAGCTGCGTACTTGCATTAAAATGCAGCTTCAAACCACAGGCATGTGATTGCCATTTTGGAGTTGAAGAGAGGGAACAGTGGCCCGGAGCCCAGGAGTACGATAGGAAACAGGCCCAGGTGAGAGACTGTCCAGGCCCGCAGCTGCAAGCTTTGTATGGTGCCTTCTGAGCCCTGGGAACCGCAGGACTCCACAAAGTACCATGGTTCTGGGGCTTCAAGATAGCCCTGAAGCTACAAAACACTTGTCTGGTTTTCAGTCTTTATCTGTAATTCTGTGCTTCAAGGGTTAAGATGAGCTGGATCGCCTCATAATTAAGAGTAGACTAGAGGGTTTACAAGAAAAGGAAGAGACCTCTTTGAGGGGCACCACTTGACTAAAGCTGTTTTGTTGTCAAATGCTGTTCAGCATTGACTATAATCTTTCTATTTGGGTAATGGTATTTACCACACACGGTTAATATCCCACCCTTTTCCGAGAAGCTCATAATGAGGGCTAGGGTGATATGCCAGACTCTCGCATGCCTCTGTCTTTTTTGCTCCTCATACATGCTCTTGTTTGTTGATTCATACCAGTGCTTCCATCAAGGTCACCAGGCGTCCATTCTGGATTCTGTTTGCTGTATTTGTGCTGCTCCCATGAATTAAGCCAAGAATACCAACTCAGTTTTTAACCTCTACATTTGAAGAGTATTTTCTTAAGTATATATACTTTATTAGTCTGCTAATATTATTTCAAAAACAGTTGCAGACCCCAAGATGTCTTCAGATCCCAGGTTAAGAAAATCCAACCTAGATTTATGCCTAAATTCTTCTACTTCTGCAAACCTGTTTTCACTGATTGCTCAGGGTACTCTAATCTCCTTCTAATTTAGCCTTAAGCGTGCCCCTACCCTACACCCATCATTTCTTAATAACCAATGAACTTCAAGCCCAGAACCACAATAAGGGAACCCATCTCTGAACATGCCAAATCCTAACAACCCACCTACACTATAGCAGTCTGATACTCCCATAATGAAAACTACAATGAACTTTAATGGCCAATTTAGAGGAAAAAACCTTACAGAGAAAACAATCCAATTAAAACACCCATGGAAATCTACGCTGACACCCACGGAAATCTACGTTGAAGCATCAACTCATCTGTCCTTTCCTCACGTGAAAGTGCAGATAACAGAACTTCTACCCTCCATTTCATTCAAAGCTACCACTTAACAATCAAGGTAAATTAAGACAACCACTACCTTTTCTTGTTATATGCCACTGGCAACCCAGACATACTCTTAGAAAACAACATAGAACATGCACCCAACACAGGTCAGATATGTCTTAATTGGCTGCCATTACGTCCCAGCAGCAGCGCTCCCACAGAACATATTTCAGGGGTACTCCAACTTGTTCTATTCTGAGAGCTACTTATTTTCAATGAAATGCATTAAGAGCTTCTAATATTATTAGTGCTGTATAGTTTCAAATGTTTTATATGTATAATAATTCGACCAAGCAAAAATGTTCTAAGTTATTAAGCTGGGCTGCACACAGGTGATCTACTCAGAGGTAGCAGGAGAGCTACAGTAGCTCACGAGCTACTGGTTGGAGACCCCTAAAAATTAGATAGTATTCTGTACTAAGAAAAAACAATGAGCAGACAACCGATATAGTGGGGTGTCACTACTCACCTCTAAATAAAACATAATGAACTGCACAGCATATCAGAGATTATAACTCACACACACATTGAACACCACACAAATATTCTATTTATGTTACTCAATGCGCCCAAAATAGCATTCATGGAAACTTTCACCACACCCAATCATCCAACAATAGATGTCTACCTATGACTCTTACAGCCCATTAATCAAATATCAGATACACCAGAAGATAGATCTCAGGGCTAGACAGCAACTCGTAGTACCTCCAGTTAACTGTCGTGTGCACAAACCTTCCGGGCAATGTGCAGGTCAAACAACCTTGTTACTTATGTCTGCATCTTTAGAAGACCTCCAGCCACGCTTAACAAGCGTATAACACATCTAATCAACAACAGATCATCAAACATCTTCTCACTAACATCTACCCACAACAATTCACAAACCACATCAGAATCCTCAAAATCAGAGCAAGAAGATACCAAACGCGGTTGGCCCTGTGAGGCCATGCCAATGGCTGAATGCTTGAAATATAAACAAGCGTAACACAACATATTAGGCAATACCTTAACTCAAGTCCATGGTATTTTGAAAATGTATACATTGAATTTACATTGCATTTAACTAACTTTGTACAACTTTTCATAGTAAATTATAGCACGTTAAGACGGCCAACCTATGCTGAGCAGCTGAAATAGTTTTCACTGGTTTAAGTGTTTTCAAATATCCATTGAACTGCTGCGAAGAGAATTCAAGTTGATTCCAGCGGTATCTTGGAAATGGTTATCGTTGTCCAATGGTGTGTCTAAGTTTAAGTGGGTATTGATTGAACTAGTTATGTTCCCTGTGGCTTTAGGCTGAAAGTACATGTTCCACTTTACAAAAATACACTTCCATACCTGGTTCCACTAAAAACCATCAGTAGCTGGTGAACCGTGATCTCAAGTGTGGAAAGACAAAATGTTTAAACAAAGGGTCAAGTATCTCTGGATGGCATCACAATGTGTACTATGAGATGGGTCCTTTGGGCAGGCAGGGATTGAAGAACTCAATACTAGGACTTCTTTACTATATTGTATTCGTTTAAGCAGTGCCAGATGGCACGTGCTGTCCCTCCCCATCAGCTGATAAACACAATACAAAATGTGGTAATTGAGGGCACATAAGGGCACAGAAATGAATCACTGCACTCTTGGCTTCCTGTTTATTTGCATACTAATATGTAGATCAGGTTTAAAAAGACAGCTGATAGTCAGAATGTATTATATTTGCTGGGGTGTTTTCAACCACAATTTCCACTGGGGGCAATGCTGGTTTCTCTCTGGGCAGAGAGTTTTACAGGCATTTGAAACAATTCTTATTCTGTGTTTATTCATCAGTGCTGTCTGGACAATGTTTACGTGTATAGTTTCTTGTCACTGGTGCATTGTCTCAAAGAAAGATTATTCATATAGGTGCTGGTTACGATGTTGTTTGGAAACTGTCCAGAACAAATCGGTTCCGGACTAGTTTCCAAACGAATTGTGTCCTGTGAGTCCGGACGACCGATTACGATGCCTCCCAACATTGTTCGGTTGGACTCGCATTGACTTCAATGGGAGCCTGTGTCCTGAACGCGAACACAGGCTCCCATTGAGAAAAGGGGTGGTTGGGGAAAACCTTGCACCCTGTGGCGGGCACCCCATGGTGCCTGCCACATTGTGCATGGTTGGGAAGAGGGGTCCCTTGGGTACCCCCACGGGCTGGATTTGGACGCCTCCGGGTGAAGGGGGGCCCGCAATTGGCACCCAAAGACCGATTCTGAAAGCTGTTTCATTTCGGGCAAACCGAATCGGAATGGCTGTCCGAATCGGTCATCATAATCGCTCGTCCGGAGACCGTGTCCATAGAGCTGTACGAATCGGCTCTGAAAGACTTGGGCTGTCCGGATGCCTTTCGGAACCGATTCGGTCTGCTCGAACGGTTTCCGAGCATCATAATCGGTCGTTGGGAAAACTGTACGATTCGGTAGGAAACAAGGGTTCCGAATCGTATTCGACAATACCGAATCCCATCCGGAGCCCTATCCTAACGACATTGTAATCGGCCCCATAGACAACGCATGATTTAAATCAACTTTGGGATTACTTACTGTGGATTAGGGTTTTACAGTAATTTACCAAAGGTAACATACTGTCACTTTGGTGCCAGACATATATTGCTGTGATACAAATGTAGAAAAAATAACCTCTGATGGAAATGATGATGCTGATAGACCTTACTTCTAGATTTAGGCCCAATTATGAATATGGCAGTTCCCTGCAAAAACTCCTGTTTGCACAGAGATCAGAATTCCAAGCCTGTTGCAGTGGTGGGCATGGTGGAATTATCAGGTGCCATAAATATTGTACCCCTGTAGTTTTCCCCGGGTTATTTTCAAGAGGTCAAACCTGCTGAAATTTACCTGGGGAAAAACACCAGTAGTTACTGGGACATGCAGAGTTCAGTGCTTGAGGTGCATTATATAATCCAATTTCTGATTGAAAACCTCCGTAGTTTTAAGATTACAGAGCTCAGTTAATACCTCAATCCCACCCGGTGCAATCATACTTAATGCCTACTCTTTTACTGTAAAACATGTGGCATATTGTGTGGTCAGTCAGTTACTGCACTATTCTGCACATTTGACCCTACACTCTGAGAATCATAGGGCATATTTACAAGGAGCCTGTGTCACCGCGGCGTCACTTTTTTTGGTGCAGCAGCGGCGCAGAGTGCAGACCCATATTTACGAGGCCACTCAGTCAACACCACTTTAGGGGGCTTTTCATGGCCTTGTACATATGGATTAAGGCATAGCAGCGCAAGTCTCTGCGTTGCTTTACTCTGCATGAAAGAGGCGCTGCAGTGGGTGTTCCCGTGCAACACCCATGGATTTTGACGCATTCCCAGATTTACAAGGACTTGTAAACCTAAGAATGTGTCATAAACCTACACCTCCCCAGGGGAGGCGTAACAAGGAGAAATATCTTTATTTCTCCTCGTTTGTTTCCTCTTTCTATGTGTACTACATTCTGCAGTACACCTAGAAGGAGGAAAACACCTCCATTGATTGTTTTTGAGCAGGAAAGTGTCTCTTCCTGCACAAAAACAAACAATCATTCCTACAGCGCAGACACCCTTGCACCATGGTGCAAGGGGGCCTGTGTTGGTGCTAGGCAGTCAATTATGTGCCAGCGCAAAGGAAAGGACAGGGATGCATCCAGTAGCTGCCCCTCCCCTGCCAAAGTGGAGGGGCGGGCCAGACCGGAGGAGGGAGGTGGGTGGTGGGGAGGAGGGAGGGTTTGAGTACAAAAAAAAAACAAAACTTAAACTTAGCGTAATGCTGCTGCCGCCGCCGTCTCCCACGCATCGACTCTTCTTGCTTCTGGCTCTGGGACACAGGCTCCCAGCCTGCCCTGCGGCCAAACCTGAAGGTGCTCTCGCATGAGAGCAGCTTCAGAATTGGCCTGAGCGTAGGCAACATGCGCTCCCAGGCAGACTGGGAGCCTGTGTCTGCTCTCTCCAGCCCCAGCAACGCATCTGAGGCTGGAGAGAGCTTCACTGCGCATGAGAGGGTTTGGCCGGCCTGAGACGGCCGGTCAAACACCTCATGTGTTGTGAAGGGAGTGCCCACCACTCCCCCACCAGCAGTGTCATCTCCTGGACCCGCCCCCAAGACCTGTCAGAGTCCTGGGGGCGGGTCCAGGGGATTAAAATAGAACGATAATAAACCAGGTGTGAGACCCTTTTTATTATCGTTTTATTTACTGGTGGTGGCAGGGGGCGGCGCTCCTCCACTCTAATGGAGCGGCCGCCGCTGGATACATCGTATTGTTGTAAATACAATGCACCCCTGTCCTTTCCTTAAGGACCAGCGTGGCACAGCAAGCTGGCTTGCGGTGCTGCGTTGCCTCCGTTTGTTGTAAATATGCCCTTTAGTTTTGCTATTGGAATGGGCCTTCTTATTTTGATGAATGTGATGTGATTTTACTGCGTCACCTAACGGACAAAACAGCATCACACAGAGATTTTCTGTTCAATTGTAAATATGTTTAAATGGTAAAAAGAACAGAAAACAGATTTCCTTTTATTGTTACTATTTACGAAGGTGCCTCAGGGACTCCAATTGTTTTTGCATGACACCTCTGTGCACCTCACCCCTTCTGTGCACCTCATTTGATTGTTATTTTGATTTTTAATGAAATCAAAAATGCTAAACGAGATTAGAATGGCATTTCTTTGGATTTACACAGATGATAATGGTGATGCAACAGTTTCTTTCAAATGTTTCTCCTATCTGTACAATTGATTCAGATTTACCAAAAGCCTGTTTCTTTAATTCAGTGGTGGGTTTAAGGTTGCACTACCACCTCCTGCCTACAGGGGTAGAGCTGAGTAGAAATTTAAACACAGGTGAAATATAGGTTCCTACAAGACAAAATTTCAAAGTCATGCCATTTCACAGATGTTCTGAAGTCGTTTTTTACGATTTAGAAGACATTGCCTTGTGGGGACTAAGGGGCTTATTTACAAGCCCCTTGCGTCGCTGGTACCTCACTTTTTCCCATATTGAAAGTGACGCACGGGCGGCGCAAGTGGCTTGTAATTAAGCCAGTGCTTTAAATGGAAAAAAATAAGTGCAGGTACTCACCAAGTTAGGCTGTGTGCTAGGGGGCGGGCCAGGGGGTGTGGCTTGGGGGTGGAGCTAAAGGCAAACATTTGATAGGGTCCAGATTTCCTCAGTGCGCATAATAGAGACATTTTTGTTATCTTTAGAGTATGCTTGTTGCTCTTGCATGTACCAAAGGATACCTTTACTATTAAACATTTGTGCAGATTGCCTCTGCACAAATCGTACAAAGAGAATGTAGCTACTATATACAATTATGACTAATGTGGTCAGTTTGATTTTTTTTTAATGAATAATTAAAATTGAAAATATTTCAATTCTGAAATTGTGAGAATGAAATAGACATTAGTAAGGTCTGGAAGGGGTAGTAGTCTTTGGAATGTCAATCAAACCCACCATGCCCTTTTTACAGGTAGACACTTGCACCCTTTTTTCTTTCTGAAATCTTCACAGTATCTCTGTCTTCTCAGATGTCTTTACACTGAACTTCTGCATCCTTTTCTTCACCTCCCCTTCACTGTGCTCATTCACACCCACAAACATGCGCAGTCTCTCTCTACTCACCTGTAAACACACCATTATCCTTGTCAATATTTTATCAGCTGCCTACCTCCTTTGCACACTTTATAATCATAATTAAAATTGGCAACTATGGAACTATTGATCTGTGCACTCTGCTGAGAGGCCAAGAATTGGATGTGCACCTTTTTATCCCACTGGCAGGCACAATGAGAAGATCGCACTGCCTTTATCCTAAAGTCCAGAGCTATAAAATGTTACCTGACCATGAACATTAATGCACACCCTCAACCCACCCAGTTCACAAAACCTCATTTGTAAGGCTGGATATATTACACCACCTACTGATGCAGACAGACCCGGTGCCAAGAAGTAATTAGAGGCAACTCAGAGATATCTCAAAAGAACCAAAAAACGAAAGTGATGGAAATGGGTGGGGACAGTCCAATTGGGAATTCACATAAATAGGACATGTACAACTTAATAAACAATGCTTCAAAAAATGTGCATGTTACAGAGGGAGTATTTTTCAAAGACCGAGCGGTCTCCTGGCTACTTTTTATTATAAGGCCCAGAATTACCATGAAAAGACACCATTCAGGAGATACAGCAGACAATACTACGTTGGGGGGTTAAATGGGTTATTGGGAGTGAGCACTTCATCATATGTGCCCCTTCTTGGCATCCCTCAGACACCTTAGGTCTTCTGTTCTAAAGAGAGTGGTGCCACAGAACACGCACACTTTATCCAAAGTATCCCAACCTCCCCACTGCACAACATGGCACACTCCTGCTCAAGAATCTATTGCCAATCAAGTTGGTAAGGCTGACAGTTCTTAATTTAGAGTCCACAAGTATATTTTAATGCCAAGTAATAACAAATGATTCACCATTTAAGCAGTTTGGAGTCTTCTCAGAAAGGAAAGAATGCAAATAAAATCACACACAAACGTGGGTCTACAGAGCAGGGCCGACTTAAGGTATTGGCAAACTGGAGCCAGGCCCAGAGTGGCTTACTTCAGATGGGTGCACTGGGCTTCCCTATCAAATTGATTTTTTAACTATTTTTCGAGATGCCCAAGTACTGTGCCACACATGGTTTCCACAAACACACAGTACATGCTCGCCACTGTGAGAATGCAAATCTGAGATCAGAGTCCCCAGTCCCTTTCACTTTTTCTGACTGGTTTCGACCCAAAGGCAGCGCTCTTTACTATTCTTAATGTGTAAGATTTACACCCACCTGGATGAGTTACCTTTACATTTCTTTTTAGAACGTGGAGGTCCAGCAAGTATTGCAGGGTCAGCAGATTCTAGCAATGTGCGTGCTGTGCAATGTTAAACAGATAACTGAGGGGTTACCCTAAACCTGCGCAGAGTCCACACGCCCTGAGTTTTCCATGGGATTCAGCGTCAGCTCTCTGCTTAACCAACAGCACCTGTTTTTGTGTTACTCCGTGGGCCTGTGACAAAGGAATGACCTTTCCATTCGCTAAAACAAAATGAGTTATTTTATACCGCTTTCACTAAACTCTTTACATAAAAGAGTATTACATAAAATTCTTAGCACTGATTCAAAATGTATATCTAGTCTATCGACCTTGGAAGGATTAACTGCTGAAACATCTTCACCAGGATTCAAATGTGAGATCTGCACATCACACACTGATCACGGCAGAAACTGCGGACTTTCCTAAGGTGAGCGTCCTGTTGCACCAGGCAGAATAGGACCAGTCTCTTCATTTCACTATTCAAGGAAGAGAAAAAAAACAGTCACCTGATCTCACTGCACCAGGGAGAATCAGTGCCAGTCTCCTGATCTCACCAGGAGTATTGGAGCCACTCCTAATTTCACTCCACAAGAAAGACCGGAGCCAATCCCATGTGCCAGCGCCAAGGCTGCCACCTTGTTTTCTGTTGCTCCATTTTTAGATGCAGGCCTGTAAAAATATTGGGAAAACTAAAGAAACCCGATATTTTTCCCTGCTGAGACATAAACCTAGACCTGCAACTAGATGAAGAAATCAGTTGCAAACGCCTTTGAGGGCTGTTTAAAATGTTTCAGAATGATCAACAAAACAAACTGAGAGAAAGATGTCATGTAATAAAACAGTCTCGACAATTTTACAAGAATTGTTTTTCACCTCCAAGCTCTTGGCTGTTCTAGAATTAGAAGCGGTACAGACAAACATGGCCAGTGTTTTCTGACTAAGAAAGGTGGTGGCTGTAGTCTGCTCCTGTTCCCTTCATTAAGTTTTTTACATTACCCCTTTTTCCCTTTATACACCCGCACCTCACTGCTAGTTTGAGGCAAAGGCTGGCGCTATCGAGCGGCGGCCACCTGCAGAGAACATGACGGCCTCCTCGACAGTTCTATTCAGTATTCTTCCCTGGGTCCTGACTGTAAATTACCGGCCCTCTCTTTTCTGGGAACATGGGCGCTAAGCTAACAGGTTCAGTTGGCAAAGAAGGAAGGGAAAGTCATAAAGAACAACTCCCTTTACAGGAATTCCATTCGTTTCTGCCACATTGCAGTGTCGCAGGTGACGCCACGGGCAGGGCTTTAAGTGGGATGAAAAAACTGGGGGGGTCTCTCAAAGGGGCGTGGCCGATGTAATTAAGGGCGTGGCTTAAACACATTTACGCAAAAAATCTGTGCTTAGCATAGTGTCGCCCGACTTGTATTTTGCTGTTTCTGTCATTGCATCCAGATATATGACACAACAAGTAACATCATACCTACAACAAGTCAGGACTATTGCCTTTGTCAATGGTTGTTAGTTGCATAAGATAAATAAGCAGCAACTATGGCTCGTTGTATATAATATTGAAAAAGCTTCCACGTAAAGCCCTGGTGACACCACGACAATCTTGCTGCTCCTGATTTTTCAAAAAGAGAAGGGAAATCCAGAGAGAAAATGACTCTCTTTAAAGGATTTCCATCCCCTACAACGCTCCCCTGGCATGACGTCATGCCGTAACTGCTCCACTAGTGAGAAGTGAGCAGTGTGAGCAGCGCACATCGATGTGCCTGCTGTCACTGCAGTCCAGAAAAAAACGGGCACAAAACAGAGCCCAATAGAGACCCGTTTTGAGGCCTCTTTAAAAAAACTGCCGGTGCTCAGACCCGGTGAGACCCGGCCCACTTAAAGCCCTGGCCACGGGTCACATTTAAAGCAGTGGCTGCTCAGTGACAAATTGTCATTATAGAGTGCGGGTGCACGCTCATGTGACCGTTCTGCCAAAGCCGGATTGGCCCAAGTGAGTACCGGTAATCTCCTCAGGCCTGGATGAAGTTCCGGTACTCACAAGGCAAAAAATTAAAAGTGCCGGTACTCAGTACCGGTGAGTACCGGCCCATTTAAAGCACTGAATTAAGCCCCTTAGTTTCAGGTCCTCACAGCGTGAGTGTGGCTCTGCACATAATGGTGGCTGGGATTCGATGTTTGCTTTCGTTTCAAGGTAGGTTTCTTGACCGCATGAGGCTTTGTTTAACACATATTGGGGACACATCAACACATCTTTCCAGGGGTCGCAAGGGCGGTGCCATGAATAGAAAAGGGAAATCGCGGAGTAGGGACTGCTACCTCTGGTAATTCATAAATGACGTCACGTAGTGCCTCAATACTGGGATATGTTGCTTAATGTGGACCAAAAACAGAGAGCAGTTGTTAATGAATTTAAATTATAAAGTGCACTTTTGTGGAGCCAAGAAGCTTTGCAAGTGCATTTACATTTTAAAGCGCAGTTGTTTGTTGAATCTAAGGGACACTGATCGTGGAGTTAAGCGTTAAAGCAGGTAGCAAGTTGTCTAATACAATTATTGTCGCAGTGTCGATGTTGTGAATTACAATATCTTTCCGTTTGAAGATACACAATAAAAAATAGCACTTCAAGTGCTGATATTACTGGACTCTGCAGTTCAACTGCAGGGCCGGAAGGGCCTTTCATTCCACCGGGCATTTCCCCGTTGGGCTTGGCTTCAGGAAAGAGAGAAAGAGATGGTGGCAGGTGGAGATAGACAGATCAGAGATGCAAAATAGAGAGAAGAAGAATGGAAGGATGGAAAGAGAGAGCGAGGAGAGGACAGGAAGGGAAGGGGGCAGGGCTGGTTTGAGCACTTTTGCAGGGGTTCCTTTCCGTTCCCCAGTCCGACCCCGATCAGCAGTAGATTATTCAGCCAAGTTCTGCCTTTCTCTATGATATATCTTTTACGCCATTCTTGCCTGCTTTTGTGTCATACATCATCACTTTAATGAAGCACTCTTGTTAATGTGTTGCTGACCTGTGACACCGCCGTTGCCAAGATGCATTCACTTGGGATGAGATAGCTTAGCCACAGGGCCACCGGAAACATGAAGGAATTATGTGGCATGACTGATCGAATTATGCGTAAAGAAAAGGCTGCATGGACAGCACATTCTGTTACCGTATTATTTCACTATTTCTTCATTTTAGCACACATTATTACTGTCTTTGTAAAAATGTAACCTCATTAGTACTAGTTTAAAGCCAGTATACAGCAACGAACAAACTAAAAGATGCCCAGTTTAAGTTAACCTTTATAAAGGATCTGCTATTGAGAGGCAACACACCGGTACCCTTTTTCAGTAACTTTTTATCTGTTTCAGCTAAAAACATTTTTTTGTGGAATCTGTAAGTTATGCAGCAAATGTTGCATTATGTGTCAAGTGTGGTAAATGTATGATTATGCAGAAAACTTTCCATCTGCAGAATTGCATAAGCTCATTGGTGCACTGCTTATACTTCATTCTTGGGATCCCCCATGTGGTACAGTCCAACAGTGACATAGCGCACACTTTGAATTTGGCTCCGCCCTGCGACTCAGCGGTCGCAGGATGCGTTGCTGGGGCGATGAAAGCGCAGCTGTGGGAGGGGCATAGTAGCACACGATGTAGAATGGGTGTGCTATATAAGGGCCAGGCATATAATTGATAGAAAGAACTATTGTGCCACTATTCAAACCCAGCACTCAACAAAGAATTCCGCTACATGTCAAAAGGGGGCGCTGCTGAGCATGGTGGAGGTCCGCTGTTCCTGGCCAGGGTTGCCACATGCGGGTATTTTACTGGCTTGCCCAATATTTTTATGCCCATGCTAGTAAAAAGATTGGTATAATCAGTGAAATGGGTTTTATTTCCCTTTTGCAATACAAACATTAAACACATAAATAATTCAATTTAAAAGTATGTGGAAGTTCCCTAAATTACTTTTACATGGTTATTAAAGCAAGCAGAGGGATAATTGGCATGTTTCAAAAGAATACAGAGGTTTTTTACTCAAATTCATTTTCACCTACCAGCTCTTGGCACTTCCAGAACAGCAAAATATGTACAATTGGCTGGTATTTTTTTCCGGAAACGGTAGCAACCTTATTCCGAGTTGTTTTGTACAGATTCAAGGTATGGCAGCATGCAGGAAGTGGCCAGACACCTAACACAAAATGAAGGACCCCCTCGGGAGGATTTGTCAGCGTCCCAAATATGACTTTCAAATGTATATCTCACAGATGTTTAGAGACCTTGGGCTAAATGGTGCCCCCGAGATGTGAGCCCCCAACGCTGCGCTGCATGGGCCTGCGTTACGCCTCTGGAAGTGACACCCCCCACAAGCCATTTAGAGGTTTCCTAAGGTCTGTTTAGCCTGAGATGAGAATCGGAAGAAAGAGATGTGGGTTCTAAGAGGGCGCTGCGATGTCACAAAAGTGAACAACCAGAAAGAGATTGTAACTAGAGGTGGGTGTAACTTGTGTAATTTACTGTAGCATAATTAAGTGACATTACAGCAAAATGACATGAGATTATGTGGAATGACACGAGGAGCGTAATCCTGCATTTAGCGCTATTTTCTTTGTACAAAATGAAACCTTGCCTCCAAACTGGGCAAGAGGGACCAAAGGATGCATTTTGCACGATGAAAATAGCACCAAATGCAACAGAACAGTACAGCAGCAGCCAGTCGTGCGCGGTCCTGTGCTCTTGAATAGGTGTTTTTACGCATAATTATTTGAATGGGCATAATGGCATACTTTTTTATACTTTTGCATCACAAGTGTAACACGAAATTACCTAAATCACTCTAATTACTCCAGTGTAATTAAAATTTCACCCAGGCCTAATTGTAATGTTTCCAGGACACAATAAAACATGCCTGTCCGCGGCCCTGGAGGTGGAAGCCAAGTCTTGGCCGTGTCACAGTTCCTTTGCAAGGCTGGAGGCCTGCTAGTCTAATCGGGAAACACCCTGTGAGGTAAACTCCTTATATTTCCTGGGAAGAGTTTACTGCTCAGATAAACACTGGAAATCACAGGTGGTGCGTCACTCGAGTCGAGTGTGTGGATATTTGCGTCTACGCGTGCAGTCGACATTCCTCTTGGCTGAGTGTAGACCCTAATCTCAGCTGATGCACGCAGAGTGCATCACCTGCTCGTTGCTCATGTGGGACTTTCCTGAGGGCCAGGTCTGCACATGGCGGCAGGTAACACATCTGCTAGTAGTGATCAGTCCTGTGTGCTCTTTACAGTTTATGAAGTGCTGCAATAGAGCAATAAAAGCTTGTCGAGAGGTCCCTCATTGCACGAGAAGATATGGAAATTGATCTGTAAATTGCCCTGCAATCATTTTTGCATCACATTGCATGCACCCTGCAATACGCACATCCAGGCACCGCGCAGTGATAAGGCGCACCACCCCGGGAAATTGGCCACCAGCACATGAATTGGGAAGAGCAGAATACCAAAGGCCTCATTAGGAGTGGCCCTGTAAATTGTGAGACCTGCGTAAATACCTGATTACGTAGGGGATGCAATTATAAGTGCTGTATTGTAAATACCATATGCGATAAAGAAGCAGATCAAACTTACCAGCATTTAAATAGGGAAAATGCCCAGTAAATACCAGCACGGCAGATAGTGGTGGTGTAAGCACCAAAATCCTCATGTTATGCGCAATTTTGAGGGCAAAACTTGAAATAGCTGAAAATTATTGCACCCAATAAATTCAATACGCATTGGTGTTGGTTTGTATCGGTGAGATAATTTTCGCACAAAATACAAGGTCACCCGTAAGAAGGGCCCAAGTATGTTATGATTTGGGGAAAGCAGGATAGTAGGTGTGCTTTAACTGGGTGGGAGTAAAAAAAAAAGGACTTGGGTCCCTTGGTCACTTTGCCACTGGATTCAAGATAGCCTGGCTGATGACGGCTGTAAGCCAGAAACCAGTTCCAGGATGCTTGTTTCCGGTCCAGGGAAGACATGGCTTGGCAGTTCGGGCTGGACTGTTCCCATGAGGCACAGGGTCAGACTGATTTGCATATGGCCATGTCTGAACTGGGGTGGCGGAGTGAGCTAAAGAATGATGATGGATTAAACCCAGATCAGTTGACTGGGGGTGAGTGCTTGCAATGTTCAGCACTCCGTCCATCATCCCCTTTGGTTTTGCTATGTTCGCCCTAAGTTGGCAGGGTATGCCCAGACGTGGGTCCCTTGCTCACTTTGCCACTGGATTCAAGATAGCCTGGCTGATGACGGCTGTAAGCCAGAAACCGGTTCCAGGATGCTTGTTTCCGGTCCAGGGAAGACATGGCTTGGCAGTTCGGGCTGGACTGTTCCCATGAGGCACAGGGTCAGACTGATTTGCATATGGCCATGTCTGAACTGGGGTGGTGGAGTGAGCTAAAGAATGATGATGGATTAAACCCAGATCAGTTGACTGGGGTGAGTGCTTGCAATGTTCAGCACTCCGTCCATCATCCCCTTTGGTTTTGCTATGTTCGCCCTAAGTTGGCAGGGTATGCCCAGACGTGGGTCCCTTGCTCACTTTGCCACTGGATTCAAGATAGCCTGGCTGATGACGGCTGTAAGCCAGAAACCGGTTCCAGGATGCTTGTTTCCGGTCCAGGGAAGACATGGCTTGGCAGTTCGGGCTGGACTGTTCCCATGAGGCACAGGGTCAGACTGATTTGCATATGGCCATGTCTGAACTGGGGTGGCGGAGTGACCTAAAGAATGATGATGGATTAAACCCAGATCAGTTGACTGGGGGTGAGTGCTTGCAATGTTCAGCACTCCGTCCATCATCCCCTTTGGTTTTGCTATGTTCGCCCTAAGTTGGCAGGGTATGCCCAGACGTGGGTCCCTTGCTCACTTTGCCACTGGATTCAAGATAGCCTGGCTGATGACGGCTGTAAGCCAGAAACCGGTTCCAGGATGCTTGTTTCCGGTCCAGGGAAGACATGGCTTGGCAGTTCGGGCTGGACTGTTCCAATGAGGCACAGGGTCAGACTGATTTGCATATGGCCATGTCTGAACTGGGGTGGCGGAGTGAGCTAAAGAATGATGATGGATTAAACCCAGATCAGTTGACTGGGGGTGAGTGCTTGCAATGTTCAGCACTCCGTCCATCATCCCCTTTGGTTTTGCTATGTTCGCCCTAAGTTGGCAGGGTATGCCCAGACGTGGGTCCCTTGCTCACTTTGCCACTGGATTCAAGATAGCCTGGCTGATGACGGCTGTAAGCCAGAAACCGGTTCCAGGATGCTTGTTTCCGGTCCAGGGAAGACATGGCTTGGCAGTTCGGGCTGGACTGTTCCCATGAGGCACAGGGTCAGACTGATTTGCATATGGCCATGTCTGAACTGGGGTGGCGGAGTGAGCTAAAGAATGATGATGGATTAAACCCAGATCAGTTGACTGGGGGTGAGTGCTTGCAATGTTCAGCACTCCGTCCATCATCCCCTTTGGTTTTGCTATGTTCGCCCTAAGTGGGCAGGGTATGCCCAGACGTGGGTCCCTTGCTCACTTTGCCACTGGATTCAAGATAGCCTGGCTGATGACGGCTGTAAGCCAGAAACCGATTCCAGGATGCTTGTTTCTGGTCCAGGGAAGACATGGCTTGGCAGTTCGGGCTGGACTGTTCCCATGAGGCACAGGGTCAGACTGATTTGCATATGGCCATGTCTGAACTGGGGTGTGCGAGTGAGCTAAAAAATGATGATGGATTAAACCCAGATCAGTTGACTGGGGGTGAGTGCTTGCAATGTTCAGCACTCCGTCCATCATCCCCTTTGGTTTTGCTATGTTCGCCCTAAGTTGGCAGGGTATGCCCAGACGTGGGTCCCTTGCTCACTTTGCCACTGGATTCAAGATAGCCTGGCTGATGACGGCTGTAAGCCAGAAACCGGTTCCAGGATGCTTGTTTCCGGTCCAGGGAAGACATGGCTTGGCAGTTCGGGCTGGACTGTTCCCATGAGGCACAGGGTCAGACTGATTTGCATATGGCCATGTCTGAACTGGGGTGGCGGAGTGAGCTAAAGAATGATGATGGATTAAACCCAGATCAGTTGACTGGGGGTGAGTGCTTGCAATGTTCAGCACTCCGTCCATCATCCCCTTTGGTTTTGCTATCTTCGCCCTAAGTTGGCAGGGTATGCCCAGACGTGGGTCCCTTGCTCACTTTGCCACTGGATTCAAGATAGCCTGGCTGATGATGGCTGTAAGCTAGAAACCGGTTCCAGGATGCTTGTTTCCGGTCCAGGGAAGACATGGCTTGGCAGTTCGGGCTGGACTGTTCCCATGAGGCACAGGGTCAGACTGATTTGCATATGGCCATGTCTGAACTGGGGTGGCGGAGTGAGCTAAAGAATGATGATGGATTAAACCCAGATCAGTTGACTGGGGGTGAGTGCTTGCAATGTTCAGCACTCCGTCCATCATCCCCTTTGGTTTTGCTATGTTCGCCCTAAGTTGGCAGGGTATGCCCAGACGTGGGTCCCTTGCTCACTTTGCCACTGGATTCAAGATAGCCTGGCTGATGACGGCTGTAAGCCAGAAACCGGTTCCAGGATGCTGGTTTCCGGTCCAGGGAAGACATGGCTTGGCAGTTCGGGCTGGACTGTTCCCATGAGGCACAGGGTCAGACTGATTTGCATATGGCCATGTCTGAACTGGGGTGGCGGAGTGAGCTAAAGAATGATGATGGATTAAACCCAGATCAGTTGACTGGGGGTGAGTGCTTGCAATGTTCAGCACTCCGTCCATCATCCCCTTTGGTTTTGCTATGTTCGCCCTAAGTTGGCAGGGTATGCCCAGACGTGGGTCCCTTGCTCACTTTGCCACTGGATTCAAGATAGCCTGGCTGATGACGGCTGTAAGCCAGAAACCGGTTCCAGGATGCTTGTTTCCGGTCCAAGGAAGACATGGCTTGGCAGTTCGGGCTGGACTGTTCCCATGAGGCACAGGGTCAGACTGATTTGCATATGGCCATGTCTGAACTGGGGTGGTGGAGTGAGCTAAAGAATGATGATGGATTAAACCCAGATCAGTTGACTGGGGGTGAGTGCTTGCAATGTTCAGCACTCCGTCCATCATCCCCTTTGGTTTTGCTATGTTCGCCCTAAGTTGGCAGGGTATGCCCAGACGTGGGTCCCTTGCTCACTTTGCCACTGGATTCAAGATAGCCTGGCTGATGACGGCTGTAAGCCAGAAACCGGTTCCAGGATGCTTGTTTCCGGTCCAGGGAAGACATGGCTTGGCAGTTCGGGCTGGACTGTTCCCATGAGGCACAGGGTCAGACTGATTTGCATATGGCCATGTCTGAACTGGGGTGGTGGAGTGAGCTAAAGAATGATGATGGATTAAACCCAGATCAGTTGACTGGGGGTGAGTGCTTGCAATGTTCAGCACTCCGTCCATCATCCCCTTTGGTTTTGCTATGTTCGCCCTAAGTTGGCAGGGTATGCCCAGACGTGGGTCCCTTGCTCACTTTGCCACTGGATTCAAGATAGCCTGGCTGATGACGGCTGTAAGCCAGAAACCGGTTCCAGGATGCTTGTTTCCGGTCCAGGGAAGACATGGCTTGGCAGTTCGGGCTGGACTGTTCCCATGAGGCACAGGGTCAGACTGATTTGCATATGGCCATGTCTGAACTGGGGTGGTGGAGTGAGCTAAAGAATGATGATGGATTAAACCCAGATCAGTTGACTGGGGGTGAGTGCTTGCAATGTTCAGCACTCCGTCCATCATCCCCTTTGGTTTTGCTATGTTCGCCCTAAGTTGGCAGGGTATGCCCAGACGTGGGTCCCTTGCTCACTTTGCCACTGGATTCAAGATAGCCTGGCTGATGACGGCTGTAAGCCAGAAACCGGTTCCAGGATGCTTGTTTCCGGTCCAGGGAAGACATGGCTTGGCAGTTCGGGCTGGACTGTTCCCATGAAGCACAAGGTCAGACTGATTTGCATATGGCCATGTCTGAACTGGGGTGGTGGAGTGAGCTAAAGAATGATGATGGATTAAACCCAGATCAGTTGACTGGGGGTGAGTGCTTGCAATGTTCAGCACTCCGTCCATCATCCCCTTTGGTTTTGCTATGTTCACCCTAAGTTGGCAGGGTATGCCCAGACGTGGGTCCCTTGCTCACTTTGCCACTGGATTCAAGATAGCCTGGCTGATGATGGCTGTAAGCCAGAAACCGGTTCCAGGATGCTTGTTTCCGGTCCAGGGAAGACATGGCTTGGCAGTTCGGGCTGGACTGTTCCCATGAGGCACAGGGTCAGACTGATTTGCATATGGCCATGTCTGAACTGGGGTGGTGGAGTGAGCTAAAGAATGATGATGGATTAAACCCAGATCAGTTGACTGGGGGTGAGTGCTTGCAATGTTCAGCACTCCGTCCATCATCCCCTTTGGTTTTGCAGGTGTGAGTTTAACCACACGTAGGGCCTAGTGGGACAACTCGTAAAGCATGGTCTTCAGCTTCTTGTACTTACACATACTCATGTAAATGTAAGGAAGTAAATCCCTAGATGTACATGTAGTATTACTCCAGTATGGTGTAATATTTCGTCAGAGGTGAACTGCTTACAAGGCCTGGGAGTTTCAGGTCGCAGGTGTCCTGGAAATAATGTGCACACCCACACACCTGTTTGTTTGTGGATATTCACAGACCTTTGAAATGACCGTCATAACTATATTTCACAAAGAAAGAGTGGTGTGCAAAATCACGGAATCTGCCCAGTCCTGTGCAGTTTTTTCTTCTGACTAAGGAAAGACTTGGTAATTTACTTCAGTCAAAGACGTCACTCCTTTCCAATTGAGGGCCAGGAGTACCCTGGCACACCTCTAAAAATTGGCAAGGATGTAGGGAAACAGGTTTCTTCATAGGGGAAATATTTTCACGTTGAAATATGTTTTCCTCATGGAGCTGAAACGCTAGGCAGTGCAAATGCATTTTTGTAAACGTTTAAACACGCATAATTGTGCAATACACATATAGATAGACCTAGAAAGCAGATTCTGGAATTCTTTGTGAATTCCATGTGTAAATCTTTACCCAAGCATGTGTGTAACCCCAAAGGTGTAGACTCGGACCCCTGTCATCAGTGCCTAGAAACCAGAGAAATGGTAGTGTGCACTATATAGGTGTAGCACTTAATATGTTTGGAGAGTAGACAGAAAGTTACTCCCTGGCTAAGGGTACCTGCTGAGCCATGCCAGGGCAGTGCCTTGCCACTGAAACCAAAAAGAGTGCAGGTACTCACAGCCTGGCACTACCTGCCCACTGCAAGCAGTGGCGACTCTCAGGCCTGCTACCTTTTTGAAAGATTTTGACACAACTTAACTCTACATACAGTAAGACAAAATGTATAGAGCTCAATGTTGCCTAATTTCCGCATTCTTTAGACTGCATGAAATGTTTGAATTATGCCAGATCATCTAAAGTTCCCATGTTTGGAGTGGCAATAATATTTTAGAGCCAGAAGTTTCTAAAGATTTGTGTCCATTTTCAACTTCCCAATATCAGGCACTTGCTAAACACTTGCACACAACTGGGATCTGCACCCCTGTGCAGTCAGAAGACATAGTGAAACCCCACTGACTCATCAGAAGGGGCAATGCAACTTTAGGTATCTAAATCCCAGTGGATGACCCACTGACCCATGGACATCATTTAGGGGTCGCCAGGGGTCGCAGCTGCGACTCCTGGCTTGCCCCTTGCAACCCCAGGCACTGCCTTTGCGACCCCCTGCACTCAGAGGTGGCAAAATCAGTGCCTGGAACACAGGGGCAGCTCTTTCTAATGGACGCTGGTTGGAACTCCACTTGCCGGATTTCTGTAAAAAAAAATTATTATACAAATAGTAAATAATATAATTCACTTTTAGTGTAATACAAAATGGAGTACATTAGCTGGAATATGACCCTATCTGGAACCAGAGGTAAGCAAAAAATGCTGTTAAAAGTAAGTTGTATGCATGATTGTGGGTGTGAGTGTGTTTATGTGCACGAGAGTGTGTGAATGTGTTAGTATGTGTAAGCATGTGTGTGTGTGAGTCAAAATAAAGGTCAAATGGCATGCAATGTCACTTCCGCTACCCCAGGCATTCTGGTGAATTGAGGTCCATGCACTGACCTTCGGATCCAGAGGAGGGTGTTACCCGGCGTGAACCCCTTCAGCACCTCATATGGGTAGTAGACGCTATCTCAATTTGGCCTGGGAGTAAATTTAATTATGATGGAGAAATTGGAGTAATTTCAGCAATTCAAAGTTACTCTTTGACGCGGAATTACCGATAATAATGCGATTATGCCCACTTGTGTAATTAAGAGTAATTTGAAGGAAAAAATCCTACAGCGAGAGAATGTTTAGCAAGTGCGAGTGGCTGCTTGCGCCGCTGTTCGTATTCTGTTGCATTTAGCGCCGTTTTCTTAGGGCAAAATGCATCATTTTTTTAATCAAGGGTGCATTTTGCGCTTGGAAACTAGCACTTAACGCCTGAAGTTGACTGAAAATCCCACCCCAAGTGCACATTTAGGGACCGCAAGTGGCTGCTCGCGCTGCTATTCGTGCTCTGTTGCTTTTAGTGCTATTTCTCCATTTTGGACGCAAGGGGGCATTTTTGCGCTAAGAAAATAGTGCTAAATCCAGAATTACTCCACGCGAGTAATTCTGCTTAATTTTGTGACATTTTTAGGTAATTTCGTGGAATTAAACTACACAGAAATTATGCAAATTACGCCCACCGCTAATATAAATGCAATTGCAATACAATATAATGCACCATGGCTGAAGTTGGTTCCACATATATACTATAATGTACATGAAAATCAATATAAAGAAATGTAGTGGAGCAAGGGGTATTCACAACCAAAAAGCAGTTTTCAAAGACAATACAAACTTGATATTCAAAAGATTTTGATATACCCAGTACCAAGAAGGAGAAAATAACGTGTAATAGGTGTAAATGACTATCTGTGTAAAATGTTCTGCCTTCTCTAGGGTCACGTCTTTCTTTTTATTGGTCAGACTCCCGCTCCTCCTAAACATTGGCATCCGCATGCCAGAAGTTAGACATCTCCATAGCACATCCCTTGGCTTCATAATAGGATTCTGTGTAGGCACCCTACACATGCCAATGTGCTGCTTTCTTTCCACTACATTCAGGTCCACTGTCCACTGTTGATCCTCTCTGCATCACCTATGTTATCCCTAACCTTTTCTCCAACCTACACCTTAACTCGAACCCTAACACCCAACCCCTAAACATAAGCCTACCTTTAACCTTAATCCCTACACTAAACCTGACCTAATTGTTTAACTCTACCAATACCCTTAAATATTCCCTTAATTAACCTCTTATCATCTCCAGACCTCATTTTAACCCTTGCTCTAACTTTCACTTTAATTCTAACTCCAAAGCTAAATCTAATTTTAGCCGTACCGTTACCTTACATATTCCACAACTCCAACCTTATATCAACTCAAGACCTAATCCTGACATTCACCTTAGCTCTAACCGTAATGAGAAAACCAACAACTAACCCTAGCTTTACACTAATCTGTAGCCTAAACCTAACCTAAGTGTTTAACCCTACCATTACTTTTACACATTCCCTGATTCCATCCCTATATCAAATCCAGGCCTATCCTTAACTTCACCTTAACTCTAAACATAACACACAAACTGACACCTAATCCTAACTTTGATCCTAATCAATAGCCTAATCCACACTACCTGTTTAACCCTACTGTATCCTTACATATTCCCTGATTCTAACCTTACTCCAGGCTTAAAGCTAACCTTTGCGCTAATCTTCACCTTTAACTTTAACTCTGATACCCAACCCCAAATCTAACTTTAACCGTAATGCATACACTGAACCTGACCTAACTGTTTAACCCCACTGTAACCCTTACATATTCCCTGACTCTAACCTTTTATCAGTTTCAGGCAAATACCTCACCTTCGCCTTAACTCTAAGTCTAATACCCAACCCTAAACCTAACTTTAACCCTAATCTTTACTCTTACCTAACGGTTAACCTTGCAGTTAACCTTACATATTCCCAGACTCTAACCTCTTATCAACTCCAGGCCTAATCCTAACCCTTGCTCTAACCTTGACCTTAACTCTAATCATATCACCCAACCCGACACCTAAATCTAGATTTATCTATAACCATAAGGTGTACATAGTCCATCTGAATTACCAGACTGCTACCCTTCCTTTATTCACCCTAACTCTAACCTCATTTCAACTTCCTGCCTAATCCTACCCCTTGCTGTAACAGTCACTGTAACTCTAACCATAACACACCACCTCAAACCCAACCTAAAACATAATCTCAACACTAATCTGTAGCCTAAACCAAACCCAGCTGCTTTTCCCTAATATTATCTTCACCTTTTCCCCAAACCTCAGTATATATGAACTCTAATCATAACCCTTACTGTAACCTCACCTTTAACTCTAACCATCACACCCAACCCCAAACTTAATCATAGCCATACTTATTGCAAGCCCACTACACCCATACTCGGAGAAGTGATTTTGCTTGCTTTCACTTATGGCCTTTGCTTTGCTTACATTCAGCGGGCCATGCCCGCTTTCACTTTCGAAGCAGCCAGGACAATGGCGGCCGTTTGTTTGCAATGCCATAGGGCTCGCATTTAGGAATCAATCTTTTTTATTACGTGGCCGCTAGGTAGCAAATACACAGCTTAGCTGCCTACATCATAGCGCCGGCAGAGCGAAAACTACTGAGAATGACACAGCGTTCAGGTCTACATCCCTGAGGGCGACCCCGCGATGAGTTCAATCCATAGTGAGTCTTTAAGGCGCTTAGCGAAAGTACCACTTTTATAAGAAACATTAAACAAAAACACAAAAAAAAAACAACCCTCCCTCCCCCTACCCACCCTCCACCCTCTCTCCGCATCAGTTCGAGTCTGTCTAAGCCAGTGCACCCTTGTCGCTAATCAATGGTCAACCATCTAACAGTTCAATCTGTGGATGCACCAGTTGGTTCTAAGGGTATGAGTCGCAAAATTTGCAGATATTTCGGGCACGTTACTTCTCTCATATCTTTGGTAAGGATCTGCAAGAAAGGAGCCCATAGCTTCATAAATTCTTTGCCTTTCCCATCTACACTGAGCGATAACCGCTCCATTGCTAAGAGTTGCCAGAGCTTCTGAATCCAATCTCGAGGGTCTGGAATCGACAGGGACTTCCACTGCGCTAGGAGCACCTGCCATGCTGCAATTAATGCCATGGCAATCTGTTTACCCTTCAGGGATTTCAGCGGGAAGAACTTAGGATGGGGAAGGCCTAATAATGTATATTCAGGAGTACGAGGCAATGTAATCTGAAATGCTGCATCAATGTCATCAATGATTGCTGTCCAATAGCACACCAGCTTTGGGCAGTGCCACAGCAGATGCACCAGTGTGCCAGTAAGCCCACACCCCCGCCAGCAGAGGTCTGACTTGGACTTGTCCCAACCCTTAATGCGCACTGGAGTATAATACCAGTGAGTAATCACTTTATAGGCAGATTCCGCCCGCTGTATTGGAGGCAGTATGGTGCGCTCTGTAAAAAATGTGTTCCCACTCTTTGCGCGATAAGGGCCTCCCTAGGTCGGTTTCCCATCTAATTTGCGCTTTTGTGCTGTGCCACTGCGTGTGTGTAATAATCATGGAATAAAGTTCAGAGATGAGTTTACGATCATCCTTTTTATACACCAGCCATTTTTCGAAGGATGACAGGGGGCGGGACATGAGAGCGAAGTTCTCCGACCGCGTAACCCAGTGTGCGACCTGTGCGTAGTGAAAGGCATCTGACGCTGGTAAATCATAATCTCTACTCAACTGACGAAAGGGGATCATGCCCTCGAGATCGAACAGGGAACCCACCCTTTTACAACCCTCCTCCCTCCAGCGATGGAAGATCGGGGATGCACATCCCAGCTGAAAGTCGGGATTGTCCACAATGGGGGACATAGGGGAAGGAAAGGTGGTCCACCCTTTCGGGCCTGCTAACCGATCCCAAACCTTGAGAGTAGGGGAGGTAACCGGAGAGGAGTATAGCCCCCACGCTCTGTGCCTGCGCGGAAGCCACAGTTCTCGCCATATGTTCCGTCCGGCTACGGTTTGGTCCATAAAATTCCAGTGCTTGCTGGATAGGGGCCTGTTCCATTCCGTGATGTAACGGAGGCAAGTTGCCTGGTAATAGGCGCTCACTATCGGGAAGCCGAGTCCTCCCTGTGCCTTCGGGGAGGTTTCATGTGTAAATGCGAGGCGCGGTTTCTTATTGTCCCATAAGAATTTATTAAGGAGTCCCTGCAGCTTCCGAAGCGTGCCCGGTGGTGGGCTCAAAGAGAGCATTTGGAAGATGTATAAGATGTGTGGTAACACCGTCATCTTCACTGCCGCTATCCTGCCGTACCACGCCAGTTTGAGACGCGACCAGGCCGCCAGGGCCTTGGTCGTCTGTTCCATCAATAGGGTGTAATTAAGAGCGGCCGTCCTAGCGGTAGACGAGGTCAGGCGAATGCCCAGATATGTGATATCGGTGAACACCCACTGGAATGCAAAATCTTGTTGTAGGTCCCGCACCTCCATCTCCGGGATAGAGATATTGAGGATTTGCGACTTTGTAAAGTTGACCTTAAACCCTGCTACGTTTCCAAAAGTAGTAAGCTCCTTATTCAAGTACCGCAGAGTCATTCAGGGTTGTGTGAGTGAGAGGATGACATCATCGGCATACATACTGATTTTATGTATATCAGCTCCAAATTTAAGGCCCACGATGTCAGGGTTTGAGCGAATGCGTTGGGCGAAAGGCTCCATGTAGAGCGCAAACAAGAGCGGGGACAAGGGGCAGCCTTGTCGCGTGCCCCGGGCAATGGGGAACAGGGTCGACTTGCACCCATTGACCCGTACCGCCGCCGTGGGGGAGGCATATAGACAACGAACCCACCGGATAAAATTATCTCTGAACCCGAAAGTGCGTAGCACCGCAAATAGGTACTCCCAATCAACGCGGTCAAAAGCCTTCTCCGCGTCAATCGAGAGCAAGAAGGCCTGAGTGCGCGATCGGTGTATCAGGTCAATGAGGTGCAGTAACCTCTTAGTATTATCCCCTCCTTGCCGCGTTGGTATAAAGCCGGATTGGTCCGGGTCCACAATATTATCCATGAGGGGACCAAGTCGTGAGGCTAAAACACCCGCAAATAACTTCACGTCTATATTAAGGAGCGAGATCGGTCTATACGACCCACACTCGCTAGGTTCTTTCCCGGGCTTAAGTATTACAGAAATTGCCACCTCAGACATGGAAGGCGTCACTTCCCCAACGTCAAGGAAGGAGTTAAAAAGCCGCGTTAAATGGGGAGCCAGCTCAGCACAAAATGTTTTGTTAGACCTGCCAAAAAGACTCAATTCCATTTGGAGAATTTTTGAGAATACGGCGTAATTGTACTACTATGCAGGAATTTAGTTTACATGCTGAACAACTGCAGAATAGATTACTCCTGAGAGGCTACCCTAAACGTCTGGTTCGACAATCTCTGAAACGTGCTAAATACTACAACAGAGACACTTTGATCGAGAGTAGAGAAAAACAACCTCTGGACAAGTTAGTCTGTGTAGTCAATCATTCCAGTCTCAATAACAAAATTCAACAAGTGTTATATAGAAACTGGAAAATTCTTAATATCAACGAAGAAGAGAGGGCACTGATGAAACCGATTGTGGCTTTCAGGAGAAATTTAAACCTAAGAGATAAACTAGTGCATAGTAGAACAATAATACCCAAGAAAATAGAGGTTCAAAAAACAATTGATGGGCTACCCCCCATTTTAGGTAATCACCGGTGTGGGAATTGCCATGCTTGCCCGTCAGCTATTACCACACAAACATGGACCTATGGTACTAAGACAGGCAAACTGAAAAGCCATACTAACTGCAGAAGTAGTAACATAGTCTATCTCATTCTGTGCCCGTGTGGACTCGGCTACATAGGCGAGACAGGGAGGGAATTTCGAAGCAGGCTATCAGAACATAAATCAGCCATTAGGACTGGTAAAATACAAGCTCCGTTGGTAAGACACTTTTTGGACATGCACCAGAGCGAAGATGAGTTGAAATGGCTGATTCTAGAGAAAGTTGTCACCAAACTGGGTCACAATACTGAAAAAGTCAGAAAAGACAGGGAAACGTTTTGGATTTTCAACTGTGACACAGTCCGCAGAGGCCTAAATGAGGAGATAGTTTGGACAGTCACATAAATGTCTATAGTGAGATAGTTGCTATGGCGCATGGATCATATCATTAACTGCACACAATGCAGAGCTCATTTTTGTTTG
Source organism: Calotriton arnoldi (assembly GCA_963921515.1). NCBI lineage: Eukaryota > Metazoa > Chordata > Amphibia > Caudata > Salamandridae > Calotriton > Calotriton arnoldi. The sequence goes on along the minus strand of CAWUFW010001605.1, from coordinate 2,118,577 downwards.
CTTATGTTTGGGCACATTATGTATAACTATGCAGTAGATCATGGGTTTCTAGATAATCCGTCATATAGTAAATGACCAAGGGATTTTGGCTCACTAATAGAGAGTCATATTGTTAATATATCGCTCTTTCAATTGCACTGTCTGTGCTATTAGGTGTTCTTTGGTATCATTATTACCTTTCATATTTCCATCTTTTAATACTTAGCATTTCTTCTGCTATATTTTAAATATGCAAAATCTATCTCCATACTACCAACTGCAGACAGTCTAAGAGATATTTAAAGATGGCGGCTAGAATCGCCTTAGACCATTTAACAATCGGGATACAGACACAGCGTATATATATATTTTTTTTTGTGCTCTCTCTGTAAGCTTTGATCAAATAACTATAGTGTAGCATTTTATTCAATCGATAATGCTAGCACTTCATCAAGGTTGTGTAGATGCGTTTTTAGGAGTTACTTTTGCCGCCTAAGGCCCACCAGATGGATTTACTGGAATTTTGAGTAGGATTACTATACAAAATTACGAATATATTTACTGATTTAAGTCTTTATAAAAATTATTGTTTAGAGCTGTATCCAAACTATTCTCACTAAATATGGTATGGTACAAATGACACTCTAATATGGCGGACACAGTCGCAGTGTATTATTTCTCACTTAAGGGAGAAATAGCGCGCCTAGTCTCGTTGACCTTCGTCTGACCAATCACAGCGTAGTATCAGATTTAAAAATCGGCAAAGACGCTAAACTTGTTGACTATCGTCTCGAACGCCTAACGTAGTGCGGATCACGGGCCTCGGTTAAACAGCGACAATGGCAGGTAAGGATGTATCCGGGGTTTCCGCTTTAGTTAATCTCTAATGAATCTTTGATTCATTATTCAGTATTTGCAGCTTTATGGTCTTAGAGCCTTATTATGTAACTGCAGAGCATTTCCCGTTTTTAACATCGTCAAATAGTCAATAGTGCCGCTTTTAGCAATATGCCTAACATTCGCATACTTAGTATTAAGCAGCAGGACCATATGCTTTATCTAGCTGTAGGACAATGAATGTAAAGTGCTATTTGGTTGAACAATTTACACACATTTACAACTGATAAATTCAGGAATCCGTTAATTTTCGGTCATACTTAACCATTGCAGCGATACGAAATGAGCCTTAGAGAGGTCAAATTGAATAGTGCCGCTTTTAGCAATATGCCTAAGATTTGCATATGTAGTATTAAGAAGCAGGATCATATGCCTCACCTAGCTGCAGGACAATGAATGTATAGTGCTATTTGGGCGATCAATCTATGTATATTAACAGTTGGGAAATTCAGGAATTCGTTAAGTTTTTGGTCATACTTAACCATTGCAGCGTTACGAAATGAGTCTTGTAGAGGTCATAACAGGGGATATATAAATGATACCCTGTGCTGCTTGTATTTAGGAACATTTGTGTATCAAAACTTTTTGTCAGTATTGCAAGAGCCACTTCCTTCATATGGCTTATCTTGGCTGGGTGCTTATTTTGTTTCTCTACATAGCACCATGTATTTAGGAAATATTTACATTCTCTAAAGTTTGCGCCTTGATGACGATTTGGTTTGGTTTTCTTCTGCCCTTTGTAGCTTACTAATTTGATGAACACGTATATACAGCAACGGGAATTACCGGCTTAGGTTTGTTACATTACTGTAATAAGGAGTTCTAGATACCCTGATTTGAAGAAGTACTTAGCAGTGAGCCATCTAATAGGGTAAGTTATTTCTCCCTGCCTTCACTAATAGTCAGGATTACTCCCTGGACGTATGTGACAACTCAGCTGTCTTTTATTATTTTTATTTTATTTCTTAGATGTCGTGCGTATTGTACGCAAACAAATCTTTCTTGCAGCCGTAAAGCTTGTCCAGACGATTAGAAATATTTATAAAAACAATTCTTTCCGGCAGGTTGATTTTTACATGCAGGTAGACCATTTCTGGCTTTCAAAGCGGTTGCATGTGCCTTTCTTGCACATTTTTCTATTCACATTTTTCTTATTTTTCTTATTTAAGTGCACGGATGAACTAAGTGTTTCTCTTCATCTTCTTTCATGTATGGTGTAGGCTATTTGTTCGGCAACTAGTTTTCATGGTTGTGTTAAATCACATTGGGAACTACCACCTCTATTCACTTTATGACCGGAGGAAACACCTCAAGATAGGAACCACGGGGAGATAATGAAGTAATTACTTGACTTGGTATCAACTTTGTATTGAAATTAGATGCTTGTTCCTGCCACTCCCCCATCATTACTAAAATCAATGTTTTTAACACCTTACAGATAACCCCCGGCTATTGTTGGGTCTGAGATTTCGCTCCCTTTTATTTGGTCCTGAAGAAGGTGGCTTGTCCACTGAAACGCGCGTAGACCAAGACCGAGTCCAACTCTGAGAAGAGGTCTATGGAGGAATAGTACCATCAGACATCGCCTTTTTACCAACTCTCTGTCTTCCCTCCACCGAATTGTTTAGACCCCTCATAGGATTGAATCTCATGTGGTTTTTATTCATATTAGGATGATTGTAGAATGTTTGAAGTAGGTTGTGTGGTATGAATGAATGATTGGTGGTTGCTGTGGGGTTATAAACTTTAATGTTTACAATAATGTATTATTTGTAATGCTTTTGTGTCACATTGATTGAATATTTCATAAATAAATTGTACTCATGTAAACTTTTTCCTAATGTGAATCAGAACAAATATAAAATGATAAAAATGTCTTTGGAGAATTTTTAAAGAAAATAAAAAAACATAAATGAATATTTTGTAATTGGTATAATTTAGATGTACAAGTGATTCATGATTTGGTTGTTGGCAGGATAGAACCTGAAGGGGTCAGCATTAAAGCAATATAGGTCTGATTAGAGGTTTTGTAGTTTAAGTTTGTCTTTCCCCTCTCCTCTAGGACCTAAAGTAATTTTAGGGGGGGCCTTTTGTTCTTACAAAATGTTTTGTAGAACAGGGCCGGGAAGCCGTCCGGACCCGGTGATTTAGCCACTTTGAGCCGCGCTATCGCCGATATTACCTCCTCAATACGAATAGGGGAGTCCAAGTTGTCAGCGGATGACTTAAGCAAGGGAGTGATATCACAGGAGGCCAGATATTCCCCTGGATCATGCAAATGGGCATCTCCCTTCGAGTAGAGGCGGTGATAAAACTGACGAAAGGTATCGGCAATAAGGGCATCTGTGGGATGTTCTACTGCATTCTGGTCCCGTATGGAGGGGATTGCAGACGCCTGCGCTTGCGCCCGAAGTCTGTGTGCGAGCATCCTCCCACACTTATCCCCACTGAGGTAGAATTTATGCCGGAGCCGCAGGAGCGCATGCTCAGCCCTGTCTAGGTCCAGATGCGCCGCGTCTCCAGCTTCCTCCAGACTCTCGGTGCCCCGGTGCGCTTGTGAACTGCCTCTAATTCTCCCACCTCCTTTTCTAGCTCCACACGTTTCTCTTTGCGAAGTCGCGCTACAGACGCCGCAACCACAATAAATTCCCCCCTTATTACTAACTTCAGAGCCTCCCAAACCGACCCGAGGGGCATGCCTCCCTGGTCATTCTCAGAGATGTAATGTTTTATAGAGTCCCGAATCCGTTGAGTGACGTCATCAGAGTGAAGGAGGGATTCCCGGAGTCGCCAGCCCGGAGGTACAGAACGCGCACATCGCGCTGGGAGCTGGTCTGAAATGAGGGCATGGTCTGAGAGGGAGCGAGGAGTAATATCCGCGTCGTGTAAGTGCGGAAGAAGAGATGAGGAGGCTAAAAAATGATCCAAACGCGCATACGTTTTGTGTGCCGCTGAGAAGTATGTATAGTCGCGCTCATTAGGGTGTTGTATGCGCCACACATCACACAGCCCCCAGTCAGTCAGCCATTGTTTCCCAGCTTGTGTTAGCGCCCCTGCGTGATGAGACCTCTGTCCTGATCTATCCATCTCCGGCTCCATCACAACATTCAGGTCTCCCCCGATCAAGAGCGCTGAATCAGGAGAAGCAAGAGCCTCGGACAGAGCTAGGCGCAAAAAGGGTTCTTGTCGCTCATTCGGGGCATATAAGGACCCAACCGTAAAAAGGACATCTCCCCATTGCACCCTGACCGCCAACAACCTTCCCTTTATTTCCGTCACCGTAGAGACTACTTTGCATTGTGAGCGTGCACTAAAAAAGATCGCCACCCCATTTTGTTTGGACAATCCCGAGGACCAGAACTGCTGTGGGAAGCGTCTAAACCTCATACGCTTGGTGTCTTTAGCTAACAGATGGGTTTTTTGGAGCAGACAAACATCCCCTCCCGCGTTTTCTAAAAGGGAGAGTATTGCAGATCGCTTGACAGGATTATTCAACCCCCGTACATTCAAGCTAACAATTTTCAGGTCTCTACCCATCAAAGCAGTGGGGAAGAGAAACGCTATGTCCCGTCCCCAGAACACCAGAATCAGAGCCAGTGAGGGTCATTTCCCAGAACCGGGTTACCTGCCTGTCTCGCCCGTGAACTGATGCGGAGCCCCAATAGATCACCCGAAAATACCCCCTGTCAACAACATAAGAAACCCCTAAAGGAAACAAGACAGAGAAAAAACAAGAAAACCTGACAAAAGTTCGTCTCAGTGGCCAGTGTCATGGGGAACGTGGCCCAGGCCCAATCCGCACCAAGGTTGACGTGTCCATCGCTCCGATGTTCAGGGCGTAACAACACTGCGCTCAGTCGGATGGCCTCTCCCCCCCGACGCCGCCTAAAGCGCCCAAGTGATCGCCATGCCAAGCAGCTCAAGGTGTCTCGGGGTTATCCGTTACGTGTGCGACTGATGAGAGGGCCGCCTCCCTCTCCAGCTTGCTAGTAGCCGTGTCAGGTGCGGGGCTTGGTAGCGATCCCCCCACTCTTTGCAATTCAGTGGAGCGGCGTCGTCTGCGAGGGAGCGGTTGAGCATCGCCTGTCCCAGTGGGGGGCTTCTCCATACCCAGCTTGTCATACGCTTCCTCCAAGGATCGAATCTGAAGCAATTTGCCCTGATGCTTGAAAATGAGGCGGAACGGGTGGCCCCAGGAGTAAGGGATCTTCTGATCTCGGAGATGGGTGGTGATGGGCTTAAATTCTCTGCGTTTAAGCGGTGTGGAAGCTGCTAAGTCTTGGTAAAGCGTAGGTTGGTGACCGCGGAACTGCACTGGGTTAAGGTCCCTAGCCCCACGCAAGATGCGTTCTTTTAGTTGAAAATCATGCACGCAGACAAGTATGTCAGGGGGGGAGCTTTAGCACCCCGTGGAAGGCCCACTCGGTGAACACGGTCCATTTGTATCTCCTTTACCTCCTCGTCCCCAAGGATCTGTAGGAACAAAGAGCTAACATAGGCACGGAGGTCATCCCCTTCACCTTTCCACGGAACCGCCCGAATCCGGATATTGTTACGTCGGGAGCGGTTCTCCAAGTCCTCCGCATGAGATTGCAGATTTATGTTCTGCTCTCGAAGACGCAGCATCTCCTGCTGCAGCTGGTGCAAATCATCCTCCCTGCTCAGATCGTGCTCTTCCAATGTCGCCACTCTTTCCCCAATTCCATCAACATCACGCCGAACCTCCCGCAGATCCGCAGAGAGCTGTGAACGGAGGTTCTGAATGTCCTCCTTGATAGCGGAGAAGAGCTCGATCATGAAGGCCTTAGTCGCTGGCGCGTCCTCCCCGTCTACCAGCGCCGGTCCAGTTGTAGGCTGTGTTGCAGAGTGCCCCGGCGTTTTCTGCAAAAGGTCCTTCAGGGACTTGTCTTTCTTTCCCCTGGTCAATGACATACTGGCTCCGGGCGATCTCCACTGGACACTCCTCGTGCTCCTTTCCTTGGATGAGAATAACGATGCAGGACCCGCACTACCACCAGGCCTTTCTCGACGGGTCCGGCGAACTGCGCCAGTATGCTGCCGGCGCGCAGGGGGAAGCACTCACTCGGCTCCGCACAGTCGACTTGCGTCACCTCCGCACGCTCCGTGTTTTCTGCCGGTCCCGGGCCGGCCCGCTCACCCCCGGTCCTATATTCTCCTGTCTGGCAGCTTGGGACCAGCGTAAGGAGTATCTTGACCCGGCGAGGCACCGGACCCAAAGGTCAGCAGAGCTATGTAGCATCCAGGAGGAGCCAGGGCCACTAGGACGATCACCCCACCACTAGCGCACCTCAGGGTGTAGCACTTGCAGGTTGATGGAGCGCCGCAGCCACCAAGTCGTCGTCCCACAGCCCGCCACCTGATCGACCACACCGGGAGGGAGCATTCATTAAGGACCCATCGGGGCAGGGCCTACTCGGATCACGAAGACCTGTCGATCAGTGGGGGTCGCGGGTATGTCCTCAATCACTCCAGGCACCACCAAGGGCAAGGTATGCTAGGCCACAGGGAGGAAGCGAGTGCTGTTAAAACCGTCAAGGGGTGTTCAGTAGTCACAATGCAAGCTGCCTCGCTTAGTCTCTCCCCTTATGAGGCTCAAATCTCGTGGTCCTGCTGTTCCCACTAGGCCTCGCCGTCCCCTCCACACCAGTGCTCCGAGCAGGGCAGCGCTGCAGTGTCCCGCTTTTCCAGCTCTCACGCACCGGTGGCAGCCCCGAGCGGGCCGCCGCTCCGTCTGCCGATTAGCGGACCGGGTCTTGTCTCCGTAGGCTGCGCCCCACACCCCCGGCCCGTCACTCCTCACCTGCGGGCCCCCGGGGGGATCCTCGCTGCAGCAGCGGCGATCACTCTCGGCCGCACCACCAGTCCAGGACTCCGCACAGCAGTCGGGGATCCGGATCAGCAGCCCTCTCAACGCCGAAACAGAGGCTCTCCCGCTCACGCACTCTCGGCAGCCATCTTCTGCAGGGCTCGTGTAGGCCGTCACCGGGGCCCCCAAAATGGCGCTGTCTTCAGATCGCGTCCGGTGGCGATCGCGCCAGCTCTGCTTACGCTCCGGACAGTCTCACCGAGGATCCCATCCGAGAGGGGATGTGTGTGGCTGTTGCTGAGGTTTCTCGGCGCGGGACGCAGCGGGATCCTAGGCTGTCTGCGCATCCACACGGTGGCCCACACGGCCGCCCCTCCCCCACCGGGCCGCAGCAATACCGGGGCAGGGAAGGGTCCGCACGGCGGTACAGGTCACCCGTGTCTACCAACCGAGCCCGTCTGCGCCCATCCGCGACCCGACCGCGACCAGCGCCAGGAACCCTAGACCTCCGCCCGCCAACGCTACGACCCAGCAGCACTCCACGCACTCAACCCAGGCCGCAACAACAACTGCAAGCTAGCATCACCAGCCGACTCCCACAGACCCTTCAGCTGTCACCGCTGCGGCACACCTGCAGCACCGCCAAGAACACGGATCCAGCACAACCCGCCCACAAGAACACAACCGAACCGAAGACCCTGCAATGCATCCTCCTCAACGTCCGATCCCTCCACAAACACGCCACAGAAATCTGGGACCTCCTCGACAGCACCACCCCCGGACGTAGCGTTCTTCACCGAAACCTGGACCAACACCACCTCGGGACCGGACATCGCCATCGCCATCCCCCAAGGATACAAGATCTCCAGGAAGGACCGCCCCACCCGCCCAGGAGGAGGAATCGCCATCGTCCACAAATCCAGCCCCCGCCTGAGCACACTCCCTGACGAGCCCACAGAACTGATGGAACACCTTCACTTCAAGATACTGGCCAGCCCCACCGCCACCCTCCGAGGAACCCTCATCTACCGACCCCTGGACCCCGCGGACCCTTCGCCAACTCCATCACGGACATTATCTCCCCGCAGGCCATCGCATCCACCAACTACACCCTGCTGGGAGACCTCAACTTCCACCTCGACAACCAACTGGACCCCAACACCACATCCCTCCTGGACAACCTCCACAACATTGGACTGCGCCAGATCGTGACCGAGCCCACGGACTCAGCAGGACACACCCTCGACCCCCTCTTCACTACAGGAAACTCCATCACCTGCAGCCACACCACCGAACTCCCATGGACCGACCATCGGTGCGTCCACTTCACCTTCAGAACACCCACCATCCACAGACACCAGCACCTGCTTCCACGAAGAAACTGGACCAAAATCACCGACGACCAGCTCACCTCCTCACTCAACAACTCCACCCCAACCATCGCGGAAAACGACAACCCCAACACCGCAGCCCGAACCCTGCATAGATGGATCACGGACAGCAACAACACCATAGCCCCCCTCAAGAAAAACAACAATACCCGCGCCAAGAAAGCCAGATGGTTTACCACCGAACTTCGAGAGTCCAGAAGCACATGCCGCCGCCTCGAAAAGGCCTGGAGGTACACCAAATCCACAGAAGCCCACGACAACTTCAGAGCCGCCACCAACGCCCACCATCAACTCATCAGAGAAACGAGGAAAAAAGCGATTGAAGACAGAATCTCCACCCACGCGCACAACAGCAAGGAACTCTTCAGCATCATCAAGGAGTTCGCCCAACCCACTAGCGAGTCTACCGACATCCCTCCCTCACAAGACCTCTGCGACAAACTCAGCACCTTTTTCCACCACAAAATCAAGAGCATCTACGACAACTTCGATGAAGACAACCAACACACTGAACCCTCACCAACCACCCCCGACACCCGGAAACCAGCGATTGACGACTGGACAGCCCTCACCACGGAAGACACACTGAAGACAATGAAGTCAATCCACTCAGGGGCCCCCACGGACCCCTGCCCCCACCACATCTTCAACAGAGCCGCCGACACCATCGCACCCATGCTCCGCCACACCATCAACCGCTCCCTGGCGACCGCCTCGTTCCCCGACGACTGGAAACACGCCGAGGTCAACCCCTCCTAAAGAAACCCTCAGCGGACCCCACCGACCTCAAAAACTACAGACCCATCTCCCTGCTCCCGTTCCCAGCGAAAGTCATCGAGAAAGCCATCAACAGCCAACTCGCCACATTCATTGAAGAACACAACATCCTCGACTCCTCCCAATCCGGCTTCAGAAAAAACCACAGTACGGAAACCGCCCTCCTCGCCGCAACAGACGACATCCGCACCCTACTGGACAAAGGAGAAACAGTAGCCCTCATCCTCCTCGACCTATCAGCGGCGTTCGACACAGTCTCCCACCGCACCCTAATACGCAGACTCTACGATGCAGGAATCCAGGACAAGGCCCTCGACTGGATCCGCTCCTTCCTCTCCGGCAGGACGCAGCGGGTCAGACTCCCCCCTTTCCTCTCGGACCCCACACCTACCACCTGCGGAGTCCCCCAGGGCTCCTCCCTCAGCCCGACGCTCTTCAACGTCTACATGCCTCCACTCGCCCCCATCATCAGAACCTACGGACTCAACATCGTGTCATACGCAGACGACACCCAGCTCATCCTCTCCCTATCCAACGAGCCCAACACCGCCAGACGCAACTTTCGAGAAGGCATGGAAGCCGTCGCCAAATGGATGAAAAACAGCTGCCTACAACTAAACACCAACAAAACAGAAGTACTCATCATGGGCCCAAACCCCGATGCCTGGAGCGACACCTGGTGGCCCCCCGCCCTCGGAAACCCGCCAACCCCCACGGACCACGCACGCAACCTGGGAATCATCCTGGACTCCGAGCTCAAAATGGACCGCCAGATCAACTCTGTCTCGTCTTCCTGCTTCCACACCCTCCGCCTCCTTCGTAAGACCTTCAAATGGATCCCCCTCGAACACCGAAAGACCGTCACTCACGCCCTGGTCACCAGCAGACTCGACTACGGCAACGCACTCTACGCCAGAATAAACAAAAACCTCACCCGCAAGCTACAGAACATCCAGAACGCCGCCGCAAGACTGGTCCTCAACCTGCCAAAACACTGCCACATCTCCCAGCACCTGCGCACTCTCCACTGGCTCCCTGTCGAGGCGAGAATCACCTTCAAGATGCTCACCCACGCACACAAGGCCCTCCACGGCACCGGACCAGCATACCTGAACAGCCGACTCAAATTCCACGCACCCCAAAGGACCCTACGATCAGCCCAGCTCTCCTACGCCGTGGTCCCCCGCACCAGAAAGACCAGATCGGGAGGCCGCTCCTTCTCCTTCCTCGCGGCCAAAGCATGGAACGCCCTTCCGCTCCACCTCAGACAAACAACATCGCTCCCCATCTTCGCAAGAAACCTCAAAACCTGGCTTTTCGACAGACCCCCTCCTTGATGGATGGAACCTGCACCCCCCCCCCCAGCGCCTTGAGACCCTTACGGGTGAGTAGTCGCGCTTTAACAAACCCCTGATTGATTGATTGATTGATGATCTCGGAGGCTTCGGATCGGAATGGTGGGAGGCGGACTCTCTGGGTTCTGCCGGCGAGGAAGGAGGTGGCCCATTCCAGGGCCTTGTCTCGGATCCCTGCGTCGTGGAGGCGTGCGCGTAGAGTGCGGTGGCAGACAGTGTCGAAGGCGGCGGAGAGGTCCAGCAGGATGAGGGCTGCGGTCTCACCGTTGTCCAGCAGGATCCTGATGTCGTCGGTGGCGGCGATGAGGGCAGTCTCAGTGCTGTGGTTGCTGCGGAACCCCGATTGGGATGGTTCCAGGATGCTGTTTTCTTCGAGGTATGGGGTTAGCTGTTTGTTGACGATCTTCTCGATGACCTTGGCTGGGAACGGAAGCAGGGAGATGGGCCGGAAGTTCTTGAGGTCTCTCGGGTCCGCCTTGGGTTTTTTGAGTAGGGCGTTGATCTCTGCGTGTTTCCAGCTCTCTGGGAAGGTCGAGGTCTCGAAGGAGAGATTGATGATGTTGCACAGGTGGGGTGCGATGGAGCTGCTGGCTTTGTTGAAGATGTGGTGCGGGAAAGGGTCTGATGGGGAGTCGGAGTGTATTGTGCTCATGGTCTTGATGGTGTCATCGATGTTCACGCTGGCCCAGGCTGGCAGGGGGTCGTGGTCGATGGTGTGCGGCGGGTCTGGTGCATCGATCTTAGTTGGGGCTGTCTGGGTGTTGAAGCTGTCATGGATGTCGGCGATCTTGCGGTGGAAGAAGGTGGCGAGGGAATCGCACAGGGCTTGCGACGGCGGGATGTCGTTGGTGTTGGAGCTGGGGTTGGAGAGTTCCTTCACGATGTTGAAGAGCTCCTTGCTGTTGTGTGCGTTGTTGTCGAGGCGGTCTTTGAAGGAGATTCTCTTGGCGGACTTGATGAGGTGGTGGTGGTTACGGATGGCGTCTTTGTGGGCTGCGTGGCTGTCCGGTGTCTTATCACTGTGCCATTTCTTCTCTAGTTTCCGGCAGGTACGCTTGGAAGCTAGGAGTTCCGAGGTGAACCAGCTGGCTCTTTTGGTGGTGTCACTGTAGGTGAGTTTTTTCAGCGGGGCGAGGGTGTTGGCACAGTCGTCCATCCATCGTCTGAGGTTGCAGGCAGCGTCGTCGGTGTTGGATGGGTCGGAGGGAGGGCTGAGAGCGAGGTTTGCCCGTAGTTGGTCTTCGGTGGCATTGCTCCAGCAGCGGCGTGGGATCAGTTGGGTGCGGTGGTGTGTGGTGGGTTTCTGGAAGGTGAAATGGATGCAGCGGTGGTCGGTCCAGAGGAGTTCCGTGGTGTGGCTGAAGGAGACGTGGGAGCTTGAGGAGAAGATGGGGTCAAGCGTGTGGCCGGCGGAATGGGTCGGTGTTGTGACGAGCTGGCTCAGACCGAGGTTGGCGAGGTTGTCGATCAGGGTGGTGGAGTTGCTGTCGTTGTTGTTCTCCAGGTGAAAGTTCAGGTCTCCGAGGAGGATGTAGTCGGTAGAGGTCAGGGCGTGCGTGCTGATGAAGTCGGCGATGGAGTCGCTGAACTGGGGTCGGGGCCCAGGGGGTCTGTAGACAAGGGTGCCTCTAAGGGTGGTGTTGGGGTCTGTGTGGATCTGGAAGTGCATGTGTTCGGCGGTGCTGAGAGTGTCGTCGGTGCTGGTCGAGACCCTGATGGTGTTCTTGTGGACGATGGCGATTCCTCCTCCTACTGCGTTGATGCGGTCTCTACGGGTGATCTTATAGCCGTCTGGGATGGCTATGGCGATGTCGGGGGCGGAGGAGTCGTTCATCCAGGTCTCTGTCAGGAAGGCGACGTCTGGTGATGATGTGTCGAGCAGGTCCCAGAGCTCGACGGCGTGTTTGCGTGCGGAGCGGGTGTTCAGTAGGATGCATCGGAGGTGGTTGAGGTACTTCTTGGCGGGCGCCTCGGTGGCTCTGAGGCTGGTGTAGCTGCAGTTCCGGCAGGAGAAGGGACCATGGGTGCGTTTCGGGGCGGCCTTGAAGCAGTTGTGCGCCCGTCCGGGGTTGAGAGCGTGGAGTGTGGTGGCATCGTATCGGCGTCGGTCCTCGAGGCTGGAGCGGGGGGCGCATGGCCCAGGGGTTCTGGCGCTGGGCGTGGTCCAGGCGCGGACGGGTAATGGCATGCGATGTATTGCATGCGTTGTAAACGATGTTTCCTGTCCAGAACTGTTCATTTTATCTCGTCTCGTTTCTACGCCTTTTCTGTGTGCAAATGTACCTTTTTGAGGATGTTGTGCTAGTAGTTTGCTTATTCCTGAAACAGCCACATGCATAGAACAGACGCGCAAGCTCACAGTCGGCGCATTCCTGCCTCTTCCAAAGATGTATGCTTCGTACAGACGCCTTCACTGCGCATGTTCTACAAATCGGAAGCTACTACTCTGCGCATGCATAATACAACGATACACCGCACATTGTTTCACCGTGAGGAAGCTGTGTGTGTTGTCTAGGGGAGCCGGAACATTTTTACTATTCTCATCATTGCCTCTGACTCCAGGGCAGAGATGTCCCTACAACATTCAGATGAGGTCAGCCACATCTTGTACGGTAACGGTATTTGATGGTCAGACCTGCTCCGTTCAACTGCTTTTCTAATAGGGGGCGGGGTTGGCGGGGGGCATTCTTTGCTATGCTGTTATTTGCTAATGTTACTGGTTATCATTATATAGCGCCCACCAAACACCGACTTGTCTTTTGACGCTTCAGCATTGGGTATTGTAAACGCCTACTTCACTGTGCTCGGTTTATCCTCCTCAAACAGAGGGATATTGTGCACTGCTTCATAGCTGCGGACTCAGGGTTAGACACCGACATATGCAGCAGTTGCTTTACCTACTGAGCACTTTTAACGGCTAATGCTGCAAACCCTCGTTTAGCACATCAGCATAGCTGCCAAGGTTTCTGATTACTTGTATGACATTTTCAGAATTTTAGTGCCATTATGAGTGACATTCGACGACTATGAGTGACACTTTCTCTCGAGAAAAAATCAAGCAACGGAGAGGAGGGAAACATATAATTATCAGCAATTACACCCATTTGGGCAACGAGATACTCTAAGGAGATCATAAAACTGCTGCAAAGTACCAGGAATGGAAGGGCAGTCCTCCTCAACAGGTGCCAAAAGCAATACCACATACTTCTTCGGCTTTCTTCCATGCACCTACTCCTTCAAAACACCCACTCCCTTCTTCAAAGTGCTCGAATACACTCGCATAATCTCCTCTTATCTTACACTTTACACCTGTTGCACTGCAGAACCGCAGATAATTGGCACAGCTCTCTCCAGTGTAAAATTGTCAGTCCATGCTACAGCACCTTACCAGAGTGATCATTAAATCCAAACTTCTTCCTGTAAACTATTGCTTTAACTGGGCAGAAGGTGTCTGGTACTGAGTACCTGCACTTCTTGAATTTAAAAGGGAGAGCATCTGCACTTCTCAGCACTGCTGTAATACATTTAATGGGAGAGTACCTGCACTTCTCAGCACGGCTGCAATACATTTAATGGGAGAGTACCTGCACTTCTCAGCACGGCTGCAATACATTTAATGAGAGAACAGCAGCACTTTGGAGGAGCGAATAGGTACTGTGGATAATAAGTACCAGCACTTTTTCTATGTTTCCATTTAAAGTACTGCCTGTAACTTTTCATGGGTGTACATCACCCCTCCAACCGCAGACATCACTGTGTCAGCACTGATTACTTGGCCCTTCTGGACACCCCACTTACCAACTTTCTGGACTACGGGGGTCTGCTAAATTGCCAATCACCTGAACTGGTGCTGGCATTGCGGTTATTGCAGTGCACTATGTGCGCCTTCACTTTCACAATGGGGCCACACGCACCACTCGCGGGACGGGCCGCGCAGCTCACCCAAATCGTTGCTTTTTTTTATTATTTACGTTTGTCAACTCAAACAAATGCTTTTTTTTGTAAAATCGCCCCATACCGCGGGTCGTCTAAAGAAAGGGGCGTGGCCGCCATTAAAGTGAAAGCGCGGCATGGGGTGCTTTTACAAACAAGCATTTGTAATGTAATAGGTCTAGCATTTGCGAGAGTTTAATCTATTGGCATTGTAAATGACAATACCTTTTATTTATGTTTTAAAAACCAACACATAAATAAAAGGCATTGTCATTTACAATACCAATAGCTCAAACTCTGCAAATGCTTGTTTTATAGTGCTACTCATAGTTCATTCACACTCAGTTCTGTGATCTGCATGGTACACGGTCTTTGCAGCAGGCATATTAGCCCTCTGTACTACTTTGCGGTGAGTTAATACTGCCTCTAGAAAAAATTCCGAACTCTCACTAGTATTATATATTAATCACCAGAGTTATATTGACATTTTTATTGTTGCCTGAAAAATGTCTGATGCACAAGGAAGCTCATGTGCTTTTAAACCCAAAATTATTTTTAAACTTAGCGCCCCCTCACCAAAGTCAATGGCAGCTGCACCGGTCGCACCGCCCTAAAGCCAGTCCTGCTGTCAGCAATGGGGCAGGATACGCATTTCCAGAAATGGTGTCAAAGCTAACCTCATAGCCCTTATATGAGGAAAAAGATCTTTGTAAGTGGTGGGGTGTGATACTTTCCCCAAATTCCAACAAGCAAAACAATTTATCAGATTTCTTGTAGAAGATTTAAGGGAGAGTAGACTTCTCCCCTGAGAATTAAAAAAACAATTTGGGATCACATTTCTAAAATGCCGTAGACCCTTATGGGCATTCATGAAATATTCCAGTACTTTCATGGTGCATCAGAGAAGCCTGGTCTTTCCTAGTAGTAGATCTAATTTTTTTCAAATGTCTGAAGTCAGAAATGGCTTCCACTATACCAAGGTCATCCTTTTTTCATGGATGAGCCCCTTATGCCAAGGAGTACATTCAATATGATAGTGCCAGAAATTTACCATGGATACCTCAGCCACAGTCATGGGGACCTCTAAAAATTCCCTCCGGTATACAAGGGTCAGCATTTTGCCATTGACACCCCCTTTAAATTGAGTACAGGAAATCTTATGACAAGAGTTTCCTCAAATGTCAGTTCCAACATTTTGCTATGGATCCACCTCATATGCTAAGAATTACATGCAGCATGTCAGGGCCTTCGGCCATTTATGGTGGCACGTGTTCTGTGTCCCTGCCGCAGGGTATGACTAGGTGAGACAGTTCGAGTCCCCACAGCCAATGATGATGTCTTCATAGAAGCATGTCAGGGCCTTCGACCAGTTATGGTGGCGCATGTTCTGTGTCCCTGCCGCAGAGTATGACTAGGTTAGCAGCTTTCTCAGTTAGACAGTTCGAGTCTCCACAGCCAATGATGATGTCTTTGTAGAACCATATCAGGGCCTGCAGTTTGCCATAGGTAACACCTCCCATCCATATGCTATTAGTGCCCTTGTCCATAAGGCAAGAATAAACTCCAGTATGCCAGACCAGCAGCACACTTGCACACATAACACACATACACTCACACACACACATTCTCTCACACACACATTCTCACTATATCTCTTGCACTCTTTTGTACCTTTGTACTGTCACACTCACACACAGACACACTGCCACTCACACTTCCTCTAGTCAATCTGCATTTATTATTTTAGAAAAGCTTGCCCTGCTGCTTCTGCTCTACCTGCCTTGCTTTTTAGTGAAGCTTAATAAGAACTTATTCTCTCTATGCTATTCAAAATGAATAATATATTGCCTTGTCAATGTTTGTTATAGGTATGATGTGAATGAAAAGTTCACTTACTTAAAATATCTGTATGGAGCTTATATTTGGTTTCCATGTGGATCAAGCAGTTACAGTATTGGAAATGAACTAATCCACGATCTAACATGTAATATCACAGCATCCAACTGATCTTATGAAATGCTTGATTTATTCAGCAACCATGGATTTCATCTAGTAACACTTTGCATTTTTGGGGTTTTGAGACCCAACTTACAATGTAAAAAAACTATGTGTCCAGGATTAAATCTTTGTGGTAAATGGAAAGCCTGGAATGGCTGAAGGTGTCACACGATCCCCAATCCATCGCCATACCCCACAGCCTCAGCCCTAGCTCCCTCCTTGTGCCATCCCACATTCTCAGTCCACTCACCCCTCTTGTACCAGCCCCGTTGTTGAAGATGGAATTAAGTAGGCATCTAGTACCACGGACAGAGCAGGTATTCTGTGGGAGCCTCTGTAGAAATATGTGTTTATTCATGAGAGTTGTGTAATTTTTATATGTGCAGAGTAAGAGGTGTGCTCATGTCAGTGCTGAGTGATGGTGAATAGTATGAGTTCAATGTGAGTGGTGTGAGTGTACAGTGAAAAATGTGCCAATGTGAGTGTCAGGTGAGCTGCATGAATGCAATATGAGAGGAGGGCCCATGTGAGTGTCTCGTGAGAGGAGTGCGTGCAGGGTGAGAGGAGTGAGTGCAGGGTGGTGTGAGTGGTGTAAATGTAGGGTGAGTGGTGTGCCTGTGTGTGTTGCAGGATGAGCGGCGAGAGTGAAGGGTGATCTGTGAGAGTGACTGGTGAGTACATGGTGAGAGGAGTTAGTGCAGAGTGCTTGGTGTGTCCCTATGAGTTCCGGCAGACCATTGTCCCTGTGGGCAGGCAGGATGAACAGAGTGCCTGTATGAATGCAGGCTGAGAGGTTTGTCCGTGTGAGTGCAGGGTGAGAGGTGTGAGGAGGAAGTGCAGGGTGAGTGGTGTGACTCCAGGGTGAGTTCTGTGCTTGTTTGCGTGATGTGAGTGCTGTGCCCATGTGGGTGAAGATGTGCCTGAAGATGTGAGTGAAAGGTGAGCTGTGTGAGTGACAGGAGTGCCTATGTGAGTGCACAGTGAGCGATGTGACAGTGTAAGAGGGTGAGAGGAGTGACTGCAGGGTGAGTGATGTGGCATGCGAGTTTGGGTGCAGGTGAAAGTGCAGAGTGGGAGGAATTAATGCATAGTGAGTGAGTGAGATTGCAAAGTGAGCAGTGAGAGTGACAGGTGAGTGAAGTGTCACATGAGTGCAGGGTGAGTAGTGTGCTGTTGTACTGGTGTAAGTGCAGAGTGAAAAGCGTGAGTGCATGGTGAGTGGTGTGATTGAAGTGTGATCACTGTGAATGCAGAGTGAGCGGTGTGCTCATGTGACCACAGGGTAAGTGGAGGTAGAACGGCATGAGTTTATGGCGAGGGGTATGAGTGCAGTGTGGTCGCTGTGAGTGCAAGGTGAGCTGTGCACACGTGTGAGTGCAGGGTAAGCGGAGGATGAATGCTGTGAGTTTAGGGTAACAGTGTAATTGCTTTGAGTGCAGGGTGAGCGGTGAAAGTGACAAGTGAGTGGAGTGTCGTGTGCGTGCAGGGTAAGGAGTGTGCTCATGTGAGTGCAGGGTTGGTGGAGGGTGAATGGCGTGAGCGCATGCTGAGCAGTGTGAGTGCAATGTGATCGCTGTGAGTGCAGGGTGAGCGTGAGAGTGAAGGGTGAGTGATGAGAATGAGGAGTGAGTTGCCTGAAGCAGGATGTATACCCAGACACCTGGAGTAACTCAGCATTGTATTGACGGCAGGCGTAGGGTTTCAGATATGTTAAACTATTGCTATTATGGCATCAATCAGGGATGGAGAGTGGAAGAAATAAATAATGTGCTGATTCTGCAACAAACGTTCAGTCTCCTGATTAGGGTTGCCAGCTGATAGGCATTTTCACAAAATGCCTTCTCCCCCTGTGGCAGTAAAAATAAAATACAAATGTAAGGAATGAATAGGCAGAGTGGGGACCCAGGGGTTACTGGAACCAGTGAACAAAACAAAACAAACAAAGGTTTGTTAAACAGTTGCAATCGGATGTAAATGGTCTTTTAAAGACCTGTGAAAAACTTGGGTGTGGCGGAGATAACACTCCAGACACTGCCCACCCGAGCCCACAGCAGCTCCAAGCTGCAGCAGCCCGAGCTGAGACACACGACGGTGGGGGGGAGGCCTGTCGTGTAGCTCCTATAATAATTATACTGGATCTGCGCGTTTGGACATCATACACTGTAGGATTGGTGTCAGACTGTTTCTGAACACCCCCACCGAGTATGTTGGCCTTTTGTACCAACTAGCTCACAGTGCCACTAGAGTCTCCTCTTACCAAGGAGAGAATAGTTCCTGGCACCATCGAACATGACATCCCTGATCCCTCAGGACTGTGGAAACAATATACTACTTGTCGCTCAGTCACTCGTACTTACTTAGTCTGTCTCAGAGAGATACACAGAATAAACAGGCTGGGCGTTTTCAATAAGTATTTATTGAACAGTTGTTATTCTGGTGTAGAATAGAGGAGCTGCAACAACCGTTAGACAGTTCAGATATAAATGATTAGTAGTACTAAAAAGGTAAATGGATGGTATAGCTCTACCATCTTACAATAATCATGAATACATACGAGTATATAAAACACATGATAAAAAGATGTGTACTCTTACGATGCTTCCCCAACTAGATGTACCTAAATGTACCTAGCATGTGTGTAGGTGTTAGGCCAAGAATCCCTCTAGGATAAAGTCAACCCCATTACCTGAATTGAGAGACTGTGGGACCCCGTCCTGGTCTCGAGGTGGACACCCCGCAAGGGTTGTTAGACCACTGCAAGCTGGAGTGTCTGCATGCAGGAACCTCAGCGTCTCTGGTCAGTGTGTCTGCCGGGAAGTCTCGGTCTCCTCTAGCTATCTTAGCAAGATGTTATGTATATATACCCATAGGTCTCCCCAGGGGTCCTACCTCGCTGTATTACTGTGTCAGACTAAGGATGACGTTGGGCATGAACTTTATACATAGATATTGTACAGGAGATGGTCGTCCTGCTGTGCTTCCAAGAATCCTCATGCATAATGTATGAGCTTTCGAACTAGGGAAAACCCGTGTTCTGAATGCAGTGTTGTATCTAGGTAAAAGGTCAGTCCCTGTAAACCGTTATAAGTGTAATGTAGGAAAGAATATAGGTGAAGGGTAATGAAGTTACCGGGGCCTATATTATGGTACCTATATGGAATATAACAGCCTGAAGCCCTTTTAGCCCTATGGGCATTGCGCGCGTGGAGATGGACAATCAGACGGACAAATGTGGCCAACCTCGGGGAGCACCCATAGCAGGACCGGCCATTGTGCCACTCTGGCAGTTCCACTGTATGCTGCAGGCACGGGAGGGGCTCCTATCCGAGCAGGGTGCGTTGCCATGACCCATCCATGGCCCCATGGGCCTATTCTAGGCGAGGTCTCCTTCAAAGCAGTGCAAGTTGCAACATTTATGCAATGTGGTCTTCATCAGGCCTTGACAGCAATCAGGTTGGTCACCTTTTTCAGATGGTTCGAAAACATTGCAAAATAATCTTGGCAATCTGTGTAATTAAAATGATTTTCAGTATTTTTACAAATTGGAAACATTTGCCACCTTCTACTGCCCAGAGACAGACTGCTCCAAGGGGTATCAGGTGTGATCCTCGACAGCTTGTTGGGCTGGGGCACCTGACACGTGACTGCGTTTGAGACTCACCCTTCTGAGAGGAGTTCTCCGACTCCCAACAAAGGTTAAGTGTTCCCTCTGTCAGTCGTCAGAACACTCGGGGCTGGGGGGGTTTGGAGGGGTGGGGGAGATATCTTCAGACCGGTGCCTCAGCCTTCGGGCTCCTTTGTGAGGCCCAGATAAGCCCCTCGCAGCTGCCTCTTTCATTAAGGGTGCTGACGTGTGCGATGGGAGGCCTGATCCGGACGCCCTTGAACCGACCCTGCAAAGGACGTTTGTGGGTCTGAGCGGCAGCAACGTTTTTAGACAACTTCCCGCCCTCGGACTTCCAGGCCCACTCGCAGGAGGTGGCAGAATGTATACCTCACTTTTAATTTGTAATACTTTGTAATCCTAGCACTTCCACATACATAATATTCAGATCAAGTTACAATTTTACATCATCTTGAAAGCCAGTTTCTGGGTGGCAGATAATTTCGGCACATAAAGGATTAACATATGGTTTCCTCTTAATTCATGTGGGGTGCATAGTGTCCGGTGAACTTGGAAAGTAACCAGAGACCCTCGGGCTCTGTGTGAGTCAGGTGCTCCATTTACCTTTGGTCATGGGGTCTAGGATGAAACAGAGTTAGATAAAATAAACCCAAGATTGATTCTGAATTTTTCACAAATAAAGCCATTCCATTCCGAGAAAAAAACCTCAAAGTATTGCACCAGAAACCTTTTCCCCTCCCTGCCAATTAACTGGACTGGAGTTCAACCAACAAGTATTTTGCCATTACACCCCTATGGATTTCTCTTGGATTCAAGTGGACATTTAGTGTATAAAAAACAGCTCTTTTTGCCCAGTCCTGCATCTCTAATAATTAAAAACAATAGACATTCTAGAAGGTTCCATTGTCTAATGATTGTATTCTATTCTATTACAGCATTTCTACAGTGCTTACTACCCTATGGGCCTGAGTAAGAGTATATGTGTGTTAGACCTAGCATCCTTGGTGTGGTTTCCCCTGTCTTTTTGCCTCGCCTCCTGTGTTTTTACTGTGTGCTGGATTTCGGTTTTGCTGGTCTCGATGCTTTGGGCACTTTGCCACTGCTGATCAGTGCCAAGGTGCAAGTGCTCCTGTTGTAAATTGTACATATAGATTGGTGTGCCATGATTGGCTTATTTGACTTATTACTAAGTCCCTTGTACAGTGCACTGTGTATGCCCAGGGCCTGTAAGTCAAATGCTGCTAGTGGGCCTGCAGCACTGATTGTGCCAACCACACAAGCAGCCTTTCAAAATGGGTCTCAGACCTGCCACTGCAGTGTCTGCATGCAGTTTCTACTGCCATGTCGACCTGGCAAGTGCCAGGCCCTAACTCTCCCTTTTCTTACATGTAGGTCCCCCCTAAGTTAGGCCCAAGGTACCTCTGTGGGCAGGGTGCTGTGTAAGTTAAGTTAGGACATGTACTGGTGTGTGTGACATGCCCTGGTAGTGAATTACAGTGTATTTCGTTTTTCACTATGGAAGGGCTATCTGCCCCATAGGATAGAATGGGGATTTACTTATAACATTTTATAAGTACAACTCCCCATGGGAACAAGATAAAAAGATGGAGTTTGGTATGCCTGAACTCAGAATGTAAAAATGCATCTTTTAGTAAAGATGATTTTTATGTTCTGGGTTTGAAAATACCACTTTTAGAAGGTGGGTATTTTCTTGCTCAACTATCCTGTGTGCCTCTGCTGGTTTGTGAATTGACTGTCTGGTTTTGAAGTGACAGAGACTGTGGATGTGAATTGTTTTAGACAGCCACTGGGGGGGTTGAGGTGTGACCTGCCTTTCCTGGATGAGTAAGGGCTGGGCTGAATAGACCTGGGCTGCATTTAGAGTAGTGGGAGGAGATTTCTCTGCACCTGAATAGGCCTGGTCTGCCCTGGACAATGCTGTCTCCACCTCCTGCCAGGAAGCTTCACCAGTGAGGACAGAACTGGTTTGGACTGGGCTCAAAGCCCCTCTGCCACAAGAGAGCAAAGAAAAATGTAGTATAAATATTGGGGCCCAAACCCCAGGACTTTAGATAACTTCTGGACTCAAGAGGAACCTATGCCAAGGAGAAGAGCTGGTGAAACTGGAGGATAAGTACTGCCCCTGTGCTGCGTGCTGTGTGCGTTGGCCTGCAGTAGCTGTTTCTGCCAAGGAGAGGACAAATACTCTGCTGTGTGCTATGTATCCTGCTTGAAGAAGATCTCCAAGGGCTTGATGTAGAGCGTGCTTCCTGTTCTGAAGTTTCAGGGACTGCAAAGACTTCACCAACCTTTGTCTACCGCTTCTGGGACTGCGGTTTCAGTTGCCAGAGAGGAAGAAACGCAGCCTACTCCGTCACCGACTCCGTCGCTGGCCAAGTGTCCTGAAGGCACCGCAGAGCGCCGAATCTGAGCTACCGGCTTCAAGGAACTGTACTTTGAATTTATTCTTGCATCTTGCTTATTTTTGATACTGTATTGTGGATTTTTGTCGTTTTTGGTCTTGTCTGAATTTAGATAAAGTTTGCTATTTTTCTAAATTGGTGTGGTGTCAATTTGTAGTGTTTTCACTGTGTTACTGTATGCATGCACAAATACTTTACACACTACCTCTGAGATAAGTCTGTCTGCTCGTGTCAAGCTACCAAGGGGGTGAGCAGGGTTTTTTTCTGAAGTGTATTCCCTTACCCTGACTAGGAAGAAGGGTCCCTACTTGGACAAAGGTACCTACCTCTGCCAACTAGAGACCCCCATTTCTAACAAAGTGCTATTTATCACACCTGATAAATAACAATATCTGCAGGTACATTATTTATCAGGTGCAATAAATAGCCCCTATTACGACTTTCTGGAGACTAACATACAGATTTTGGTGTTTAACACACCAAAATCTTCATGATACGGTAAATCCTGTATGCTTTTCCCCTGTTCTGAGTTACCAGGATTAACCTGCCGAAATTTAACGAAGGTTGAGGTAGTTAACACATCCGATAATTATTGAATACGCTAAATACCTTCCAACTCGTAATTCCGACCCACTCATAATCAGGTGCTAAGTGGGATGCTGAAGCGTTTGTCCATGCGGTTATAACTCTACAGTGTGGGTGTGCATATGGAAGTGTGTTGTCTTTTCTTTAATCCTATGTGGAAGGTGTTTCCATTTGGTGCCTGCAGCTTTGATTAGTTCTGCAGGTCCCTTGATTGTGTAGGTATGTTTTTCCCACAGTCCCTTTCATAGATTATAAGTCTGTCCTGCTGAGGATGAGGTATTAGATAGATTATGTCTGTTTGGGTTTCGAGTCCTATTGTGACATCATTCACCGAGCAGCCCTTCAAGGCAGTGGCTGCCCAAACTCATGAGCCATAAAGGATGGTTACAGTTCCCCTAAGCACAATTTTCCCAGGTAGCCTTGATGCACATGTCTGAGTCGCACTTACACTCCTCTTGCCAAAATGTTTTGAAGTAGGACCAACAAAGGGACGGCCCCTAACTCCTAGAAGATTGACTCAATTCAGATGACATTTGAACAAACCATTGCTAGCAGCAGTGGAAATTCCTTTTGGACTTCAATGGTGCATTTTCGCGCGATGTAAGTTACTGACTCACTTTGCACAATTTATAGTGCGCAACACCTGTACAAGACACTTTTCTCGCTGCCTGCAGCAGCAGCACCTCAAAATAAAGAGGATTGAGCATTTACAAAATGGTCCAGCATCATTGAGGGAATGTCCCCAAAAATAGACCAGGAAAATTTGTTTTTTTTTAGGAGATTCCTGGGCCAGTTTACCCACCTGTTATCCTGGCAGCACCGGTCTGATTTGGCCAGTGTGGGAGACCGGTGGTGGGTGGCAGCTGGCTCTGATCTGAGGGCATCTCCTTGTATTTTCCTTCCCTTTGTTCAGGGAATTTCCATGGGAAACCTCAGGGCCTCTCTGAGTGGCATTCCCAAGCAGTGTTTATTTTGAGCTGGTGGTTACAGGTGGGACCAACTGGCTCCCATTTCTGGACAAAGCAGCAAAAAAGAACCTGCAAGAGCAAGATAAAGAGGCAGGCAGAGTCTAGTGTGGATTTGAGGGGCATGAGGTGGAATCAAGACTACGCCGTCTTGGTATTCGCCACTCCCATTTTTGATAGCACTAGCTGCAGGCTTCTGAACAAAACTGCGGGTCACTTTTTTTAATTTTTTTTTTTTTACAAATTATGTAGGTGTATTAAGTTAATCCTTAATATTATCTTCCCTGGGCTTTGCAAGCACTACTCTTTCATAAGGGTGTTCGTGCGGTCAGGGACTTGTGTACTTGTGCATCCCAGGAATGGAAGTTCTACAGATTACCAGAGCTCACCACTACTGTGCATGCACGGCTGTGCAGAAAGGAATACTTCGGATACTCCAGTCACAGGGGCTGCCTGTGTCTTCCTTATGCAGGTTCTGTCAGGGCAGAGAGCAGCACTGCGAGGCAGAACGGGGACATTAACATAGAAATGCTTCCACCTGCACAGTGATGGCCACCAGGGCCCTACTGTTCTAAAGCCTTTTCTCCTCAGTTGATGACGATATGGTTGGAGACTGGTGGGGGCGAGGCCGAAGATTTGATCTGGGTGGGAAAAGTACTTCCATCCAGGACTAAATAGTGGCCTGCGTGTGAACAGTCTGAAGCAACCAGAAACAGGTCCCGTTGGAGGTCCCATCAACACCCACCAAGATCAAGCAAGAGAGCAACAATTCTTAACATCCAGTCGCCAGCAATGCCTTTCTTTTCTGCATCCCAACTAGTTGCCCTCTTATCTTTCCCGGCTGAATAGAAGACTCCTCAAGACTAGTTGACTCTCTCAAGGTCTCATGCAGACAGCCCCTTCCATGCTTAACATCGACAACGCCTTCATTTCTTAAGGCATCCTACCCGAATCCCTCAAGACTGGGCCTATCCTCTGACTACGGAAGAAGATCAGGCTCAATCCAGACAATTTCAAGTTCTGCTGCCTTATTATCCATCTACCTCTCCTTGTAAACAAAACGATAATACCATTGACTCCTAATTCCAAAGAAGTTTAAGAGCACAGACAAGTCCGAATCACAATCTACATTTTGTAGTAAGTGAAGTAGCACTACTTAATACAAAATGCAATTCACAAATCTATGGGGGAAGATCTCCACTGCCACTGTTCCTAACTTTTCTGCGGGTAAATCTTCACACATGTAGCTTTACTACTTAGGGTCCAATTACGATGTCGGCCGGACCTGAGTCCGTCCGACATCGTTTATGAACTGGGATCGACCGACCGCCTGTAGTCAGTCCCAACCCAGCAAGTAGGATGCGACTGAACACTGTTCGGTCGCAATCCTATTCTTTACAATGGGAGCATGCATTCTGACCAGAATGCATGCTCTCATTGTAAAGAGCTGAGGTGCAGTTCATCCCTGCATCCCGTGGCAGGCACCTCAAGGTGCCTGCCACGGGGTGCAGGGATCAACAGGGGAGCACCATAGGTGCCCACTAGGCTGCCATCCGGAGGCCTTGCACCCATGGGGGCCCTGCTGGGGGCCCCCAAAGTCAGATTCCCACAGCCTTTCTGTGTCTGAAACGCCGGCACAAAAAGGCTGTGGGAATCTGCCATCGTAATCCCTCGGGCGGAAAAAGACGCCCTTGGGATTACAGGCCCCTTTCCGAATGGCAGACGGGCTCTCTGAGCCCGTCGTAGGCCATTCGGAAATCCTGTTTGGATTAATTTCCGACTGACTCCATCAAAATGGGTCGGTAGGAAATTACTCCAAACAGGAGATTACGATGCCGTAGGAACGGCTCCAACCGAGGGTTGGAGCCGTTTTCTATGGCATCGTAATCGGGCTCTTAGTAGTAATTATGGAAGGGACCATGGGAAGTGGTGGAAAAATGAGGAATATCTACTACTAAATGGGAATGATTTAGGGAAAAGTAAGGAGGGGTTTAGGAAAGGACAGGCTACTACAAATACCCACCACCCCAAAAGGGTAAGCCTATTTCTAATCACAAATTACATTTCTAAAGTTGCTACAGCCCTGTGGTTACAAAACAGTAGTAAATGTAATTGAACACTTGGATTAATACATATTTTGTTTAATGTTTAAACAATTATATATAATTATTAAAGAATTATTTTTGGATTTTAAAATTGAATAATAAACATCATTTAAAAAAAAAAATTAAACTTTTACACTTTTGTCTAAAAAATATAAGATTATTTAAATTAATTCAAGACAGCTTTTCACAAAATGTAATAGAAGCTCAGTAAAAGTAAAAGTGTTACTGTGGCTGGAAAGTTTATAAATTATTTGTCAAAAATATAATACTTATAACTAGTTACATAAATACTTTTAAATTAATTAATTATTGAATACAAATTTAATTTAATGAGCTAATGTGCTGTAATATTGCATTTTAATTTACATTTATATTTTATATTGAAATAGTTTAATATTTGTTTTAATGAACAATAAACTTTATTCATTTTTCCTATACTTTCCCAAAGGTATTTCTGTGCCACAGTGTCAGAGATCTCCACCTGCGTGTGAAAAGTTACTGGTAGTACTTCATACTCATAAATTCAGACTTGGATGTCTCCACCCCCTGAATTGAAGTGTTGAGACATGTAAGTCTAAACTTAGGAGTAAATCTCCCCTTGGAAATGGTGAATGGTATAAAAGTATAAATTTACACCTAGGTATAGGAGAAGATTTACACATAAGTAAATTTGCACATAAATTGTGAATGGGCCCCTTAGATGGCATTGTCCTACAGTGGTTCGGCTCCTGCTTGAACAAAACATTTTATTTTATTCAGAAAAACAACTTGCGATATGAGTGAAACTTAGTTACCTGTGTGAGTGAAGCTGAGTTTCCTGTGCATGCAGGATAAATTGTGGCTTTTATTGCCATCTGCAAGAATTGCAAATTGAACACGTGAAAGTTTATACATATCTGGGGATGGAGTTTGCTTCCACTGTACTCTAACCTTGCATTCCTGGCTCAAATGGTTCATACGCTAGTATCTGGATTGAAGTTACTTAATAGACAATTTGGGGCATGATCAATTCGGTCGGTCCAGAGATCCTTTGATTCAAAACTCAATGCTGTGGTACTGTATGATGAACCAGCCTTTATGGGTACAACTGAATATAGATGAAATCAAATGGATTACCACATCCTGTGACACTTTCATTAAACCTGCTCAGATGCACTCAAATACACTGCTTACATTAGAGTTCGGTTGAATGGCCCTTAATCTAGTGGTGGCAAAATTGGCTGCAATTTTTTGGCTTAGAATAAAAAAGGTGGAACTACGGTCAATTGCTGGCTTGCTCAGTAGTTTTTGAGAAATTAGTATTAATAAATTGTTTTGGTCTGGGCATTAAGGGGTTAAATTAGAAATATATCTGAACTGTTAATATGTGGAGATCTGCAAACCCGCTTTTGCACATCTCTGCAGACACGAAATTAAAAAAATATTCAAATCCCAATAGTTAAGGGACGTTTTTCTTCCATCGTCGATTTCGGGTCCATAAACCCAGACTTAAATCTGTGGACCAGGAGGTCTCTGATTGGCTGGCTGCAATCAATCAATCAATCAAGACATTTGTAGAGCGCACTACTCACCCGTGAGGGTCTCAAGGCGCTGGGGGGGGGGGGTGCTGCTACTGTTCGAATAGCCATGTCTTGAGGAGCCTTCTGAAGGTTAGTAGGTCCTGGGTCTGCCGTAGGAGGATGGGGAGGGTGTTCCAGGTCTTGGCGACGAGGTGGGAGAATGATCTGCCGCCGGTGGTCGTTCTTCGGATGCGGGGGACGGTGGCGAGTGCGAGGTCGGCGGAGCGGAGCTGTCGGTTTGGGGTGTAGAAGGTGAGTCGTCTGTTGAGGTATGCCGGTCCGGTGTTGTGGAGCGCCTTGTGTGCGTGGGTGAGGAGCTTGAAGGTGATCCTCTTGTTGACGGGAAGCCAGTGCAGGTCTTTCAGGTGTGGTGTGATGTGGCCGTGGCGTAGGGATGTCAAGGATCAGGCGTGCGGAGGCGTTCTGTATGCGTTGTAGTCGTTTCAGGAGTTTGGCCGAGGCTCCTGCGTAGAGGGCGTTTCCGTAGTCCAGCCTGCTGCTGACGAGGGCCTGGGTGACCGTTCTTCTTGTTTCGGTGGGGATCCACCTGTAGATCTTGCGGAGCATGCGGAGGGTGTTGAAGCAGGAGGACGAGACGGCGTTGACTTGCTTGGTCATGGAGAGCGTTGAGTCGAGGATGAATCCCAGGTTGCGAGCGTGGTCGGTGGGTGTAGGTGCTGTTCCCGGAGCGGACGGCCACCAGGAGTCGTCCCATGCTGAGGGGGTGGATCCGAGGATGAGGACCTCTGTCTTGTCTGAGGTCAGCTTCAGACGGCTGTTCTTCATCCACTCGGCGACGGCTTTCATTCCTTCGTGGAGGTTGGTTTTGGCGGTGAGGGGGTCCTTGGTGAGGGAGAGGATCAGCTGGGTGTCGTCGGCGTAGGAGATGATGTGGAGGTCGTGCAGTCGGGCGACGTGGGCGAGCGGTGCCATGTAGACGTTGAATAATGTCGGGCTGAGGGTGTACGCCGCAGATGATCTCGGAGGCTTCGGAGCGGAAACGGGGGAGGCGGACGCTCTGGGTTCTGCCGGAGAGGAAGGAGGTGGTCCAATCCAGAGCCTTGTCTCGGATCCCTGCGTTGTGGAGGCGTGTGCGTAGGGTGCGGTGGCAGACAGTGTCGAAGGCGGCAGATAGGTCCAGGAGGATGAGGGCCGCGGTTTTGCCGTTGTCCAGTAGAGCCCTGATGTCATCGGTGGCGGCGATGAGGGCAGTCTCAGTGCTGTGGTTGCTGCGGAACCCGGACTGGGACGGGTCCAGGATGTTGTTCTCCTCGAGGTAGCGGGTCAGCTGTCTGTTGACGGTCTTCTCGATGACCTTCGCGGGGAACGGGAGCAGGGAGATGGGCCGGAAGTTCTTGAGGTCCCTCGGATCTGTCTTGGGTTTCTAGAGTAAGGCGTTGATCTCGGCGTGCTTCCAGCTCTCCGGGAAGGTCGAGGTCTCGAAGGAGATGTTGATGGCCTTGCGGAGATGGGGTGCGATGGTGCCGCTAGCTTTGTTGTAGATGTGGTGTGGGCATGGGTCTGACGGGAGAGCCGGAGTGGATTGTGTTCATGATTTTGATGGTGTCGTCGTCGTTTATGTTGGTCCAGGTGAGCAGGGGGACGATGTGGGTGGTGGCCGCGGGGTCTGCGTTGTCGGTGGTTGTCGGGGCTGTCAGGTTGTTGAAGCTGTCGTGGATGTCTGTGATTTTGCGATGGAAGAAGGTGGCAAGGGAGTCGCACAGGTCTTGCGATGGTGGGATGTCGTTGGTGTTGGAGCTGGGGTTGGAGAGTTCCTTCACGATGTTGAAGAGCTCTTTGCTGTTGTGCGTGTTGTTGTCGAGTCGGTCCTTGAAGGAGGCCCTTTTGGCGGATCTGATGAGGTGATGGTGTCTACGGATGGCGTTCTTGTGGGCTGCGTAGCTGTCTGGTGTCTGTTCGCGGTGCCATTTCTTCTCTAGTGTATGGCAGGTTTGCTTGGAGGCCTGGAGGTCCGCGGTGAACCAGCTGGCTTTCTTGTTAGTGTGCCTGTTGGAGGGTTTCTTGATCGGGGCGAGAGTGTCGGCGCAGTTGTCGATCCAACTCCGGAGGTTGCGGGCAGCGGTGTCGGCGTCGGTGGGGTCGGCAGGTGGGCTTTGGGCGAGGGTGGTGTTTAGCTGGTCTTCGGTGATTTTGCTCCAGCTGCGGTGGGGGATCTGTTGAGTGCGGTGGTGCGTGGTGGGTTTCCGGAAGGTGAAGTGGATGCAGCGATGGTCGGTCCAGTGGAATTCGGTGGTGTGGCTGAAGGTGACGTGGGGACTTGCGGAGAAGATGGGATCGAGCGTGTGGCCGGCGGAGTGGGTGGGCGTTGTGACGAGCTGTCTGAGTCCGAGGTTGGCGAGGTTGTCAATCATGGTGGTGGAGTTGGTGTCGTTGTTGTTCTCGAGGTGGAAGTTCAGGTCCCCGAGGAGGATGTAGTCTGTGGAGGCAAGGGCGTGCGTGCTGACGAAGTCGGCGATGGAGTCGTTGAACTGGGGCCGGGGTCCGGGGGTCTGTAGACGAGGGTACCTCTGAGGGTGGTGTTGGGATCGGTGTGGATCTGGAAGTGCAGGTGTTCGGCGGTGCTGAGGGTGTCGTCGGTGCTGGTCGAGACCCTGAGGGTGTTCTTGTGGATGATGGCGATTCCCCCTCCTATTCCGTTGGTGCGGTCCCTGCGGGAGATCTTGTAGCCGTCCGGGATGGCAATGGCGATGTCGGGTGCCGAGGAGGCGTTCATCCAGGTCTCTGTCAGGAAGGCGACGTCCGGGGAGGATGTGTCGAGCAGGTCCCAAAGTTCGACGGCGTGTTTGCGTGCGGAGCGGGTGTTCAGTAGTATGCATCTGAGGTGGTTGCGTCCTGTCACGGTGGGCGGCTCGGAGGCTGGTGAAGCTTCAGCTTCGGCAGGAAAAGGGTCCTTTGGTGTGCTTCGGGGCGGCCAGGAAGCAGGTGTGCAGTCGTCCGGCGTTGAGTGCGTGGAGGGTGCTGGCGTTGTAGCGGCGTCGGGCGTCGTGGCGTTCGCGGGGGCCAGGGGGTGACAGAAGGCAAAAGGGAGCAAAACAGTGTAACAGTGCAAAAAAAGGAATAAAAAGCGAAATACAACTATACACAATACAGGAGCGGGCGGGGGGAGACAGAAGGCAAAAGGGAGCAGAACAGTGTAACAGTGCAAAAAAGGAATAAAAAGCGAAATACAACTATACACAATACAGGAGCAGAAGCACAATTACAGCAGTGCTGGCAGAGAGAAAGGGGCAGATCGAGCGCAGAGAGCTTACGGCCTCGAACCTACAAGCAAGCGGCAGCAGCGGGCTTAGGGGCAGCAACACACAGGTGGTGCTGTGCGGCGTGGGGAGCGACCTGCCAATGTCAGGTAAAATGTTGCCACCTTTGTGGGATATGGTTACAAAGTCCACGCGTACTGAAAATAAAAGACAGGAGCCATAAGGGGGCAGTAAGAGCATACGTTGACCTCCAGACTCATGTAGTGGTCCCAAAGGGACCCACCAAGTAAAAATATTTTAAAAGAGCTGTTTTTTCTATGGGGTTCCCGAACCCTGTCCACTGGACTACAAATGCACAGCAAGCTTCATCGCCGAGAGCCACAAACCTATGGCCAGATTTATAGGCCTGTGTTGGGCCTTTCATGGGTTTGCATAATCGAAACTTTAGCTGTGGACCGACAAAAGGCCTAACACAGGGCCTTAAAGCATGTTTAGGATTCTCTGTCTACGGCCATGAACCTTAGCGCTGCTGCGTGAACCCTACAATATGATCCGAGACCCCAAAAAAGTTCTAAGTAAAAAAGCAAGGGCCTTGCCAAAGAGTACCAGGGATTGGTCACCAGTGGTGGAATGAGCTCCGGGCCTGGCCCTACGGCCAACTTCAGCTGCAGATGGCGGCAGGTTGGGAAATTATTGGATGTGAGAAACTGTTGGAAGTGGTATATTATCCAACAAATGCCAATAATTAACTGAAAAAACAAAGGTTAAAGCGAAGTTATGCTTGGCTTTGGTTATAACACCTAAATGTAGGTTTCAACTATCTCAGAAATTCACTGAAAAAAATCACAGTTAAAGTTGAGTTATCATTATAAATTAAAGATGATAAACCACTGAAATTCAGATGTTATGGTGTGGACTGTAACTTGCAAAACAGCCATGCAGACCATAATTCATACATGATATGCATGCTTGTGACCTCACAAGATTTGTCCCAATAATTAATAACACCTAAAAGCACAATCTAATTAAAGAACAACATATAGTCAAACTAATAGTTAATTCTATGTTCATAGTTGTCTCTTTCATAGTATTAAGGGTATTGCAATTTGTAATCTCATCTGTAATATTATTTGCAACATTTGTAATTCCATCTATGGCATCAAGGGTAAACTTTTGAGCATTAGAGTTGGTGTGGAACTTAAGGTTTGGGTTTTTTAATCCTACGTTTAGGTATTTAAAACCATTGATAACCATAACGCCGCTTTAACCGTTTTTTTTGGTTGGGTGCTCCTACTGCACAAAATGCAGTGGTATATGTAAGGACGGGAATGTCACCAAACGACACCAATGGGTGTGTTCCAAAGCCCTGAGTGCCCGACTGTACTTGAATCTGGTATCTTCAATTTTATTTTGACCCAAGTGTCATGCTAAAGCATGTGCGCAGAGACCTAGGCCTGTCCTTAACAATGTGAAGTCCCGGACCTTTCCTATGACCTGGAGGCATGCTCCACACATGGCCTCAGTGTGGACAGAGAACTACTTCCATGCCCTGGGTCTGTCACATAAAGCAGTGGTGGCAGTGTGTCAAGTTCTGAATCTATAGTTTGTCACCATGACCCCTTGATGGCAATTTAGTGCCATATTACACGATTATTTACCTGCATATGTTGCATCTCTACATGTTTTGTTTCTATGAGAAAGTTGAGGCGGTAGACGTAAGATTCTGGTAAAATGAAATCTATCTTTCCTTTTGTGCTGAATATACCTTGGTCCTGAGGCTGTGATATTTGAGTAACTACTGAAACAGGAGTGCACTGAACCAAAGTGGAGAAAGGGAGAAGGGAAATTCTGTGTCAATATTTCAGAAAGGAGCATTGGGTGTTATGGGATCTCAGTGTTAGCAGTGCACGTGAAGCTAAACTAATACACAAACGTAGTTGTAGGCAGGGCCACTGGAACTTTGTGGCAGTGGAGGGCATAACTATGCAGCAATGAAAGGCAAATTATGCAGCATAATGTGGCACAGTCTGTAGCCGTATCATTTAATTCTCTTGCACTTTAACGCATATTAATACTGTCTGGGAAAGTTGCACCTCATTAGTACCAGTTTAACACCTGAATAGAGAAAGTGGCCTGTTAACCTTTGCAAAGATCAGCCACTGCCTAGCACTATCGAGGAGATGTTTGGTATTAGAAACTTTTGATTTGTTTGAGCTAGAAACTGAATTTTTGGGTGAAATCTGCAAATTATGCAGCAAGTGCCAAATTATGCAGCAAATCGAGAAAATCCATGGTTGTGCAAAAATACAGTGGCCGCAAAATTGCGCAATCTGAGTGGCCCTAGTTATAGGAGAACCATGAGCAGTAAGGGCCACCTGAGACGCACAGCTATGTCCAGGAGATGAAAATGGAATCTGATGGGAATGATGGAGATGATACAATTCATTAACCAAAAAAAGAAAGGATTAGCTTAACTCATAGATGGAAGCTTGTGGGGCTGCACATTTCATTGGACCTCCTCCTTAGTTCATTGGATGCCACATGTTAAAAGCAGCCCAGCAGTCCATGCAGCCTGGTGTTGATGGTAAAAGTGGGGTCCATGGGCTGTGAACCCACTTGTTACCTGTCCTGTGGTTTGACTGTCTAACCTCAGATGGACTTTTTTGGTTACCTAATTTTGAGTTCATATGTACACTTAATATAAGACCATCAATGTTGTTGCTTCTCATCTCTGCATGTACAGGGTCTCGAGCATCGCAATATTCAAGAGCGGCTTCATCCTATCCCACGCACTGAACAAAGTATAAAATAACACATTGTCAACGGATCAGAAACTAATATCGTTAACAATAAAATCAATGACTTCCAATGGAGTCCAATAGTTGGAGGTGAGGAGCCCTCGGGCACTTCCCATTCCAGCGCCCCCTATGGTTCAGCGTGGGATCTATAAGGTAAGCAGTGGCAGCTGCTAGCTGAACTGACCACTCTTTACTGTGTCCTTTAGTCTAATCCCTTCCATCTCCTTTGTCGTTTTCAGTTTATTTGTCTATAGGCTCATCATGGGTGAATGTGGTTTCAGCAACTTTACTGTAATACGTATCCACACCAGAGTCCTCCCGAGGTATTTCTCAAGGTTTTTAATATTTACGTCCGTTGGGGATCCAAACAAAAAAGAGGCAGGGTCCAGAAGGACAACCCAACACAATGTTCTCTATCGTTCCACTTTACATTTTGCTGCTACTCTACTGGTTGAGCGTTAAGATTATGCCAAGTAACTTACGCCAGGCATCCCTCCAAGCCAGGTCTTCTCCTCAGCAGTCTGATTGTGGAAGAGCAGCTCATGGTAGCTGTGGTGGTGGACCTGCAGATGGTGCTTCTGTTTCCAGGAGATTGGACTTCCGGGGCACCAGTAATGAGCGTCCTTTTCAAAGGACACGGTACGCTCAAGTGTGCCGAGCACTAGTGCGTATTACGAGGTGTTCCGCTGTCATTCAGTGCTCCCACCGCTTCTTACTCCTCACCTTTTATGTGTCCCACCTTCTTTGTCCACCTGCATTACTGGAGGCTTTTGCTGGTGTTTGTTCTACTTTCACTTACAAAGCTCCTCTGGCATCCGTGTGCCTTCTGCTGAGTACTCTTCCCCAGCATGGTCCTCAGTAGCATACCTGGATTTTTCAGTAGCATCACTCCTGTCAATCCATCCCGCTTGCCACCGGAAGTCGGTTCTGAATGTTCCTCATAGGTTTCAAGCTTTTATGTGCTTGGAACCAGTAAGAACCTTGCAAACTTCTTCTGTACCTTGGTATTCTAAGTGAATGGTCGAGAACTGATTTGCTTTTCCCGGTTTTAGATATAGCTTTGAAGTCACACCTTGAGAACATTCCTTGTGTATGTAGACCTCACTTGGAACTATGTCTTTATTTCTCTCAACTCCTTCCCCAGGGGCAGAACAGCTTTTCCTTTGTCTCCCTAAACGTGGTTACAGATAGAGTTCTAATGACACAGGAGTTGTGGTCAGCAGTTTCAGACTCAACCAGAAACTGTGTTTAGTGCAGGATCCTGAGGTAAAACCAGAAGATATTCCAAAGTGCATCTTTTTGCCCACAGTTTCTCCAGCTCTTTGGCCCTGCCTCATTTGTCACTGCACTGCTTTGCCCTACACCTTGCAGAATCTTTTGACTACTTTCCATTGGAATTCTCCATAGGTGGGTGAGCCGCTCCACGCCAAAAAGACCAATGCTTTGGGAAAAATATTAAGAAGTCCTTGCATCGATGCTGACAAAAACTACTACAAGTCTAGCAGAACACAGAATGCCCCTCTCCTCACAGGTCATCCATCCCACACCCCAAATTATTCTGAAGATGCAGGCTGGGCATTTCTGCATAAGAGCACTGTTGCAATTCTAAATCTTGGTTGGATGACCCCTAATGAGGGACAGTTAGACATAATGGTCTTGAGGTCGTCCAGCCGGGGTCTCCTCAATGTCTTTGTCCGTGAAATGTAAATTGGAAATCAGGCTTTAAGTTTTAGACATGACGCATGTTGGAAGGGCTAAAATGATTACAAAGCTTATTACACTCTCTAAATAAAGGTGAGCTGGAAGGTGTTGTTTACTTATGCTTTTTTCCTTCACAGTTGTGAGTTGACCCCTATTGCAGGTGTTGGGAGCATATCTTTGAGGAATGGATGCAATACTGTCAAGAAGCAGGAGTGACCTCTCAACCAGTTTTACCAAACCTCTTTCTTTGCCCAAAAACCTGTGATTCGGGGTCTCACTCAGAACCTTGCATTTCCTTCTGATATAATATACGTATCCCCGGCTTTGCACCCCTCTGCATTGGGCTACAGACTCCTGAAGTCGTAGGAAGATGCCCTGTACCATACTATGTCCATAAGCCATAGGAAGATACCCTGTACCATACTATGTCCATAAGCCATAGGAAGATACCCTATACCATACTATGTCCATAAGCCGTAGGAAGATGCCCTATACCAGACTATGTCCATAAGCCATAGGAAGAGACCCTATACCAAACTATGTCCGTAAGCCATAGGAAGAGACCCTATAGCATACTATGTCCATAAGCCGTAGGAAGATGCCCTATACCAGACTATGTTCATTCGTTTCCTAAAACACTTCATCGTCATAAGTGGCTTCTTGGTGTTACACTAACAATAGGGTCTTATTAGAAGTAATTGCTTAGTGGGCCTGTAGGATGAAGCTAATTTGGAACAGGTTAGTGTAACTTAGGAACGTGAAGTTGTTTTCTGAAGGCGAAATGTTCTTTTGTTTTTCACAGCTCTTTAATTAGCAAATTCCAATTTTTGTATCTAAAGTAGAGAAGACTATGGAGCTTATTTACAAGCCCCTTGCGCAACCGGTACGTCACTTTTTCCCATTGTAAATAAGCCCCTATGTCTTTAGATAACAGTTGCTAGTACCAGGGTCACAAACATGGCTATACTTCTCAAATTTCCAGCTCTGCAGAAGGTTTCATGTGCAATGCTCAGAAGTGTCTTCTCATCCAGCAACCAATGACATCTCACTGGCAGGGTGAAATGCAATACTTAAAGCCATGGCTTGTTAGCTGGCAAACAGACATGTTTTGGAACATTGCAGACAGGCCAGCTAGTACTTTAGGAGTGCCGGAAACAGCCCGCTGCAGTAATGAATGCAAGAAAAGACAATAGAGGATGGTTTCTATCAATTTTTGGGAGTCCTGGATGAAAGGAGCAGCAAAGGCACTCTTAAGAAATATTTGCTGAAATTCAGAAGACAAGGTACTGATTTAGGTGGAGGGTGCTAATAGGACGTCTGTCAAAACCAAATGGCGGAGCCGTCTTCGACTTCGCCATTGTGTCCATGATGGGTTGGTGTTGACACCAATGGTTATTCAAGTGATTGAGGAAAAAACTTCGAGCATATCTGCGACACTTAAAATATAAGTACTGTTGGGATGCAATCCCAAAGTAGCTATATGCGGTGGTGGAAATTTCACCATGTCACACAGGTATGGTGAAATGCTGGTGATGGATATTTTCACTGAATTACTCCTCCCTTGGTGGCTGAGGACACTTCAGCTTTGGGTAGATATACATCACACCACTGTAGCAGCGATCCAGTGGCGTAACAAAGGCCCCCACAGTGTGGGGTGGGGGGCTGAGCTCTGGAGGCCCACTCGGCGTTGGCAGGCTCCTTGCCTGAGATCTTTGGACTGGATTCGGAGCTTGGGGGGCCCCCTGCATGTACTTTGCAGGGGGGCCCTTCAAGTTTCGTTACGCCACTGCAGCGATCTTTGAATATGAAGAATGCAAAAAGTGATGGGTCTGAGTCACTGGTAATTACTGGGTGGTGCATCCGGGTCCCTCCTTCTCTTACCCACCATGCCACCTCAGGAAGAAAACAGCCATTTCCAACTCTCTCTTGGTCCTGCTCCGGTGGGAACAGCTCAGCCCGAACTGCCAGGTCATGCTCCCTAAAAACAGGAGCACAAGCACCTCCAGACCGGTTTTAGCATATTTGTGTCTATTCATTAGGGTGCAGCATGAGTCCTATTGCACAATGAGCATGGGACGCACAATTGAACACACCTGTTGCACCTACTTACACCTGTTGAACCTAGACCATTGCACTCAAGAAAGCAAAAAAGTGATGGGTGGAATGCTTGTATTAATCTCAGCCACTGATAATTACTCAGGGCATATCCCAGTCCATCCTTCTTTTGCCAACCATGCCACCTCAGACAGGAACTAGCCAGGTGCAAATCAGGCTTGATCCTGCTCCAGTCAAAACAGTCCGGTCCGAACTGCTAGACCAGGCCCTCTCTAAATGGGAATACAAGTAACCCCGAACTGGTTTCGGCCTCTTTGGGCTACTTCAGTAGGGTGCAGCATAAGTCCTATGTCACAGTGAGCACAAGACTCACATCTGGCCCTACCAGTTACATTTAGGACTTAGGACATTGCACTCAGAAAACCAAAAAAGCGATGGGTGGAATACTTGAATAAATCTAAGCTATTGGTAATGACTTGGGGGTGCATCCCAGTTCATCGCTCTTCTGCGCACCATGCCACCTCAGACAGGAACCAGCCATATGCAAATCAGACTTGGTCCTGCTCCAATTGAAACAGTCCAGCCCCAACTGCTAGACAAGCCCCCCTCTGAATGGGAGCATAAGCAACCCCAGACTGGTTTTGGCCTATTTCGGCCTCTTCAGTAGGATGTAGCATGAGTCCTATCTCACAGTAAGCATGGGGTCCACTTCTGGGCATATCTGTTGCACTACAGAAAGAAAAAAAAAAGTCATGCATGGAATGCTTGAATTAATCTCAGCCTCTAATAATTACTTAGGGGTGTGTCCCAGTCTATCACTTTTTCCTCACCATGCACCCTCAGACAGGAACCAGCCATATGGAAATCATGCTCCAATGGGAACCGTCCAGCTGGAACTGCCATGCCAGGTCCCCTGTGATCAAGAACACGAGCAACTCCAGAGCAGTTTCAGGCCATTTGGTGCTTTTCAGTCGGATGTACCTTGAGTCCTAGGGCGCAGTGACTGTGGGACATACGTCAGGGCAAACCCTTTGCACTTAGGACATTGCACTGAAGAAAACAAAAAAGTGATGGATGGAATGCCTGAATTAATCTTAGCCACAGGTAATTACTAGGGTCACATCCCAGTTCAATGTTATTTGGCCCTTTAGGCCAAAACCAGCTTGTGTTGCATGTGTTCTGGTTTAGAGAGGACCTGGCTTGGCAGTTCGGGATCGTGAGCAGGACCATGCCCGATTTGCATACAGCCAGGGCCACCAGAATTATGCGATTGTACGCCCATGGCGTTTTTTGTATAATTATAGATATGCCGCATTTGCCACCTAATCCGTCATCTGCTGCATAATCTGCAGATTTTAATAGAATAAAAACTTTTTTCTAGCTTAA